>ML782243.1:0-36139 GCA_009831015.1 Picea engelmannii
CATTTTTCCAACAATGCATCATATACCAATGGAACCACATCGATCCATCTTCATCATGTATCAATGACAACTCATTGATCCATCTTCATCTATGCATTCTCATCAAGGACACTACATATTATATTACATAAATCATTAGTCAAACAATCCTTTGACATCAATCAATGACATCAATCAATCAAACCATTGGCATCAATGACAACATGATCCAACATATTATTGGTTCGGTGATGTATTTTATGAATAACAGGCCATATATATCTTTTTCCTTAAGTCGGTATCTGGTAGAACCCAGACGTGTTCACCTTGACGATACAAAACATGTGATGAGATACCTTAAGGGTACATTGGATTTTTGTCTCTATTATCCAAGAGATAATGACTTCAGATTGTATGAATATATTGATTCAGATTAAGATGGAAGTGTTTTTGATAGAAAGAGCACTTCAGTATGTTGTTTCAGTCTGGGGTCAGCCATGACTTCATGGAAGACTAGGGAGCAATTCAACATTTCTCCCAGCATGACAGAAGCAGAATACATTGTTTCATGTTTCGTCGGTTGTGAAGTCATATGGCTTCAGATGTTGTTGACAGATCTATTTGATCTGGAGACGAAAGCCATTGTGTCATATGTGATAACTAGAATTGTATAAAGATGATGTGTTCCATGATGAGTCAAAGCACATAAAGATTCGATATCACTTCATTCATGATATGATGCAGAGAGGAGCTATAAAGCCCCATTACGTTGGCACAAATGAGTAGGCTACAGACCAAGCCTTTGTCTCGTGTAAAGTTTAAATACGTTTGAGATAAGTTTGGTATAGTACAAAAGGATCTCCCTCGAAAGGGGGAGTAGTATTGATGATACTATGGCATCTTGACCAATAGCGGGTAGCTCAATTAGGATTTTATATCCTAGGGGACTGATCATCCTTGGACAAATCCCAAAGGTCTGTAAGGACGGGCTGTCAGAGTACTTGTGCATGTATATGCTAGCTTTGGTCAGTAGTGGTAGCTCCGTTAGGATTTTTATAATCCTAGGAAATCTTATGATTCCTGGGCAGATCCTGAAGGTCTGGTAAGGATGGTTTGTGAGAGTACCATGTGGTAGCTCGGTTAGGATTCTATATCCTAGAGAAGCTTATGATTCCTGGGAAGCTCCTTAGGGACTGTCAGAGTAACACAAAATGTTGTTGCACCTGCCTCATTCTATTGCATATGATGTTGATGTTGAGATGCCAATCTCGTGCTAAAGATTTCTAGCTTCGTGTTGATGTTGATGTGGTTCTAGCCTCGTTCTGAAGATTTCCAGCTTAGTGTTGATGTTGATGTGGTTCCAGCCTCGTGCTAAAGATTTCCAGCTTAGTGCTGATGTTGATGTGGTTCCATCCTTCGTGTTGTGATAATGTTGATACTCCAGCCTTCGTGTTGTGATGACGTCGTTGCTCCAGCCTTCGTGTTGTGATGACGTTGTTGCTCCAACCTTCGTGATGTGATGTTGATGTTGTTGTTGTTGTTGATGTTGTACCAGCCTCACACTATTATTGATGATGATGATTTATTAGTGTTATACTAATTCATGTTGATGCAGATAATGATGATGCCACTTCAGCGTCTTGCTGAAGAAGATGATGATGATGATGCCACTTCAACTTCTCGTTGAAGATGTTGATGATGATTCTTAAGCCTCATGCTAAAGAAGAAAGTGATGTTTCTTTAGCCTCACACTAAAGATGATGATGATGTTACTTTGGCCTCATGTTGATGAGGATGATGATGCCATTCCAGCTCCTTGTTGTGGATGATGATATTGATGATGAGAAAAACTTTCGATGATTTATAGATATGCCAGTCAGTGTTCCATATGTTGTTGTTGTTGTTGCCCTCTCTCTCTTCGGATGATGTTGTATTGAGTTGTGTTTGTAGAATACCCTTCTTGTTAAGGGGGAGTATTGAAATATTGTAACTGCAAAGAGTATTCTATTTATTATTGAGTTATTATTCATTTGATCAATCCCCTTTCGTGGATTGATCATGTCGTGCATTGTAATTGACCAAATCCCCTTTTGCTGATTGGTCAAACCCTAATTGTATTATGCAAATTAAGAAGTAGGCCCCCAGGTCTAATTAAAGTGGTTTTAACCACTAAGAAGACAAGTCGACCCTGCCCAATGAAGAGACACCTTTCTAGCGCCTACCAACTAGTATAAATAAAGGAGGCTAGTGGCTCATTTGTTCACTCACTCATTCACTCATCAGGTGCGCAAGTTTGGTAGCTGCAGTTGGGAGAAGAAGGAAGAGAGAGGCGCATTGCTTAGTGTTGAATATTCTCCAGTGTTTTGGTTTATTGTCTTGGAATTGTATTGGCTATCTATATTATGAAAGTTTTGTTGGGTTTTCTTCCCCATGAGGGTTTCCCAGGATAAATGTTGTGTATCTTGTGATTGTGTTTCTCTCAGTGATCCTACCTATGCTATGGTTATCTAATAAATTGAAAAGAAACCTAATAATAGATAAAAACTTAACAAGAAGGACTGGGGTGGATGAGCTATAGGGGGAAATGAACAAGATCAAGCCTCATATCTTTGATGGTGAGCACAAAAAGGATGAAGATGCAGAGACATGGTTGTTGGGTATGAGGAAGTGCTTCCAACTCCATAACTATTTTGTGCAGACATAAGGCATAATTGATATCTATCAGTTAAAAGGAAAGGCATCAATGTGGTGGGATCCGTATGTGCAAGTGCAACACATTGATGAGAAGAAAGTGACTTGGAGAGAGTTCAATAGGTATTTCCAAAATAAATACTTAACCAAGCGGTACTATGATAAGAAAACGAAGGAGTTCTTCAAACTCAAGCTTGGGAGCATGACTATAGATGAGTTTGAAAGAAGATTTTTAGAGATGCTAAAATATGTGCATTTCATCAAGGATGAACAAGTAGAGATTCAAATATATTTGAGTGGGTTGCCCTCATTTATCAGTGATAAGTTACAATATGATGACCCTAATACATTGGAAGAAACCATAAGGCGCACTAAGTGTCTCTATGAGCATCAAAGAGGAAGGTTGACTTTCCAAAAGGCTTGGGAAGATAAGATGAAAAGCAAGGTGGAACAGAGGAAGAAGGGAGTTAAGCCATCGTTCTTCAGAAATACTATGCAATGACAGGTGACTCTCCAGTAGCCCAGAATGTTGGAAACAGTGGGACAAAAGTCATGGCAGCAACCTATGCAGTGTTGGGGTTGTGGCGGAAATCATATGCACGAAGATTTCCCTCAAAGAGGTGATCAAGCAAGGATTGCACATAGTGTACAACAAGTTGCGACAATGGAAGACATGGGTAGAAATGTGCCAAGGATTTACACAATGTTGGATAACAAGCAGGATGAGTTTCAATCGCACATGATCAAGGTGGAATGTAAGATTAACAACCAACCTATTGCTATTTTAATTGATTCAGGAGCTAGTCATAATTATCTAGATCCTAAGATGGTGGAAAGATTCCATTTTACAAGAAGCAAGATTGGAAAACCTTGGTTGGTGAAGTTAGCTACAAGAGCAAAAAGGAAAATCAATGAGATTGTTAAGGCATGTCTGTTGGAGATGAATGGACTACGCACGAAGGCTGATTTGAATATTATACCTTTGAGCTCATATGATTGCCTCATTGGTATGGAATGGTTGGATGAGCATCATGTTGTCTTGGATTTTTACAATAAGGCATTCACTTGCCTGGATGAGAAAGGAAATTTGAGATCAGTTCAAGGAATTCCAAGAGTTGTAACTATCAAAGAAATTTCAGCCTTGTAGTTGAAGAAAAGTTACATGAAAGGATGTCAAGTATTCGCAACGCACATGGAGGAGGCACCTAAGGATAAAGTTCCAAGCATTGAAGACTACATAGTATTGAAAGAGTTTGAGGATGTATTTAAAGAGATACCAGGATTGCCTCCGAAAAGAGATATTGACTTCTCTATAGATCTGATGCCAGGAGAAGCACTTGTATCCAAGACTCCTTATAGGATGAGTACGCCAGAGTTGAAGGAGTTGCAGATGCAACTTGAAGAGCTTCTGAAGAAGGGGTATATATGCCCAAGTGTGTCGCCTTGGGGTGTGTCAGTTTTGTTCGTGAAGAAGAAGGATGGTACATTGAGACTTTGTGTCGACTTCAGGCAGTTGAACAAGGTAACAATGAAGAAAAAGTAGCCTTCTCCAAAGATAGGTGACCTATTTGATCAGCTGAGAGGTGCACAAATATATTCCAAGATAGATCTCAGATATGGATATCACCAAGTGAGAATAGAAGAAGAGGACATCGGTAAGACTTCCATCAGAACAAGATATGGTCATTATGAGTTTACAATGGTGCCATTTGGGTTGTCGAATGCACCAGTTGTCTTCATGCATTTAATGAATGGAGTTTTCAGAGAGTACTTGGATAAGTTCGTCATTGTATTTTTGGATGACATTCTTATTTACTCAAAGTTTGAGGAAGAGCACGAGTGTCACTTGAGGATGGTGTTGCAGGTGTTGAGGGAGCATCAACTTTATGCAAAGATGAACAAGTGTTCATTTTATCAACGATAGATTCATTACTCGGGTTATATTATTTTAGAAGAAGGAATAGTTGTGGACCCAATGAAGATAAAAAGCCATTGAGGAATGGTCAACAACAAGAAATGTCGCAGAAGTGCAATCCGTTATGGGACTAGTTGAGTACTACAAAAGGTTTATTGAAGGATTCTCATAGTTTGTGCATCCAATCACATCCTTGCAGAAGAAAGGTGTGCGATTTGAGTGGACTCTGCATTGCACAAGGAGTTTCCAGTACTTGAAGAGTTTGTTAACAAGTGCACAAATTTTGAGAATTGATTATTCTGATGCAGACTTCGTTGTGTGCACGAATGCATGCAAGGAAGGACTCAGTTGAGTCATGAGTCAAAATGGACATGTGGTATGCTACGAATCAAGGAATTTGAAAGAGCATGAAAGACTCTACGCTACACATGACTTGGAATTGGCAGCCATAGTGCATGCTTTAAATATGTGGCAACATTATCTCATGGGTAAAATATTTGAGCTAAGAACAAACCATTGTGGTCTAAAGTATTTGTTTGGACAACTAAGTTTGAATGCCAGACAGAGTAAGTGGTTAGAGTTCCTCAGTGAATATGACTTTGAAATAAAGCATATAAGGGGAAAAGAGAACAAAGTGGTTGATGCACTGAGCAAGAGGATGCATGAAATGCATGCTACAATCATTAGCATTAACCAGACCGATTTGTGTGACCAAATTTTGGAAGTTTCCAAATCAGATATGCGATATATGGATATAAGTGTGACTTTACAACAAGGTATGTCGCAACATAATTTGGAAGGTTATGAGTTGAGAGAAGATAGGATCCTCATGTATAGACGTAGAGTCGATGTGCCAAATGATCAAGAGCTAAAGAGCATGATTTTTTCAGAGATGCATAAGGTTCCGTATGCTGGACATCCAGGTTACCAAAAGACAATTGTCACAACCAAGAAGCAATACTTTTGGCCAGGTATGAAAAAGGAAGTTGTGGATTTTATTGCGAGATGTCTCGAATGTGAGAAGGTCAAGGTTGAGCAAAAACATCCAACTAGTTTGTTACAACCCTTTCCCATTCCCGAGTGGAAGTGGGAAGTGGTGACCATGGACTTCATAACTAAGTTTCCTAGGACTGCTAAGCAACATGATTATATTATGGTGGTGGTGGACAAGCTTACTAAAGCTTCCCATTTTATTTCACTGAAGTCGGTGCACAAGGCAGTCGACATTGCTAAGATATACATGCATGAAGTTGCTAAGTTGCATGGTATACTTAAGACAATTGTGTCTAACAAAGATTTCAATTTCACCTCGAACTTTTGGAAAGGGATATTCAAAGGATTTGGGACAAGTCTGAATTTCAGCACAACATATCACCTTGAGTTGGATGGTTAGACCGAGAGGGTAAATCGGGTGATTGAAGACATGTTGAGGATGTATGTGATGGATAAGCCATCGAAATGGAAAGATTATCTTCATTTGGTAGAGTTTTCTTACAACAATGGGTATCAGGCATCTTTAAAGATGAACCCATTTGAGGCACTTTAGGGTAGAAAGTGTAGCACACCAGTGAGTTGGGACAACCCAGAAGATTGCGCGGTAGTTGGGCCAAATTTGGTTCGGGAAATGGAGGAGTAGATGGTACAGATAAGGAATAATCTAAAGGCTTCCCATGACAGGTAGAAAAGCTGTGCAGATAAAGGAAGAAGCCACAATGGGTTTTAAGTGGGTGATCACGTGTTTCTGAAAGTGAAGGCCACGTGCAATTCCATGAAGTTGGGGAAGTGCTTTAAGTTAGCAACACACTATTGTGGGCCATTTTAAATCCTTGAAAGGATTGGTCCTATCGCTTATATGCTTGCATTTCTCGCATCCTTGTGTATTCACAATGTTTTCCATGTGTCATCGTTTAAGAAGTATGTACTTGATGCTAATCATGTCATTGATTGGAATGTGATTCAGGTGGAGCTATGTTACCCATGATTTTGGTCATCATGATGATGGTGTATTCAGGCTCTTCATTAGAACTTTCTCCTGAGAAAAGTTACCTTCATCTCTTTTCAGAAATCACAGTTTTGAGGACTGTTCGCAGGCTGCTAATATATTGGCCTGCGAGAATGCTTGATTCTCGCAGGCTACCTTAAGCCAGGGTGCAAGAAGTTCACACTGTGTTGAACTGCTAGGGTGCGAACTATTTCTAAAGGAAGGAAAAAGATGAATTCTCGAAGTTTCTAGAAGGGAATCTTCTAGAAGGATGAGATGGTATTCGAATGGTTATCCTAGTACTGGATTCCCTGATATTTTGGGATCATTCTTATCCAAGTAACCAATTCATTCTCTCCTATATATTGAGTGAATTCTCATGGAAAAAGTTAGAAGCAAACAAGGTTAAGCTAGAGTCATTGGAGAATTAGTGAAAGACTGTGTGAAGGACTGATACTACAACATCTAAGAACTCCAGCAAGATTATCAAAGGTAGTTGATCTTCTTCATGCAAGTGAGCAAGTCTGTGTGTCGGAGCCAAGGGCCATTGAAAGGAAGTTTGCGACATCAAGGCTCAGGTTGTAATCTTTACTTTCCATCAATATGATACAGTAATATGTCCCTTTCCCATAAAACTATTCCACTTTATTGTATAACTCCTTGATCATATACATAGATTGACTGTTGAATAGATTGTGCTTTCTTCACTTTGGTTGGTTTGTGTTGTCTTGATCTTGGATGCACAAGAGCACTGGAGCGAAATAGGAGCAACAAAGACTATAGGAAACGATTATAAGGTATGTAACTTGTTCTTGCCTCCTAGTTCATTCAATAGTCAATATCTAGGGAAATAGTATTATTCTGCCTTGCTTTGTTCTAGATCCAGGTGGATCTAGGGAGATCAGTTTGTGTCCGCACTTATGGATTTATCCAATAACAAAATTGGCGACTCCACTGGGGACAATCCCATTTTCTTGGTGGCTTTTTGTATTTTTCTGTGGCCATTTGCTCTGGTTTCATTTTTCTCCTGTCCTATTAGTCTCTGAGTCTTCAGGATATCCTGATAGACCTTCTGGGTCCAGAAGCCTTTTTGAATTTTACTTCATTTTTAAAATTTTTGATTATGTTCAGGGATTCTCGCACTGCACTTCATTGCAACCTGCGAGAATAGGTAGAATTCGTACTCTGCCCATAGGTTTCAGTGCGAAGTTCTCACACCCTGCTCAAGGGTCACCTGCGAGAATCAGTGATTCTCGCACTGTGTTATATTGCCTGCCTGCGAACACTCTCTTTCAAAAATTTGATTTTAAGTTTTGGCATTTTTAACTGCCCAGATCAGTTTGATTGCCTCTTGTGAGTTTCTTGGACCTCTGATTGATAACTTTCTTGTCTTTGTTTGTGTGCATGAACAGTCTTAGGGTTTCAAGGCTTTTCTTGTCATTTTTGGCTTGACTTTCGTTTCTTGGCTTTTCTTGGCGAAACCATTCTCTCTGACTTTAGAAGTTGAGTGTGTCTGATTAGTTAAGAACCAGTGATTGGTTTGAAAGTTAAGTTTGCTTGTTTTTTCTCATTTGATTATAATTTGAAAGATCATTTTATTTTGCATTTGAAAAAACTACATTGGTTTGCTCTTTATTTTTGCTTTCATTGAAAGCGTATATTGGGTTATTTGCTTGTTCATTGATTTGATTTTCTGTACTCTCATTGGCATAGTGAGGGTCCTTTTTGGAAAGTGAACAATTGTTTTTCTTTCAAAAACTTTTTTTTGTTTTTAGAAAACATTGAAAAATCAAATTATTGCGATTGTTGAAGTATTTGAAAAAGACACAATAGAGTAGTTCTATTTGATAAATGATTGTTTGTATTGGCATTTGAAAGGAAATTTTGCATTTGTAGTTCACGGTTGATCTAGAAAACTCTCTCTCTCTCTCTCCCATACATATGATTCATTGAACAAAAAATCATATATTTCATTCTCATCCTTGCATTGTTGGGTCAGAGTCATACAACATGAGTTTCATTTCCGTTACCTTTGAGTAAACAACAGCCTTTAATAACACTGCGTAATCATAAAATTTATCTAGTAACTCTTTTCTAGGGATCTTTTACACCAACATTTATCTAGGCTAGCGCTTTGGAGTAGGAAGAGAGATACACTCTCCAAAAGCATAAAACACACAATAGCATCTTGTGTTAGGGAGTGTTAAATTCCATTTGCAACATCTTGTCCTGGGAAGCCCGTCTCACACAAGGGTCAAACACTAGGTCGCATTGATATTGGCAGAGTTACTCACCCTGCTTTGTTGATATCAGTGTAGAGATTGCACGTATTACAGGGATCTCTCGGAGGTATACCCACAATGATGAGTGGAAGCCTTTTGAGTTGATTTCAGGCTAGATACCCTGCCCTTGCGTGTGGATCGGACGGTCGACTGTTCCCCCAGGCTTTATTGTTGTTGGTGGTGACCTTAGTGGCCTATCTCTCTAGTTTCTTACCCGAGGTGACTGTGGAGGGGAAAGTCTTCACGGTACCTGGAATTGACGTTGACCAAACTCACTCGGGCTCATTGGAGGGTATACCCACGATTATGTGTGGGAGCTTGCACTAGGGTGTAAGTCCATTAAGTAGGTCGTCAGCCCCACCCCTTCTCGTCTCGTTGTTGCGACATTGGATTTCATCACCAACTAGTGGCTTCGAAATTAGAAGGTCTTGTTTGCCTGGTGATTGTTTCCTAGATTTTGTTTACTAGCGCGTGTTGTTTGTTTCTCGAAGTTGACCATAAAATTTTCTTAGTGAAGTTTGTCACTCGTTTACAATAGCTCCTCCACGTCGTTCACGTAGAATGCAAGGTTTATCTCCAGAACATCTGGACGGTTCTCAACCCTTGCCTACCAGTACACCTGAGGGCTCTCCTCGGCCGAGTGAAGTCCCAGTTGTTACCACCCCACAAGTGGAATCAACTGAATCTCTAGAACCTTTTCGAATTACTAACACTAGAGAGGATTTTCAAATTCGTCGTGGTTCTGAACAACCCTTTATGCGATTGAATTCTTCCGGAGAACTAGTTGTTGCAACTTCTGGATCACCCGTTGGGCCTTTTCTCAGTGTCGAGGGCCAAGATCCTTTTTGGTTAGGTGATTTCAGAAGGACCCTTTTTGGTCCTGGTTCGCCTATGGTTTACAACCTCAACCCTCCAGTGTTTTCTGAGATAGAGACTGTACCGATGAATACCACTTATCAGTTTATTGTCCCTCCCGAGATGGCCCATCTCGAGAATACTACGAGTGTTCCAACCGGGTTGACTAGAGCGGGTCTTGCTCCTATAAACACACAGCGACCGCCCAATGTCACTCCGACATTACCACCTGGATACCATGCGTTGAATGCTTTGTTGAATGCTTCTGCTCCAACACCTCCGCAAACTCCGGCTGGTTCTCCAGGTGGTACTTCTTTTCCTGGACACCCTATTCCCGGTTTTATTCCAAAACTCCCTCAATTTCCTTCTTGCAATCCTAATCTTAGTGGCACTATACCATCCATTACACCAAACTTGCGGGTTCCCATTGGTGGCCTAGGTGGTACAACTCAACTTCCTCTTACCAGACATATTCCAATTACTACACAACCTTTCGTTGGGACACAAATTCCGGTTGGAACACCACCTACGATAGGGGGACCAACCCCACCTTTTGGACAAAATATACCTACTGCTTTGGCCTAGTATTGGAAACAGATGATACAAAATCTTCCTCAAATGACTGGGGGGCAGCAACAGACTGTCCCTACTATAGGCCAACCTTATCCCGATATACCTAACCCTATTTGGGGTCAGGGTCCAACTGCTCAAACTCAGGTCCTTAGTCAAACTCAAGGTTACAATCCCTGGAACTACTATCCTCTCTAACCACCACCGAATCTGCCCGGGTCTTCCCATTATGGGAAGACTTCTTACGGTCCTACTGGTTTGCCGACAGGGTTTCCACCCCAAATCCATCAGTACCCGCAAGTCAATCGACAATTACCTTTTCTTGCTACTTTGGATTTGCCAGATTTGTCTAGGATTTTAAATGATCCTATTCGTCACTCTCCCCAATGGCCTGTTATTCCAGCCAAGCTTCCATCAGACATTCCTAAATTCGACGACAAAGTGGGAGAGGACCCAAATAATCACGTTATGACTTTTCACCTATGGTGTTCATCCAACTCATTAATGGATGACTCTATTCATTTATGTCTTTTTCAACGAACCCTTACTGGTTCTGCTGCGAAGTGGTATATCGAATTGCCACGAGGTTTCTTCTCTGATTTTAACACCCTAGCTATGGCTTTCCTTACACATTACCAGTTACCGATCCGTTATGATACCGAGACTGAGATTTTGACTTCCTTCAAACAGACTAAAGGCACTCATATATCTTATCATATCCATGAGTGGCGAAGACGTCGATGTCTCATTAAACTTGAACTCCCCGATCAATTACTGGAAGAATGGTTTACAAAATCCTTTGTGAACGAAATTGGTAAGGACATTGCCATGGGTGGCGTTGTTACGGAGGAGCAGGCTATAAGCCGTGCTCAATATCTTGATCTCGCTTATTCGCAAACGGGAACACTTTACGATTTGCTACCTGAATTACTTCGTCCTGGTACTTCCAGCACTTCAACTGCTCCAGCTGCCTCGCATGCAGTTGACGGTGTGATTGGTACTGCCCAAGCCCACTCACATTCTGTTTCAAACACAACCCCTAAATCTGCTTCTTCTAATGTTCAACATGCTTCATCTCCTGCTACTCCCACCGGTAAAACTTCTGAGGTCAATGCTGTCCAATCTACCCCAGCCGGTAAAAACAAATCTAAAAAGGGGAGAGGCAAGAATAAGGAGGGAAAAAATAATAATCAAGCATAGCAAACTAAAACCACTCTTGTTGAAGATCGGGATAAGCGCAAACCACGGTACCCTTGCCTTATCTGTGGTGACGATCACTGCACGAAGGATTGTGCATGACATGCCGAGGTCACGAAGTTCCTTCAAGGAGCTCCAAAACCATCTACACCGACTGTCTTGTCCCAATCCTTCCCGTCTCAGCAACAAGCTCAGTTGGTCATTCAAGACCAACCCTCCTCTTCTACGACATCATATGTTTTGATGTGTACTGGTGATTCTAAGCAGAATAACGTTGCACTCACGACTAGAGCCAAAGATTATACTCCATTTAAGGAGAAGGTTGATGATTTACCTCCTTCATTGGTTCAACCCTCTCCAACAACTCCACCTACAAATGATCCTCTTCATCTAGAATGACTGAGTCTTGATACAGTTCTACGACCCCCTCCAAAAGGTGTTGTTAGGAAATCATCTTTCAATCCTCATGCTCGTGCGGCCCAGAATTATAGTATTGTTGAAGATATGGCCCAAGCACCTTCAACGATGTCAGCCCTTGAAGTCCTTCAGTCTTGTCCTGCACAATGGAAGGCACTGTTGAAAGCTATAGGTGGAATTGACCCGACAGATACGAATCTCATAATCTTTGACTTGGATGATCACATTCCAAGGTTACCCCCTCAACTCGCGTTCCAGATACAGGTTGTTGTCTCTGACAAGAACATTTGCCGAACTGTTATCGACGAGGGTGCCTCAACGTGTGTAATGTATTTTTCTTGTTGGAAATCCATTGGCTCTCCTCCCTTGAATGAATCACAAAACACTCTTAAAGCCTTCAATGGCTCTGGTTTTAAGCCTTACGGTGTTCTTCCTTCGTTTCCTATCACACTAGAAGGTAAGACAGTCCAAGTTGAAGTGGAAGTCTTTGACGCTCCTCTTGATTATAATCTTCTACTTGGCCGTAGCTGGATAGATTCCATGCGCGTTGTTGTGTCAACACTTTTCCATGTAGTACGTTTTCCTCATCAAGGAAAGGTTGTTACCATTGACCAACTTGCCTTCTTCAACTCTGATACACGTACTGGCAACGTGTCGTTTATTGCTAAAACCCCACCGGGTTATGAGAATGTCGGTGTAGGCCTTTTAAAAGACTCCTCGTTAATGGGTACTTTTCCCATTCCACCGCCCGATGTTCCACGCCCTTCAGTTGCTTCTATAAACATGATCTCCACAGTGCCTCATGAACTTCCTGCGTCACACGACCCTTGGATTGTACCTGACCTTGGAGATCATCTTCGTTTCGACGACGTCATGCCGTTAAGTCCAATTGAGTCTGCTTATCAAGCCATTCAATCGACAACACCTTCTACACCCTCTCTGGATGCGTTGTCTCCCGATCCTTTTCATGTTATTTTTCCCACTGACGAGATGATCATGTCCCTCATGGAGGACACCCCTTGGGATGATGGGCATCATCGTTACATACTATTTTTGGAGCAACAGACTCTTGAGAACTACCAACGGATTTCGACTTCGTCGACCGTTGTTGTCATCTCGACGGTTCCCGCGTCTTCAAATGATGTGTTTGCTGAAGGGAACTTAAGTAATATCTCGCCCACGATTCCCATTGACATATCCATTAAACCTGGGATAGTAAAAAATATTCATATTGGAGCTTCGTGTTCTCCCGACGAAATCGTCACCTATACATCTCTGTTTAAAGAATTTCGTGACATCTTTGCTTGGAGTTACGAAGAGATGCCAGGTATCGACCCTGCAATTGTTGTACATGAGATAAAGACATACCCCGGAGCTAAACCTGTCCAGCAACGCCTTCGTCCAGTCCACCCACGTAAAGCGGCGGCTATCAAGCTCGAAGTTGAAAAACTTCTAAAAGCCGGCTTTATTTATCCGGTGGCTCTTACAGAATGGGTTTCCAATCCTGTCCCGATTGATAAGAAAGGAGGTAGTATTCGCGTGTGTGTTGATTATAGGGATATTAATAAAGCTTGTCCCAAGGACAACTTTCCTACCCCCTTCGTCGACCAGATTGTCGATGACTGTGCCGGAAGTGAAATCTTCTCTCTCATGGATGGTTTCTCCGGCTATAATCAACTTAACATTGCTCCCGAGGATCAACATAAGACTGCCTTTATTTGTCCTTGGGGTAATTTTGCCTATAGGGAACTCCCTTTCGGTCTTAACAATGCGGGCGCGACTTTTCAACGCGCTATGTCTTATGCTTTTCATGATATAAAGCACATCGTTCAACCCTATTTGGACGATTTACCCGCTCATTCTATGCACAGAGTCGATCACCCTACTCACCTCCGGGCTATTTTCGTTTGCTGTTGGTTCTATCGTATACGTTTAAATCCTCATAAATGCATTTTTTGCGTAGAATCCAGCCGTCTTCTCGGCTTTATTGTTTCTCGTCAAGGGATCCGGGTGGATCCTATTAAGGTTGAGGCGATTCTTAATCTCCCTCCTCCTTCTACACTGCGCCAGTTGCAAAGTTTGCAGGGGAAAGCAAACTTTCTTCGTCGTTTTATCCCTAATTACGGCGAGATAACTCGTGGTTTTACACGACTATTAAAGAAAGATACAGAGTTCGTCTGGAATACCATTGCTAACCATGCTTTTGAAGCTTTAAAGTTGTCGCTCACGCAAGCTCCGCTTCTCTTTCCTCCTGATTATAGTCGCGATTATTTCCTTTATCTTGCTGCCTCGGAGTACACTATTGGCATGGTTCTCGTTCAAGAGGATGATGCGCATGATGAACATGTTGTTTACTACTTGAGTCGAAGTCTCACACCAACTGAAATCAAGTATCAACATGTTGAAAAATTGGCCTTGGCTGTCGTTCAAGTTGTCCAACACTTTCAGGATTATATCCTCTCACGTAAGACTACGATGATTTCTCATTGCAACCCTATGCAACATATTTTGACACGTCAATTGCTTGGGGGCAAGTATTCCAAATGGATTGTTATACTCCAGGAGTTTGACTTGGAATTTGATTGCGCCAAGTCCAATAAGTCATTAGTTTTTGCTGAGTTGATATGTGATTTTCCTCATTCTGCAACAAAAAATGTAGCAGTAGATTCGTTACCCGATGAATCTCTTTTCCTTATTAGCGCTGATGATCTTTGGTATGGAGATATCATTATATATCTCCAAATCCAGACTTTCCGGCCTGCTTTGTCTAGTACTGAACGACGTCGTATACAATATCAAGCTCGTCAATACATTATCCTCGGGGATACTCTTTACCGTCGGGGAATTGACTCTGTTTTTTGGCGTTGTTTAACATTCGACGAAGCCGAGAGAGCTCTGAATGACTGCCATTTCGGAGCATGTGGTGGTCATATGTCTGGCTATGCTACTGCCCAGAAGATCTTACGCGCAGGATATTTTTGTCCTTCTTTATTTAACGACTGCATTATTACTGTTCAGAAATGCCATGCCTGCCAGACCTACAATCAGAAAATTCAGTCACATCCTGCTCCTCTTCATCCTGTGGTCTCAGTGGGTCCTTTTGCAAAATGGGGCATCGATTTCATGACATGTCACCCTCACTCGGATGGGGGGCATGGTTACATCATTGTAGCTGTTGATTACTTTACAAAATGGGCCGAGGCAATGCCGACATTCGATAATACTAGAAAGTTCGCAGCCTTATTTCTTTTTAATCACATCATAGCTCGTTTTGGTGTGCCTCAAGCTATCGTTACTGATCACGGTAGTCACTTTAGGAATTTTATGATGTCAGAACTTACAGAAAAGTTGGGTCTTCGCCATGATAACTCAACGCCTTATTATCCACAAGCTAATGGCCAGGTCGAAGCAATCAACAAAGTTCTTATAACTATGCTTCGACGGATGATAGGAATTCATAAATCAAGTTGGCACACAATGTTGTTTTCGACATTGTGGGCATACCGGACATCTGTCAAATCCACTACTGGGTTTACGCCTTTTCGGTTAGTTTATGGTGTGGAAGCCATTCTTCCTATAGAATGCGAGATACCCTCTCTGAAGCTAGCTGTAGAACTTTTACCCAACACTTCTGCTGAAGAAGAACGTCTATTGTATCTAATGCGATTAGACGAGACTCGACGTGACGCCACTCTAGTAATAGAAGCCCAGAAGAAACGTGTCAAGGCACAATATGACAAGCATGTCAAGCCTCACATTTTCTCCGAAGGTGATCTTGTTCTTCTCTATGGACAGGATCGAGATGTGTTAGGAGCTGGAAAATTCGAACCCATGTGGCGAGGTCCTTATATTGTTCACCGAGTTTTGGAAAAAGGAGCATATGAGCTGGTAGATTACGATGGTATCCCTTTGAGTGAACCCAGAAATGGGTTGTACTTGAAGAAGTACTATGCATAAATCATTTGTGCACAAGTACATGTATTTTAATGTATCATACTTTGTGTGTGTTACTATAGTTTTCTTTTGTCGTTATCTGGTCTCTGCCCTTATGTGACGTTGTGTTTGATTTCCAGATGTCGGAGTCTTCGCTACCCTATATTGGCTTCGCTGATGGCGCTAGCCGTAGTACTCAGAACCTTGCATCCACTGCGTGGGCAATCTATGCCCCAACAAACGAACTTGTATCTTTACGAGGTGTGTGCCTCGGCCGTGCGACGAACAACATTGCAGAGTATAACGTCGTTATTGAATTATTGGTTGATGCTATCTCGCTTGGAATTCGTCATTTGGTTGTGCGACTTGACTCGCAGCTTGTAGTACTACAACTAAGTAATATCTACTCTATTCGAAGTCCTATTTTATTACGGGTGTATTTGCGAATTCGCCTCTTGGAACGTTACTTTGATCACATTGAATATCAACATATTCCTAGATGTTTTAATACATTAACAGATGCTTTGACTAATTATGTATTGGACAGACATTTGAACCATTTATAAATCAAACACATCAAAATTCACACAATATAAAGTAATTCGGTAGAAGCCATCTGTATATATAACGATCAAAAGAGTTTTTTACAAAAAGTTTGTCCGAAGACCAAAATATCAAAAATTGAAGCTTATAGCTTCTACAAAGTGACGTCATGGATGATGTTCATGGTAACACACGACTGCCCTAGAAACCCTACGGAGCAGTCGACTCATAGCTGCTGATACCCCTACAGTGTGACGCTGATCGCGTCGTGGAACCTCTTCCAGAGTCATATATGGAATGTCTGCAGTAAGGCCCTCTAGATTCTGTTCCACTACTTGATAATCCTCTGCATACTGTGGTGCTGCCGCTACCTCTCCTCGCCGTTGGATGGGAGAAGTGCCGGGAGGTCTATACGGTCCAACATCTGTGTTATCAACAAACGATTTTGTATTAGTTTTTGGACGAACATATATAAAAAAATATTTTGAATTATTGGTTGATGCTATCTCGCTTGGAATTCGTCATTTGGTTGTGCGACTTGACTCGCAGCTTGTAGTACTACAACTAAGTAATATCTACTCTATTCGAAGTCCTACTTTATTACAGGTGTATTTGCGAATTCGCCTCTTGGAACGTTACTTTGATCACATTACCGCCCTAACAACCCTATGGAGCAGTCGACTCATAGCTGCTGATACCCCTACAGTGTGACGTTGATCGCGTCGTGGAACCTCTTCTAGAGTCATATCTGGAATGTCTGCAGTAAGGCCCTCTAGATTCTGTTCCACTACTTGATAATCCTCTGCATACTGTGGTGCTGCCGCTACCTCTCCTCGCCGCTGGATGGGAGAAGTGCTGGGAGGTCTATACGGTCCAACATCTGTGTTATCAACAAACGATTTTGTATTAGTTTTTTGACGAACATATATAAAAAAAGATTTTGAATTATTGGTTGATGCTATCTCACTTGGAATTCGTCATTTGGTTGTGCGACTTGACTCGCAGCTTGTAGTACTACAACCAAGTAATATCTACTCTATTCGAAGTCCTACTTTATTATGGGTGTATTTGCGAATTCGCCTCTTGGAACGTTACTTTGATCACATTGAATATCAACATATTCCTAGATGTCTTAATACATTAACAGATGCTTTGGCTAATTATGTATTGGATAGACATTTGAACCATTTATAAATCAAACACATCAAAATTCACACAATATAAAGTAATCCGGTAGAAGCCATTTGTATATATAACGATCAAAAGAGTTTTTTACAAAAAGTTTGTCCGAAGACCAAAATATCAAAAATTGAAGCTTATAGCTTCTACAAAGTGACGTCATGGATGACGTTCACGGTAACACACGACTGCCCTAGCAACCCTACGGAGCAGTCGACTCATAGCTGCTGATACCCCTACAGTGTGACGCTGATCACGTCGTGGAACCTCTTCCAGAGTCATATCTGGAATGTCTGCAGTAAGGCCCTCTAGATTCTGTTCCACTACTTGATAATCCTCTGCATACTGTGGTGCTGCCGCTACCTCTCCTCGCCGCTGGATGGGAGAAGTTCCGGGAGGTCTATACGGTCCAACATCTGTGTTATCAACAAAGAATTTTGTACTAGTTTTTGGATGAACATATATAAAAAAAAAACATTTGAATATGATAAAAATTCAAAAACATTTAAAAAGAGAAAAATACGTGTACTTCTTACCAAGGTCACCCCACTGAGTATCCTCTGGTAGTGCTAAGTCCGGATCTCCTCGGAAATCCAACCTGGCATACGCGTAGTCATTGACCATCAACATCTGGGTTTGAAGTTAGTCAAAGAAAATATCGTCATATTTGACGATCGGTCCTGCTACGTGTCGGGCCATGAGCCGACACCATCTCAACATCCTTGGATCCCTGGGACCCGATATGTTCCACTCAACCTGTAGTCTAAATACGGGGACCCTCGCAAGGAAGAAGGACACCAACAACGATCCATACCTGAATTGCTTCAGATCACCTCGCCTACATTTGGTCAATTGTTTCTTGATACTGCGAAGCACAACATCTACCCAGTTGAATACTCGAGGCTCAGTACACTCGATGGAATACTGGAAGTAGCTCTGTAATGCCATATGAGGAGTAGAACTCCCAGCCATCCGAGCTATAGTAAAAAGGATAGTCCGAAGGGTCAAATATTGTACCCCCCATATAGCCACTTTTCCTTTTTTCCTTTCAGCCTCAGGTACACAATATTGATTAGAGTGCTCACTCATCTTTAGCCCACAACATCTACTACCGGTTAGGCTGACATAGTGTCCGCGTCAGGACAATCCAGTCAAAAGGTATATGTCCTCAATGTTTATGGACAATGTGTGAGCTCCCACAAGAAAAACTTGTTGATCTAGGTCCCACATATGGACCAGGTATTCTAGTAGTCTGACTTGGGCCCTCATGCCCGGGATGCGAAAATATTTTAAGATCCCACAATCTCTCAATGCAACTATGGTAGGAGGATGATTCTCGACCATTGCATTATCCTCTTCATGTTCCCTTTCATGCCAATCAAGCACCATTTTTATGGCCAAGTATCTGCATAAGGAACATAAAAGGAGGATTAATAACTTTTTCATGCATTAGATCTTTTTCATTTGGCTAAAACTTTAAAATTTTTTTGGGCTTTGCGGTTCTCGCAGGTGGCCCATTTGCACAGTGCGAGAACCTCATAGGTGGCTTAAGGCTCACCTGCGAGAATGCATCATTCTCGCAGGCCCCGTATGGGCTGCCTGCGAGAATAACAACGCGCATATAGGGCCTAGAAAAACATCTTAAAAATGGAAATTTAACCAATGAAATGACACAATGAAACCATGAAAATGTCAAGGATGATGAGCTTACCTTAATGTCGTAGACGTCTCACTGAATGGTCTCTTGTAGCTCTCGCAAATCAACGCCGAACTCGGAGGGTAAAATAGGGTAAAAGAGGAGTTTTTTGAGCTCAATAATGAAAATGTAAAATGGTATGGTAAAAAAGAGTATTTACTTATTTTATTTACTTTCACTATATCATTTTGGGTTTTTTATCATTATTTATCAATTAAACCCTAATCACTAATGTTATGATGAGTGTAACTCTTGCAGGTGTGATGACTTGGATGATCAAATATCGGGATATGGACAGAGTTTCTATTTTTACATCGTGTGTTTAGATTGTTTTTAGGGTTTTTACATAAAACCTCGAGCGTCGTTTTTGTCCGTTCTTGCGCTCGTAAATACATGAGAACGTGATCGAGCATAGTTTTATCACTTTTTCGGGATCAACAAGGTTATACGAAAAAGGAACCCCCCTGGAGTCCTCTTTAATCTCTTTTCAGACTCTCTAAACATGAAAAGATTGCCGAGCGACCTTGTTATTTTCACGCTCGATAAAGTATTTGAAATAAGCATCTGGTGAGCGATAGTTTATTTCTTTTTTGGTCTCGTCCAGACTATATTACGAAAAAGGAACTGAGAGAGTTCTCTTTTAAGTTTTTTTCCAAACTCTATAATCTTGAAAAACCTTCGAGTTTTCTATCTTTGGACACGTTAAACAAACATTGACAGACCCGTGATGGGACCGAACCACTCCTTCTTAGGGTTCGTTAAAAATACTCCGAGGGACTCGTCCGAAGGATGAGCTTATATCAACAAGCATATGTTATCCTCCTCAAGCTTGCGTAAAAATAAAGAGGTACTCGCCAGAATGGTGGGGGAAAATTTGGGAAAGGGATATGTTTCATCTTCGTATTGATTGGCAGTAAGTGTCGCTCTTAAACATGACGCCCCCTATTCATCATTTGAAGCCGGTTTGGGAAATCCATTTGTCTCTGATTCAATTTGCTACAAGGTCATTCCCTGTGTTGTCTTTGATTCAATCCTGCCAAATCATTGGTCGTGTCGTTCATATGTTCAAGAGAAGTCCATTTGAAACCTATATTGAGTCGGCCATCTACATTTATCCATTCTCTCTGTGTTGGCCTTCCCTGTGTCCAGTTCAATTTGCAAAATACTCTATTTCACCTTCAAAATCTGTTACTCATTTTGTGTCATTGATGGGGGATACATCAAGGCCCTCCTGTGACGAGTTTTGTTCCATCGACTTCAGCTCATTATCTGGAATCAAGGCTTAGAAATTATTTGGTACCTTGGAGTCTACATGCCTCAATGGCAGGTTTCCTCGCTTTCGACAGGGGGTTTACATCATTGACCCCTGATCGAAAGATTCCATCGAATGTTCGACTTCAACTGATTCATTCACACTCGATGGATTGTACTAGGGTATCTTGGGAGTCATTGACATCAATGGTGATTTCCCTCGCACTTGTTAACGGTTTCATCAATGACCGGTAGTCAAGTGGTTTCTGCCATGTTCGACTTCAACACATGTAATCACATGGTTAGATTCATACTTTGGGTGACGAGATTGAAGAACCTGGATATCATCTTTGTCCAGGTTGCGATGGAGTATGTATAATTTGCGACACATAGATCCACTGTGTATGTCTCGTGGCTATGTCGTCTTGATTTGAAATTTCTCGCATAGATCCACAGTGTATTTTGGTGGCTATGCTCTATTTTGATGGCATGGATCCACAGTGTATGCTTGGTGGCCATGACCCAGGTCTACAATTGTCATCAGTCTATGATATGAGTATGGGAATGCCTACCTCAGAATTGGTATATATGATATTCTGTAGATACTTGGTTGTTCGCAGGTTTCCGATTAGGTGTGCTCCTGGTTCCCGACACACACATGCAGCTTACAAAGTCTATCGGCTGTCACTGATTCCAACCTCATACTTTGGGGGGAATTCTGTTACCCATGATTTTGGTCATCATGATGATGGTGTATTCAAGCTCTTCATTAGAACTTTCTCCTGAGAAAAGTTACCTTCATCTCTTTTCAGAAATCACAGTTTTGAGGACTGTTCGCAGGCTGCTAATATATTGGCCTGCGAGAATGCTTGATTCTCGCAGGCTGCCTTAAGCCAGGGTGCGAGAAGTTCACACTGTGTTGAATTGCTAGGGTGCGAACTATTTCTAAAGGAAGGAAAAAGATGAATTCTCGAAGTTTCTAGAAGGGAATATTCTAGAAGGATGAGATGGCATTCGAATGGTTATCCTAGTACTGGATTCCCTGATATTTTGGGATCATTCTTATCCAAGTAACCAATTCATTCTCTCCTATATATTGAGTGAATTCTCATGGAAAAAGTTAGAAGCAAACAAGGTTAAGCTAGAGTCATTGGAGAATTAGTGAAAGACTGTGTGAAGGACTGATACTACAACAGCTAAGAACTCTAGCAAGATTATCAAAGGTAGTTGATCTTCTTCATGCAAGTGAGCAAGTGTGTGTGTCAGAGCCAAGGGCCATTGAAAGGAAGTTTGTGACATCAAGGCTCAGGTTGTAATCTTTACTTTCCATCAATATGATACAGTAATATGTCCCTTTCCCATAAATCTATTCCACTTTATTGTATAACTTCTTGATCATATACATAGATTGAATGTTGAATAGATTGTGCTTTCTTCACTTTGGTTGGTTTGTGTTGTCTTGATCTTGGCTGCACAAGAGCACTGGAGCGAAACAGGAGCAACAAAGACTATAGGAAGCGATTATAAGGTATGTAACTTGTTCTTGCCTCCTAGTTCATTCAATAGTCAATATCTAGGGAAAGAGTATTATTCTGTCTTGCTTTGTTCTAGATCCAGCTGGATCTAGGGAGATCGGTTTGTGTCCGCACTTACGGATTTATCCAATAACAAGCTAGAAAGTGAATTTCAAGTGTGATTGATTTTCATATTGGATCGAAAAACCACGCAGCTCCGGAATTGAGTCTTGGAGTTGGTAAAGGTCCAATGGACCTGGTACGGTCCTGGGGATGCGACCTGGGAGAGTGAGGATGCTATGCGAGTAGAGTATCCTCATTTTGTTTGAAGATTTTTGAAATTTTGGATGTACATGTGTATATGATGCTGTGAGGAAAATGCATAAATAAGGGGGAGGGCATTGTAATGTCCCTGATTCAAAACCCTTTGTAATTGTACATATAAGCTGGTGAGACGATTGGTACCAAGTGTAAATGTAATGAACATATAGGCTGGTGAGTCGTTGACACCTGGTTTTAGTGTTGCATGCATATGAGTAAGTGTGTGGAGAATTGTTATAAAGACAGGGTGTGCACATTTTGTGTGTTCCGTACACATGGGTAAGTATGCACAATTGCACCGTGTTGCATGCACTTGGGTGAGTGCATGGTAATGAATTTGAAGTGTGAAGAGTTGAGTTATATGTATGACTATTTATGTTTTTAGGTCGGGGAGCCTATGTGACTATAAGGCTAGTGAGCCTAGACACAGATATGACAGTCTTCCTATCCATGTAAATATAATCATGATTATTAATACAATATTGCATTGCTACACACAGACTAACTCAGATGAGAAGAGATGGGGGCCTACTCCACCAAAAAGGGGAAAAGGGGGGTGAGTCATAAGTCTTGGGGAATATTTTAATAAAATTTCCAGAAAAGTGTAATGTGGATATGTTTTTATCCTAAGTTCATGAGGGTAGGGAACGAGTCACCAAGTGGCTTAAGCTACTTCTGAAGGTGACAAGTGTCAAGTGGAAGAAATGCGATATATATTGCTGTCCTTAGTGTATTTTGGGGGGATTATCCATTATTCAAGAAATTCATGTGAGCAGGTTCTCGTGAAGCAGAAAGTGGTCGGATTGTATGGAAAGTTTGATTTTTACCTTATCTGCACAAAGAAGCTTGTAAGGAGTTGTGGGCTATAATTAGAGTTACTATTGAGGAGACAGGTTGACAAACCGTGAGCAGTATGTCTGGGTGAGAGACTGGTTGTTGTGAAGGGGTTGTCAGACCCCTGAGCATATTCTCTGGGTGACAGTATTGCTGAGAGTTGTTCCTTGGTGCGTTGAGCATTAGTCAAAGGGCTCAAAGACTTCCCCACCAGCTTGTTATTAGTAACCCTGGGAAGGGAAGTGGGGTAGACGGAGGAATTTTGAGCAAAGAAGGGGCACACTTCCTTGGGTGTGACAAGTGCATGGGGAATGAGGGATGGTGGGCTAGTTGTAGTAGCGAGAACCTAGGACTAAGCAATTGTTTTGAGAGTCAGACCTTAGTGTGTTGCTAGAAGTCTTATGCCCTAGTGGAGTTGAGCCCCAACTTGGGGGTGACCTATTGCTGAAAGTTTATTATCAACGGAGTCTAAGGCTCGGAGGAACATTTGAGTCACGCATGTAGTTGGTGACTTCTTTGAAAGATAAGTGTTCTTATGTGCTTGTCTTGTTTACTGTGTGCATATTTGTCTATTTTTGACATGGATTAATTCTTATATGTTGTTGCATATAAGTATTTGTTGTTATTTTGTTTAGTGATGCTTGCATTAGTAAGTATGATGCACATAGCCTGTATTTGTAGTTTTGCATGGATATGATCAATGTGGTAGTCTTACATGTTAAGTTAACCTTGTAATTTTGGTTATGAGTCATCAAGAAGAGGATTGAGTGGTCGGGTGTGCAGGATTGTAGAATGTGTGCATCAAGAGGCTGGAATTGTGTGCATAGACAGAGAATTAGACTCTATGCACAATGAAATAAGAAGTGGCGCATGACGCCTAGATGGATGAGCGCACAATTATGTTGTGTGATCCGTATGTTGGTGCGCACCGTTAGTGAGTTACTTCCGCTTCTTAAGGTTGTATTAAAAAGAGAATGTTGCTTCCACTATTATAAGTTGCATGGCATGACTCAAGCTTGGGCTAAGTGTGCTACTTAAGTGATACTGCGCGAACTTGTGTTAAAGTAGATTCTGCGCAGTGAAACATCAGAGTAACATTGCTCAGTAGTACATTGGGGATGTTACAATTTGGTTGACTTAGAGCTACAAGAGTTGAGGTTTTGGGGCGTGGTTCAGCCTGGGGTGGCTGGGGACGTTACAAATTGGTATCAGAGCATGTGTAAGGTGGTAACAAGACTCAATGGGAGACTGGGTACGCTACAAAGTGGTATCAGCGAATGTGTAAGGTGGTAATGGGACTAAGTGGGAGAATGAATATGTTACATGATTAGCCATCCTGAGTTGGATGGGGGACCATGCCAAGTTTGGCTTTCCCATCAGCTCCTAAGAATTTTTTGGCAAGATATTCTCATCATATCCCAAGTCCAACATGACTCCATCCATCTCATAGCTTCCGATGTCCCCTGTCATCTTGAACTCTCTTCTTGTGCACCTTTTTTTCCTCACTTGGTGCGTGTCCCTCTTTGGTAGCAGGGTAGATATAGCTATAATTTTCTCTTCTTCCCCCACACATCTTGTCAACATATGTGTCAACTTCTTTGCAACCTCAAGATCACTTAACATTTCAGACAACAACACAAGAAGTTACTTACTTGATCCTTTGATTGCTCCTCACGACAAGTGTTGCACTGCATTTCTTCTCGCATTGTGTGTCATAGCTCTTCCCACACACATTGCTTTATTGCCTTTTGTTCGACCCACTGTACCTCTTCATTTCTACGATCTTCTTCCAGCAACCTCTGCGTCGCACATTGTATCTCCTCGCACACATGAGCTTCCTCTAATGATTTTTGTGTTGCACGGTGTAACTATTTACAGATGTGGGCTCTAAAGACCTTTGTGTGGTGCATTGTAATTCTTTGTGCGCCATGTCCTCCTTTAGATCCCTCTGTGCATCATGCAAGAATTTATTTTTCTATGCAACATCAAACTTAGGAGGTGTCTACATTGATTTTGTGATATTCCCTTCGATGTTTTGGCTTGAACATTCTCTACATTCTAATTCTATTCATGTCTGGGTTCTTCCTCGAGTCACTACCCGCACATCATCTTCATCTTTTGACTTCTGATCTCCACGTGGCTCTGCGGTCACCATACTACAATGTGCCTTGTTTTCTTCCCACTTTTCCAACAAATCTGAGCAATATTTTGTGACATGCTCTGTATTGTGACAATACCCACAAAGAGCACGTGATTTAGTACAAAATTGCAACACATGGACCACTTTTCCACAATTAAAGTAAATAGAAGGTCTTCCTCCAATGTTGTTGTATCCTCATCCTCATCCTCGTCCATATCCTCCTCTTGGACTTCCTTGGTATCCTCCTCTATCTGCACCTTTGCATTAGCCACCTTTTTGTTCTTCCTGGACTCACAAGGCATCTTAAATTTTCTCCTACATCAATTCAAGTGATCGATAATTGTTCACATTGTGCCCCATGGATTTGTAAAACTCACAAAACGAAGTATGCATAGTCTTATGTGTTGAAATATTGTAACTGCAAAGAGTATTTTAATTATTATTGATTCATTATTCATTAGATCAATCCCCTTTTGTGGATTGATCATGTCGGGCATTGTAATTGAACAAATCCTGTTTTGCGGATTAGTCAAACCCTAAATATATTATGCAAATTGAGAAGTCATCCCCCAGGCCTAATTAAAGTGGTTTTAACCACTAAGAAGACAAGTCGGCCCTGCCCAATGAAGAGACACCTTTCCAGCGCCCGTCGGCTAGTATAAATAAAGGAAGCCAATGCCTCATTATCTCACTCACTCATTCTCTCATCAAGTGCGCAAGTTTGGTAGCTGCAGTTGGGAGAAGAAGGAAGAGAGAGGCACATTGCTCAGTGTTGGATATTCTCTAGTGTTTTGGTTTATTGTCTTGGCATTGTATTGGTTATCTATATTAAGGAAGTTTTTGTTGGGTTTTCTCCCCCATGAGGGTTTCCCAGGATGAATGTTGTGTATCTTGTGATTGTGTTTCTCTCAGTGATCCTACCTATGCTTTTGTTATCTAGTAAATTGAAAAGAAACCTAATAATAACTCAAAACTTAACTTTATGATATTTCTCTAGTGTTGTGCACCGAGGCGTTATATGTCCCCATTGTCTACAAATATCACACTTGTCTGAGGTCCAGTGGGAAATGGATTCATCGCACCCATGACCATGTAGCTCCCCAGTGTGGGACATTCATTCCTATGGTGGTATTTTGTGTGACACATAGTACACCACAGATGCTCAAGCACCACCTTAGCCTTTTCCATATCTTATAATTGCATTGTAAGATTTGTGAGTTGAGTTTTCACTTGCATTAGCCCTACTGATGTCTCACCACCTCTTGGTGTAGCTTCTAGATGCATCAAATCTCCATGGCCTCTACTTGAGTCACCACCTTTTGATGGGTGAGTGGGACTCAAATTTGGGGTAGTAATCCTACAATAAACCACTCTCTATGTTGGACATCTTGGATATGAAATGTTAGTCTATCCAACAATATATTGAACCACTGGTCAAAATCCCATATATTTTCTCCATCGTACAACTTGATCTCTTTTATCTTAGTGATACATTACAATTTTGACTTAGGCTTTTGGAAATCCCTAATAAATCTATAGAAATCTATATTAATCTTGGTCAAGGACCTAGTTTGTTCTGCCAGTGCAGTATCCTTATACTTCATATACCATGTCAGAGATTTCTCTCTGAAGGTGGTCTCCAGATGTGTTATCTTTGATGCTTCATCTGTGATTCTCTTCACAGAACATATATCTTCACATGTAAACCAATGTTGTTCTACAACGTCTCTTCCCATCCCATGGAACACGAGTAACCTAAAAGTTGTGTCTTGGTTCACTATACTCAATATAGTGATATGTCCTCCCGACTGACCACTAGCTGTCAGTGATGTGGATATTGATACCAAAACTCTTCTTGGTGATGTATTCTTGACTTCGATCTCTTCTCCACATGTATCTTCTCTGCTCCTTTCTTCTGCTACTCCTATCTCTGCACTTTCTTCATTTCTTTCTTCTTGATTACAAATGCGCAAGGGGGGTGGTTCAAAGAGGGGGTTCCTCCATCTTCTCTCATTATCATAAGTGAAGGATCCTAAAGAGCTTCCTACCTATAGTCGTACAAGTCCATTCAGAATAGATAAAGCCTCTTCCCATTTTCAAAAGGGTCCATTTCCATCTTCTACCACGTCGGTGTTGCTACTCTGCGCCTCATCTTGCTCTGATGTTACTACATCTCTCAACAACCAAGTGGTTCTGACTTTGTCTTCTCCAATCCTATGTCCATTACTCTTGATATCCTCACTTGATACCCTACTCCTAACGTCACGCCTCTTTGACAACCTCTCTCCTTCTACGCTCCTCTCTGACACAAAAGTATATCTCGCACATCCTCCTAGTGCAGTCTCCTTTCTCTTCATTCTAGGTCTGACCCCTTGTCCTTCACCCTTTACTATCTCCTTTCCACTCCTCTGCTTGACTTTCCTTCTTATATCAACTCTTCTTGCATATCTCTCGACTCTCTTCCTCCTCTGTTCTTCTGGGTCCATTCTCTTCTCATCTCATCTTCTCATCTTCTAAATCCCTCCCACTGGATCCATTTTCTCTCTCTTTTCTCCCTTCTTTCCATCTCCCCTCCCTCTACGCAAGGGCTCTACTCGACCATCCTATCGGGCTCCATGTGCATCAACCACTTCTCCACAAACACCATCTTGATCCACATGGGAATCTCCTCTAATGGTCTCTTTCTAGGGCCACCATCAAAGTTATTCCATGTTATAATTTGTCTTCTTTGTGGTTTTTCAAATGGATTAGAATAATTCTTAAAAAAAATCCAAAGTGATAATCATGGATTTGTCATAAAAAAATCTATAATTTAATGCACAAAAAAATGCTTTCTTCCACTCATGTATTCATACACAATTTGCATAAAAAAAAATATCATCTCATTAGTCAACCTCAAGAAATATCATCACATGATGCATATCTTGTAGAGAAAAAAAAATTAAAAAAAATAAGAAATATATATATATATATTATGCCTACAATTGTTTTTATCTATGAAGAAATGCCAAAATGTTCTTTTCTATTGTTCTATATGGGCCCTGAAATGTCTCTATTAGATGCATTTTCCCTTATTTGGATAATGTTAGGCACCACTTTTAGTTAGCTGCATTGTTGTTGGATGTCCTTATATGGATACAGTAGAATGAAATTGTTCTATATGGGCTCTGAAATGTCTCTATTAGGTGCATTTTCCCTTATTTGGATAATGTTAGGCACCACTTTTAGTTAGTTGCATTGTTGTTGGATGTCCTTATACGGATATAGTAGAATGAAATTGAAATGTATGGTAGAAAGAAAGTAGCTAGAGTATTTAAGAGTACGAGAGAGACTACAAAGCATATATCACTTAAAATAAAGATTAAATATGCAAGGCACATATCACTTAAAATGAAGAGGTATGGTCTAAGGTAAATGCATTTTAAATATGAAGAACATTGGAATAATTTTAATTATTTCCCGAGACACAAACAAATCATCTAAGAAATCCATACATATGGCATTGTTTGTGTCTGTCTCTCTACTACAACCACATTTGGAAACTGCACATTGTAAATTTTTTTGGCCCACAAGTATAATATGAGCATCATTTCAAGGTTTTAAATATCGAAGATTGTCCTAATAGGTGACTTGTCGTTTTTTGAGGAACATCGATATCTTAGGGAATCTTTGGCATGTAAGGGTCATATGGAAACCATTATGATATTTTTCACAACAAGGATGGTTCTCAGTGTCGTGGGCATGGTATGAGAATTTTTAGTGCTAATGGAACATGCACATGGTCCAAAACTACCACACATGCCCTATAAAGGGATTCTTTGTCTTACAATGTCACGTGGTTGTCATTACATCATGGAAGGTTATCTAGGCCCTAAACATCATATACAGATGGACGTGGACCTGATTCTATTGCATGATAGTGTATTAGGTCCTAAGAGAGGATTTTGTAGCTTATGGACCATGCACATGGTCCTAAACCACCACACATGCCTTGTACATGGTTTCCATTCCATCAAGATGGTTATTGGAGCCCTAGACATCACATGAGGATGAACATTGACCTAAGATGTTGGTGTACACTAGCGTCTCTTATCATAAAAGAGGATTAATTATGGTTCATGGACCATGCAAAAAATATGAAACTACCACGCATGATGGGCTATAGGTGTCATACAGGTGCCATTGCAAGGTTTTGCACATCGAGGATGGTTCTTTAGATCATGGAATTTTTCTAATTTGGGATAAGAAATGACATGTTACTTGGGCTTGTTTTGTTTTTTAGTACAAATGTTGGTTGTAGGAGTACTAGTGTAGAATGTTATTGTCTATCACATAAGTCTATAGCCTGTTACAAAGAAGAGCACTCTACAATGTTCTCTAAAGCATTCTACAATGTGTTGTAGAGCACTCTACAATGTGTTGTGGAACACTACAACTAGTTGTAGAATGCTAATACATGTTGAAGTGGGGTCCATACCAGTTGATGAAAATGTGTTGCATAATCCTTGGCCAAATTGCTATAGAACCATAAGAAAGCATTATGGAACCTTGCATGTTCTTAAAAAACCAACCATAGTTACTCCAAAATGTGGGTCCACTAATTTTGACATGTGACTAAGAGATGTTGATAAGTAATAGTGTCACTATGAGGTTTTGTAGACTGAGGATGGTCCTCATTGGTGCCTTTTACATTGTCCAAGGAGGAACACCAATACCTTAAGGCCTAAAATAGGCTTTACTTCTCATGGATCATGCATAAAATCCAAAACATCACATTATATGGCTTTTAAAGAGAATATTTATTCTACAAGTGTTGTATGGGTTCCATTACGAGGTTTCACATGTCGAAGATGGTTCTTGGGGCCATTAACATGGTTTAAGGAGGAACACCATCATCTTAGGGGATAAAGGAGGATTATATGGTTCATGGACCATGCACATAGTCTGAAATCACCATACAAACCCTGTTAAACAAATCCTTGGCCTATGGGGGTTGTATGGACACCATCACAAGGTTTTTCACATGAAGCATGGTTTTTGATGCCTTGGACAAAGTCAGAGTAGGAACACTAATGTCTTAGGGAATAAACTATGATTTTAAAGCTCATGGACCTGCACATGGTCGAAAAACCACCACACATGCCCTATAAAGTGAATCTTTGGCTTGCACATGTCACATAATCACCATTGCATTGAGGATGGTTAACACGGCCCTAGACATCATAAAAAGATGAACATGGACCTAAGACACTATGGACGAGCACCACAAGTGAAAGGTCGTCACATGATCACCTGGATCTTCACCAGGGTTGCCCTCAAATTTCAGAATATCCGAGGGAAACTTAGTCAGTATGGGGGGCCAACATGGATTGTGACAAATTGGGTCATTCAGTAATCTCGACAAGTCTTGCAGATGTAGAGTTGCCAGAAAGGGTAGTTTTGGTTGTGCATTATTTACAGGAAAAAAGGGCCGTGGATTTTGATTGGCACCAGGTTGCCAGGAAAAGTTGGACTGTTGGCCAGGGTTTTGGTAGAAAGCATGGCCTTGGCCAACAAAGGGAAACTACGTTTGTTGAGGTATCATCGATTGACTGCTAAAATTGGACGACATAGCTTGCATAAGGATTTCTCCCTACATTTTGTTCCAAGGACCTTGGAAGGGAATGCCCCCAACCGATCCGACGAGCATGGGTATGGAGCCTTGCTCAGGGTTCCATTGAGTATGGAAGGGGTTACCCCCGAATGAAATCCCTTGCGAGGGAACTGAATCCTGCTAAGGATTCCAAAGACCGTATGTGGAATAAACTCCAGTCGTCGCTCCCTGTGAAGGAATAGTACCTTGCACCGGGTTCTATTGACCAACGCTGGGGTTGCCCCCAGTCGAGAAAGCGACTGAAGAGAAAGCATTTTTCCCAAACACACCGATGAAAGAGAACGTCATAGATCCCACCAACGTTGTATAAGATGAAGGTCCTAAACTGCCTCCACCAAACAAGATATAATTATCATTCGACCCGATTGGCTATTGAAAAGCACCATCGAGTGAAGGGGATGAAGGAGGTATATGACCCCCACCATAAGGGATAGCATTAAAAGGTACATTAGTGCCCACGGTTGGCCCTTGCAAGGGAGCATTTGAGCTCCCTGCCCCTAGGCCCATGGCCTGTAAGGTAGAATAAGTAAGAACCGAGTTTGTATCAAAGCTGAGCATCCCATATGAGAAGGGACCACCCGTCATGCTCTGAGTAAACATAACAGTGGTCAAAGCTGTTAAATGTATTGGACTACTGCCCGAAGTTGAGGGAGTCGAGACAACTGTGGTCTTGACTGGTGAAGGTGGGAGAGGAGGTAGGATGCCCCTACAGTAGTAGTCGTAACGGGAGTACGGAGACTCCCGGATGAAGTAGCAACATTTGCTTCCATTGTTGCTCATAGAACTAGCTTGCGCTCAGAAGATGTCACCTCGGGAGGGATAATCTGAATCAAGATCGGCGCCGACAAGTCGATAATAGAAAGATTTGTTGGCCTGAAACCTTCAGTTTCAAGGTTAGAGATGGTAGATTCCTCCAGAGCCGAAAAGTCTCCTCGTGGAGCAGGCTCGAGCACAGTTTCATGCGGTCCAGTCGCTTCGAACAATCCTTCTTGATCAAGTCTTCTCCTTAATGGTGGCAGAGGTGACTCCAAAGTAACTGACGACAGGCCCTGAAGCCTTTGCGATCGACAGAGTTGTTGATGTTCCACTTTGTGAAATGATCAAACGACATAGTAAGGATTGAATAGCATAGAAAACAAAGCACACACTAAAATTTTCCCTAAAGATAAATCAGGTAGTCGACTAACTAGTGGGAAGGATGGTTACGCCAATCGACACTAGAGCAACTAACTGGTGTAAGTGCAACTCAAACACGGAAGCACCCTCTGAGTATACTCTGAGAAGCGTGATCCAATGTCTGCCCTAGGTACCATGGTATACCCCTATAGTCACCTATGTAAGTCCATAAAATATGGGCAACTAGGTTTCCATCTCGTAGTCAGTTACTAGGCAGGTACAGTCGACAGTCAGGCAGATCGTAATGAGTAGGATAACAAGTCTGAATCCCTTCAAGTGTATCAAAATAAATTGGTCTGAAAGACAATTGAGGATCTCGAATGGATTTGAGGTCCATGAAGCTCCATAGGAAAATGCGATCGATATTGTTCCCGAGAAAGACCCTCAATATACAATCCCCACTACGTTTAGTCCAACTTTGCAGGGGTTATCTCCTTTGCCTTTCCTCACATGACCTCGTGTTTATCCCCTGTGTTAGAGGGGGGTCCTAGATAACTCTTATGACACTGGACTTAAAACACTCCTTATCTTAGACTCCAACTGTTTTTTTTAAAGTGGCCTTGAAGAGTTTCCTCTTCACACCTAATTCAAGGCCCTAAAACCCTAAACTAATTGGTGAACCCTACAAACATAAAGTCTAATATTTTTTAGATAAAGCGTTAATTTGAAGGCTTGTTTTACGCAAAGGGCGCGGTAGTGAAATTGATGGTATTACGAAGAGATGATTAAGGAAGAGAACTTTAAAGCATTTGAAAGCAAAAGATACTTCAAAATTAAAGCAATGCTTGTAAACAACTCTTTGTAAAATTCAACTTTTCTAATTGATACTTCAAGATCTTATAAATGAAGAAATCCTAAAACTTTCTTTCATTTGACTACAAACTACTTATATTTCAAGAAATTGAAAAAAACTTTGAAACAAAGACTCTTTTTCTTTTTGCAAATAACAACCTTGACTACTTTACCAAACTAAATGCAAGAAAATAAATTCTCTCTTTTTTTTTAAATATTTCGAACTGCTTTAACAAGAAAAAACTGAAGTAAAAACTTGTTTTTCGTTTTTTCAAAGCAAGAAACATGGACAAAGAGAAAACTAAAAACAAGATTGATAAAGACCCTAAGCCCACTGCGGATCGCAGGGATTCAACCAAGAAACCAAAAGACAGATCTAAGACTTGACAACTCACTCTAAACCTTTTAGGGCAAACAAAAGAAGACTAAGGAGCAAGTAAACTGAAACTTCAACCCAAGATATGGCCACAGATAGAGACTTTGACTGATTCAAGAAATTATTGAGAAGTCTGTCTACTGTGCAGAGCGTGTATGAATGTGGGCAACCCCAAAACAAGGCACGTACACCTCTGAGACTTTTCAAAAATAAAAAGACAAGGCCGACTTACAGGGCAGGGAAGGCTGGTATGCACCTTGTAGGTGACCAGAAACCCTAAAAAGACTCAAGAAACTTGACTGAAACTCGAAAGGCAAACAAAAACCAATCAACAACCCAAAAACCTCCCTAAAACCCTAGAGATATTCCCCAATATGGTCACCAATTCTGCTAGCGAGAAAATCCCCCTATAACTATACCAGGGTTTAGAGTATAGATAGAGCAAATGACCGTCTAAAAGTCAACCTAGTTCCTACACTACCCCAAACATACCAAAATAAATGAACATAAATCAGTAGAAGAGAAGATCGATAAATGAACCTTTTATCCAACATCTGGTGATGATCTCCTCAAGCTCTGTAGCTCCAAAGACTGTAAGTCTCCTCCCAAAGCTGGCCTGCATCCAAAACTTGGAAAACAGGGCTACAAGCATGCTATTTCTATTAATAAGTTAGGGTTATATATCAAATGTTATGTATAAATCCAAGAAACGACACAAAACATCATCATTTGGGACAGGGAAAATAGTTTCTTTTGTTCATTAAAAAAATACCGAAACTTACAATCCTTGTCGGCCACCATTCCGCGAACTTGGTCTGGACTCCTCTTTACAATGCTCCAATTGCACCTTCAATAAGGCTCTTCTCACAATCTACTAGTCTCCTCAAGGAAAGGGAATGGATTGAATGGAAGAAAAGGGGCTGAAGAGGGAGTGATGAGGTAGTAACTCACAAAAGGTAGCAAATGCTTGGGCAAGGAAGGGAAGTGAAGTTGGGTAGAGTTTCACTGTTATTATGCTTGGTTGTGAAATGAGACCCCAACACCTCCTTTTATATGAAAAAATGATGGTTATTCGGTTGGGGGACATGCTATAGAAGGTGAATTGGTTGGGAAACCTCCAATAACCCGTGAATTCCACCGAATTCCTTACAACTTTTTATTTTTTGCAACTTTTGGAGGTATACACGGGCTGTGTATTGTGAAACAAGTGTATGTACGCAAGTTGTTTAGCATGCAACAAGCATATGTATGCAGGCTGTAGTGGTGGAGAGCACGTACATGCTCTAAAAATTGTTTTTTTAAGTAGAGCTCCGCAACAGTGATTTGGAAAATTATGCAAGTAAGAGGGACAATGCCATGTATGCATGAGTAGGGCATTTAAGGGCTACAACAACATCATTTATTAAACATTTGTTGGCATCGGTGTGGTTGATTATCCATTCTAGAGATAATTCTATACAAGGTAGGATAGGGGTCCTTGATGCCACCATGTATATCAATGACAATTTGATATTTTGAAAGACTTGGTCATCTAAGACCCTCACCTCTGGATCACTATCAAGCATAAACTCAATAAAATCATCATGATGTATCTTATTATATAAGTCATTCCAGGTGGGAAGAGGTGCCGAAGTCAGTGTCCCTATAGATTGGTGGAGGAGATGGAGGATTCTTTTACGACATCCAGATTACTGGTTCTACCTTTGGCACATGTTCCAATTCTTCAACAAAAACTGGAATCAAAGACTTTACAACTTGCATATTGTTTCCTTTTGGTGTTTTCGGCGATTGACGGGTCGCTGGCCATTAGGGAGGCATTTTCTCTGCAACAAAAAACATTATGAGATTCGTGAATGCTCAACAATTGTGAGAAATACAATAGCCTATAAGCCAAAAATATACGATACTTGAGCGTTGGAACAAGGTTTTAGCTTTAATACTTACCAGTCTTAGCAAGGCAACTCGAATTTGAAAACAACTAATTCAGATGTGCAAGGTTTCTGGTTCTTGGGAAATCTTCGATAGCATGAAATCTCCTGACAACTCGATGAATGATAATATTTCCAAAAGAAAATGGTTTGAGTTCGTATACCTTATTTTCATGAGTCCCATCAACATTTTCCATTAGAAGGTACACCAATATCTCTGCAAATATTCAGGATTTAAATGCGTCATCTATGCCATGCTTGGGAATGTTAGAAAAACAGGACCGCAGAGCAATAAAATAAAACAAATGCAGAAATAAAACACAGAAGATACACAATACAAGAGAGACATAAATTTACGTGGTTCACCCAGTCTGGGATACGTCCACCAGAGAAATTGCCAGGTCCTTTCTTTATTATTATCCAACAAAATGAAGGGATACAACCTACAACAAAACCTGTTGTAACTTCCTCTTCTTTCTCTCACAGTCTCCTCTCTTAGAATACAATACTTGCCAACCTACATAGCCGCAATACATTTCCCTCATAAAAGAGGGTTGCCTTCTAGGGCAAAAAACCCTAACATAATATCTATCATTAGATCTGCGACCTTATAATGAACGGTCCAGATTTACAATGAAATTACAATATACTTTTACAAGGCAATTTTTGCTTCGGGGGCTTTGCCCCCGAACCCCGCTGGGGGCCCGCTTGCCCCCAGCCGAGGGGATAGCCCCCCCGGGCCCCGCAGAGGGGGTACCCCCCCTCTGCACTCTCCCACGTGGAAGAGTGTACATACTTCTGGGGTGTAAATACTTCATGGGGTATAAACATGGCTGAAAGTAAAAGACCTCTAAATCAGGAAGATAATCAGGCTCCACAACCAACAATCTCCCACTTGGAGACTGATCTCAACAAC
>ML782243.1:40249-126826 GCA_009831015.1 Picea engelmannii
CACAATACAAGAGAGACACAGATTTACGTGGTTCACCCAGTGTGGGCTACGTCCACCAGAGAAATTTCCAGGTCCTTTCTTTATTATTATCCATCAAAATGAAGGGATACAACCTACAACAAAACCCGCTGTAACTTCCTCTTATTTCTCTCACAGTCTCCTCTCTTAGAATACAATACTTGCCAACCTACATAGCTGCAATACATTTCCCTCATAAAAGAGGGTTTCCTTCTAGGGCAAAAAACCCTAACATAATCTCTATCGTTAGATCTACGACCTTATAATGAACGGTCCAGATTTACAATGAAATTACAATATACTTTTACAAGGCAATTTTTGCTTCGGGGGCTTCGCCCCCGAACCCCCATCGGGGGACGCTGCCCCCGAACCCTCGCTGGGGGCCCACTTGCCCCTAGACCCCCCAGCCAGGGGGATAGCTGCCCCAAACCCCGCAGAGGGGGTATCCCCCCTCTGCACTCCCCCGCGTGGAAGAGTGTACATACTTTTGGGGTGTAAATAATTCATGGGGTATAAACACGGCTGAAAGTAAAAGACCTCTAAATCAGGAAGATAATCAGGCTCCACAACCAACAGGGAATTAATTTATCACATTGATCCTCGATTCAAGGAGACCATTGTTTTAGTCCATCGGTGGTTTTGAATTCTGATGATGTTGCTCACAATGAACCTTCAAATCGAGTTTTGGGAAAGTGTGTTAATCATTAGTTCCATAGTCTTATGTGATAGCCTTTTTGTCAACCCGAATGAACTCTTGGGTGAGAAATCCCTTCTAATGTTATAACTATATTGTACGTTTATTGAGATGATGACATGGAGTATGCATTGTGCAACATGAATTTAGGGAACCCTTAAGCTAATGTAGCTTTCCTGGATAGGTCATGTACATAGGGATATAACTTCAGTGCATGGACAACTTTGTCTTAAAACACTAGGTGCTTCAAGATTCCTTGTTTGGATTTTGAATGGTCCATATCAATTGTGGGAAGTAATGTGAATATTCCATATTGCAACTTACTTCACCGAAATCGATCATCAATGGATTTTCTCATGTGTCGAAAAAGGTGACCTTGGGGTCCTAGTTCGCAGATGTCGACGTGTCATCGGGAATCGAGGAGAAGAAGATCTTGTTTGAGCTCTCACAACTAGAGAACAATCCTTATCGATATATGTCAATCGAGTGTTTATCCATTAATCCTTTTGAACCGTCACATGACTTTGTCGACGACCGATGGGGCCCATCGATGTCGGTGAGTCTTTTCCATTATTTCCACCCTTCGACTTTACCAGAAAAAATTCCCGTGTACCGATGAACTTGCGAATCGTACCTGATGATGTCGTGGGTGATGTGTCAATGATGATGTGACACTATTGAAGTGGTGGTATATGGTTGCCTCAGTGACATGGCAATACAACTATCCACATGGAAATCAATGTGTCTGGAGACATGGAGGGTGATGAGGTCACTTATTGAGATGGAGTCGGATAAATTTTAGTTTAAGGGATCAACGGGCAGGGCCAGTTCTTCCTTAATAATGGGAAATCACGATTGATTTAGCAAGTTCTCCCATCTACGTCAGGGGTCCTAGCTATTCCTAGAGTAGTTTGCAATGTTCCATGTTGGGCACCGACGACCGATGCACATCAACGATCAATGAAACTGTCTATATGTCGTGAAACTTGCAAAAATAAAAGTCGATGCTTGATTAGTGCGTCGACATATTACAAGTTTCTATCGGGCATCGAGGAAAGCATGAAAGTCAAATGTTCTTTCAAACATTTTTCAAAATGACTAAATCCCCAACCCCTTAGGCTTATGATAGGAACTATCTGGGTTCCCTCCCTTCTAGTAGTTATTCAAGTTAGGCTTGGGAGTCATCAAAATTGAGCAGAAGTGAAGAGAAAGTTTTAAAACAAGTTATGATCAAGCAACAACAAAGTCTAAGGATGAAAATGAAGTAAAGTGGTGCCTTGGAATTTCAAAATTTTTGAGGGTGTGTTGAGTGCTCAACACGGTGGTAGTCGACTTTGAATACATTGACTAGGTATAGTAGAGCACATTGTATGCAATATTAGTTTATCGACCCCAGGGTAGAAGAACAACAAATATCATATTATTGGAAAAAGACATAGTAATAATGAAATGGAATGGTAAAAGTATTATCACCCGTTAGATCCAGTAGAAGGAAAACCATGGTTGGAGTCAATAGAAGAAGATTTAGATATAAGACAGCTATATCACTAGTACAAAATGACAAATTTGTGACTGCATGACAAAAAATGTTAGTCATGACACTTTTTATAAGCTAAATACTACCAAATTTTAGAAATTTTAAGTGAAGTAGCTACAAATGACCAACTTAAACTACTAATATATATTATGGGTAAACATATACAACTAGATAACGACTACGTGAATATAAATTAGTAGTACTTCTCACTTATATGTAATTAATTTTTATTAGTGTAGTCATTTTAGCATGCTTTATCATGTTCATGATCGTGGATTTTCATGTTGAATTCATTTTTGCAGTATCCATGGATGTCCCACCTATGCTTCGTGACAACACACCCAATAACATGTACAATATAATTATTTACATCATGAATTGCAACTCAATCCCATCCCACATGTTTCCTGCCAGCGTAATGTCAATTGCAGCAAAAAACATATATATATATTTTTCTCAAATGTTTTTATATTTATTTCGATCAAAATTCGACTAGCATCAAGTGGTTGAGTGCGTTGTACATTAATTCATATCCATTCAATGTTGTGTAACTTGCAGTATCATATAATTCATGGACATCACCTCATTGTTGTTATATGTCGTCAATACCCAACCTAGATTCATGATGACAACATTTGATGTGGGACATTAAAGGACCACACCTATAAGTTAATATATAGTATATTTTTATATTAAAACAACCAAAACAACAACATGAATTCATTTCCTCGCCGTGAACTAGCCATGGCCATGACCATGAAACCTTGAATTGAATTGGTGGGTGTGAAACTAAGTGGTAGCTTGATTTTTGCATGAAATTGAGAGGCTTTGGTGAGAAAGCGTTGGCCCAAGAGGCCATTGAGGTAACTAAAAAATTTCAATTGGGGATTGGTTTGAAAAAACTACGAAGTTTTGAAACTCTAAACCTGTGGAAGGAGGTGTAATTTTGGTGTCAAATTGAGGGATTTTGAAGCTTTGATGGATTTGGAGGCTCTGGAAAGAAGCCAATCAAGGGTCCCACACTGCTAGACAATATTAAACTGCAAACATTTCCATTCTGCGAATGAGCACAAATTCTTTCTTTTTGCATGGACATTATTTGTCTTCAAAATGACAAATTCTTCTTTTGGTTTTCTTCATAGGTAAGATTCTTTGTTGGGATTTGTTCTAAAAAATAGGATATCCCTACACAAGATGAACACCTTCAATAACCACTCACACAACTATATCAAATATCATAACACCAATTTGTTTACATGGTTAAAACCCTCGAAGAGGGAAACCGTCCATGACCCCAACCAACGTGATCACTTGAGGTAATATATTAATGCAAAAGAAAATTGTTTTACAAGAGAGTTTTTCACAATCGATCATCAACAAATGACCCTCCATCTTTAACTAGAGATCATGGATCAATCAAGTGTTAAGACACTGATCAATATAGCCACTAAGATTGCAGAGATTATGATCCATCTGATCACTCTATATCTAGAATATATCGTGATAGTTGGATTGCATAACTATAAATGTGTACTAAAGAAACACACTTTTATGTAAAGAGACATTAGGCCAAGTTGATCTTAATTGAATGCTAAATGCCTAAATATCCTAACATCCACCCTTAAGAACAACTTGGGATAAGATTGAAGGATTTACAAAGGTGACACAATAGGATAAGGAAGGAGGCATTAGAACCTATCCCCCCTTAATGATAACTTCTTGAACTCCTAAAATGGATCAAAGTTTGGAAAAAATCGCTTATGTATAGACTTTGTGAAAATGTACGCAACTTGATATTCTGTAGGGAAAAAGAGCACTGCAAGAACTTGATCACAAATGAGCTTTCCCATGAAGTGCATTTGTAGTTCAATGTGTTCATTGCATTGATGTTGAATTGGATATTTAGTAATCTTGATGGCACTCTGATTGTCACACCAGATGGTAGTTAGATGTTGCTATTGGGAGCCAAACTATGAAAGAATTTGTCGAAGCCACAAGGCTTCTTCATTTGCATTAATGTCTATTACTCGGTACTCTGCTTTTGTGGAAGAAAGAGCAAGAGCCTATTGTTTCTTACAATCCCAAGTGACAAGTCTTGAACTAAGGATGGAAATATAGCCTATAGTAGACTTTTGATCGTCAATGTCGTTGACCCAATTTGAATTAGTGAAACCAACCAACAAAGGAGTTCCCATGGAACTATAATATATCCCAAACTAAACTGTACCCTGGACATACCGAAGTATCATTTTTGCTGCTTTGCAATGACTTTCATGGGGTGTTTTCATATACCAGGAAACTAGACCAATAAAAAAGGAAATATCATGAAGGGTACGAGTCAAGTACAAAAAGATATTGACTAATTGACGATACAAATTGGCATTGAGTTTGGGAGTAGTGCAGGTGGCAACAAGTTTGAATCCAGACTAGAGAGGTTGGCTTAGAATATTCCATGTGAAATTGACAAAGAAGATCACGTGCATACTTAGATTGGGAAACATAAATTCCTTCCTTGGTTTGTAATACTTGGAGGCCAAGGAAATAATGCAAATATCCAAAGTCTGTCATTTCAAATTGCTTCTTTAGGATGGATTTCACATGGTTTAAAAGTTTAGGGTCACTACCAGTGAGGATAAGGTCATCAACATAAAGGAAAAGTATTAGGAGATGAATTCCTACTTTCTTGGTATAGACATTAGGTTTAGAATGACATTAAGAAAAGCTAGTGTCAAGAAGAAAGCTATCCATTTTAGCGTACTAGTCCCAAGGATATTTCTTAATACCATAGGGAGATTTCTTAAGGTGAAAAACAAGGTTGGATTCATTATGAACGTAGCCAAGAGGTTGTTCCATGTAGAATTATTCTTATAAATCCCCTTGTAAGAAGGTATATTTAACATTCATTTGATGGACCTACCATCTATGTGTGACAACAAGGGCTAGAACAAGGTGGATAGAACTCATTTTGGCTATAGGGGCAAAGGTTTCATTGTGGTCAATTCCTTCAACTTGAGAGAATCTTTTGGAAACTAACAGGGCCTTATGTATTTGAACACTTCCATTTGATGCATACTTAATTCTATACACCCATTTAAATTTGACAAGTTTTCCTCCTTTTATAAGAGGTACAAGATCCCAAGTATTATTCACTATTAAGGAACACTATTCTTCATTCATTGATATGTCCCGATCTAGATGGATAGAAGCTTATGCAAATGTGTTTTGATAACGAGTCTATGAAAGTTGAGCTAAAAGAGAGGAGGCTCATTGGAATTATGAACATGTACAATGTTGATCTATAGTATCTTTGACAAGATCACCAATTGCTTCTCGTGTTGAATGGACCCATCTGGGAAGTGGTGGTGCTGGTCCAAGTTCATGTACAATGGATTCATCCTTAGAAAGGTGAGTAGGCCGAGGTGGATTTTCATCCTCACTATCATCATTTGAAGGAGAAACCAAAATAGGACCATAAGATGACACAAATGTCAAAGATGGCTTGTAGGTCGAAGATGGCACAAACACCGAATTAGGCTCATAGGTTGAGATATTTTTATCAAATTTAACATCTCTTCTAATAATGATTTAATTGGAATGAGTTTGAAGAATCATATACCGTTTGACATCTTTGGAATATCCAACAAAAATGCACTTTTTTCTTTTAGGTTGTAATGCTTTCCTTTTTTCATTGGGAATGTGAGCCCATGCTTCACTGCCAAATACACAGAAGTGGCTTATATCTGGCTTAAATTTAGTGCATGCTTATTCCCATGTTATGTTTTTAAAAGCATTTGTGCGAGTGTAATTTACTATGTAATTTTCACAAGTAATGTCTTCCACCCAAAAATGAAGACTTAAACTCTAGGATTGGATCATACAATTAGCCATTTCCTTTAATGTGTGATTCTTTCTCTCAACAACACCATTTTTTTGTGGTGTATATGGAACAATATGTTTCATTTGAATGCCCTGTGTAGTGCAATAGGTTGTAAAATTGTTGTTCACATATTCACTACCATTATATGTTTTTAACCTTTGTAATTGATGTTTAGATTGTTTTTCTGTAATGGACTTGTAAGACAAAAACATGTCAAACACTTCACTCTTAAGTTTTAGGAAATAAACCCAAGTGTATTCGGAGAAGTCATCAATGAAACTTAAGAAGTACTTTCACCTAGAGAAGGAAGGAGAAGAAAGAGGACTACACAAATCATTGTGACCAAGCTTCAAAGGGGTTGGGGCGTGCTAAGAGGCACATCCGTCAAAATTGTCCCAACAATGTTTGCCGAGAACACAACTGACATAAACACCATCTCTGCAATAAATTAGAGAAATACTAGTCAACATATTTTGATTACATAGTTGTTGCAATGATTAATAGTTTAGATGACCAAAGCGCTCATGCAAAAGTTTGCTCAAGTCATTACTATGAGCAACAAAAATTGATGGAAAAGACGAGAATTCAAAGTTGTCAAATTTGTACAACCTTGTAATATCATCAACAATTCCAGTTGGTATAACATACTTAGGATATTTTAAATCCTTGATTACAACTTGGTGAGGTGAAAACTATAGTTTTTCACCTTCACCTGGATGAGTGATTTGATACACTAATAAAAGGTTGCAAGAAAGACTTGGAACACATAATACAACATTAAAATGACCATTAGCTACCTGAACTATTCCACAACCTACAACACTAAGAGATTTATCATCACCAACACATATTTTTTTGGTGTTACATTCATTAAGAGCATAAAAAATGGCTTTATCCTTAGCCATATGATAAGATTCTCTAGAATCAATAAGCCACTCATCAGAAGAAGAAATAGATGTTGCATTGAAGGATAAACTAGAAGTAGAAAGTGCATGCTAATGAGAAGAAGAGTTAGAAGAAGAAGAATCAAGATTGATGTTGTGCTTCTTCAATGCTACTTCTAAGGCTTTCATCTTTTTAAAAAATTCACACTCCAAATGACCATCTTGCCCACAAAAATTACAATGTCTGTTAATCTTCTTATTTTTTAATTTTGGTCCCTTGTCACCATTGGAAGTAGAAGATGGTTGAGAGGTTTTGGGACTTTTATTTTTCTTATTGTTGTGATGATGTTGCTTCTTTGGATGCTTGGGTTTATCTTTTTGTTGGCCACTAAGGCTTTGTTAGATTTACCTATAGTGCTTATCACTCCATGTTGCAAGAGCTTATCTTGCTCTCTAATAAGAGAATCACAAAAAGACTCAAGAGTGGGAGCTTGGTAAACACCCTCTAGAGCTTCTCTAGTGGCATAAAAGGTAGATACAAAGATATAATATACACTACCAAGCTTAGCAAGAATAACATACATGTATCGATCATCCTTCAGATCTATTTTGGAGTCTTGAAGTAAGAGTCTAAGTGTTTTGAATTTAGATATACAATCTTCAATGGAAGAGAAATCATTGGGACTTAAAGTCATTAACTGATTTTCAATCTGGTGGGATGAAATCACAATGTGTTTGCCAAATACTTTTTAAGTTTATCCCAAGATTCATCTGGGTCATCAATTCCTTGAAGATGAAACCATAAATTAGGAGAGATGGACATTCTGGTTAGTCCACGTGCTTTATCATTCTTATTATCCCATTTGGCTTTCTTTTCAGTATAAGTGGACGTTTTTTCTTTTCCTAGGGTAATCCGGTACAATCCTTTACTTCGTAGTACATCCTTCATATGGGATTTCCATAAGAAGTAGTTGGTATTGATAAGAAAAAGATCGCTTCGAGTAGACATATTAAAAATATGCAAAAAATATGGATTCAAAAGCTGGAATTAACAGTTTAGGTGGAAAGCTTTCAAAAAAATAGGTTGTTTAAATAAATGGCACTGAAAACAGACTTCGGATGTGAAAATTATGCCCATTTTGAAAAAGGAATAAATGGTAGTCAAGGTGCCACATGATAGATAGAGGTTGCCTCGCATCCTGATGCATGCATAATGAGGTTGTGAGTAAAACAAATTATCTTATTTCCAAACTTTTCCTATAAAATCACTTTTACAAATAAGTTACTTATGAAGTGACCCACTTTTATAGAATACGTGAGAATCATTTTTACAATGAAGTTAATTTATAAATTAAAATTGCCTGCAAAATATATCTTAAAAAAATAATATTAAAGTTACTTTATAGTGATTCACTTTTATAATTTAAGAAAAATGCACTTTACAATAAAGTTATGAGATAACTCAATGTTGCATGATTTTTTTCCGAAAAGTAACTTAAAAAAAGAAAGACTTGAACTCAAGACTTCTTATTAAATAAAGTATCTTTCAACCAAGTGAGTTAAAGCAAAATATATAACAATTTTAATGAAGGACGAGATTTTTTTTTAACTATTTGCCTCGAAGTGTGTGCTTACACCCCAAACCCTTGTTTTTACCTGCAAAAAACTTTAACACGACTGCACACAAAAAAAAATGAATTTTTGATATATATATATATATATATATTCTGAATCTTAACAATAATAGGGTTATATCTCAGTTATCGTACCTGAAAAATGAAAGCTTTCTCTCTATTTATGATTTGTTGAGCTTCCATAAAGCATATAGTAAATAACATAATACTTTCCACTATGTTTCTAATTTGTCGATATCACAAAAAGTGCATGGTAGAGAGCATATACAGACAAAAAATAATAGCAACCTAGAAATAAAAATAGTAAAACTGAAACATTAACTCATAAAAAATAAAAATAAAAAGGGCATATTTAGACTTTATACCTTTAGATTTGACAAAAGGTCGTATCTTGGGAAAAAAGAAAACTTTTTGAGTGAAATGAAAAGTGTTTCCAACTGAAAGAAATGATTTCGATGCAATGAAATAGTCTACTCAATCTAGAAATGCACAAAAATAGCAGAACCTAAAAATACAACAACACGTGTTTGAGATCTCGAACTACAGTGGGAGTGGGTCTTCAAACAAACTTTGATACCTGTTGGTAGCCAACAATTCTGTCGATTTTTATCACAATTAAAATCACCACAAAGAGATTATATCTTTCTGTAGCTACCACCTCCTTACATTTATAAAATCTTATGTTTTTACGCTTCGAGGCGATAATTAGGATAAGCTTATTTTATGAGTTTTTTTCGTTTAAATTTTCGTTTGTTTTAAAATTCATGACTGTAAGCATGAATTTAAATATAAAACTTGGGTTGGGTAATGATTTTGTAGTTATAGTTTCTACCTAAGAAATTTCACCTTGAAGGCATCCATATGTTGCTAAGCTTCAAGTTTTATAAACTCATTGATTAATTCACTATCACAATTTTTATGCATTATGGGTATCATGACTTAATTGGTTCTATGGTTGATCGTTGGTTTTAATTTGTGAAATGTATGAATGCACAAACATTGGATTAACATTCGATATGGGTTTCATGCTCCCAACAGTCATATCAACATTCATGTCGCTTGGTACAGGTCTGATGTACCCATGACTTTACCTCACCCTTCTTCCTGTGCATTAATGAAACCATTCATTATTCAAAATGGCGTTTGATACTAGTGGAGGGTTTGATATTCATTATGGGTGATGGTTCATAATTCTTCGCGCCCTCTGGTTTTTCATTTTCCCAGACTCATTTTATCAAGCTATGACAATCTCCAAACTTCGTAGTTTTCGGGCCATTTTAGTTTGCACAGACCTCTCTCTGCTACTCGTTTATTGGAAGCCCAAGTCTCCCAATATGATATCTTTTGTTTCCTTTTCACAATGGACATGGACCCCGTGGTTCGAATCGAACCAAATAACTGTCAAGCTCTTCTTGCCCACGATGATGCCATTGATGATTTGAAGGATCATGGTTGGGATATCTTCCTCAAGAAATTCGATGGCTACAACCTTACGGTCACACATGCCTTTGCACATACATTTGATGAGTTTAGGGCCAAGGTCAGGGATGTGCAATTGGAGGTCACAGAAGACTCCGTTGCCCAAGAAAAAAGACTCCCGCAGGCAGGTGAAAAGTGGTTTAAAAATGCCAAAATGGAGGATGTTCCATGGAACCTATTCATGGTCTCTCGCGAGTCTACCTACTGCCCTAAAGGTATTCCTATTAACCTCCTGAAAACTAGATGGCATGACCTTATTTTGATTTTGAATCAATTTATAACATGCGAATTCCGGTATGGTTTGGTCTTTCTATACCACGTTTGACTGCTTATGTTATTCATAGGGTTTGAATTGGACATGTCGTTCTACTTGTTAATGATCCTATACAAAATGTCGAAACGTTTTAAGAGACAGAGCATGAACTTTCTATCGATCCTCTTTCATCACAAGCTTATTAAAATACTATTTCTATCCCACCTGTCACAAATCAGGGATAATTGGGAGAGTTTCCTGAGCCGAAATGGTTTCGCCCAGGCCGACAACACAGTGAACCTACCTTTAAATGTAAATCCCAGTTTTGATAGTTCCATGACCGAAAGTCAGTGTTTCAATTCACCCGATGGTTGTGAATTTAATGAATCTGTGTCTATTGCTTGGAAACCCCCCGTGGTTAATAAATCACGATGTATTTTTTCGCCCAGAAAATCGTTGGAACAGGTAGTGGGTGAATTAAAAGGAAAATATTTCCCTGTGCTTGTGAATGAACCTAATCAGAACCACAATGATAAAACGATTGTAAGGAAACTTCGGAAGGGTAAGAAAAAGCAAAGCTTAGACTTGCATTTCATGAATAAGAGGTCTGGTCAATTGATATCTAGAAGTTTAAGGAATTGAAAAAAGGATCATTTGAGCTCGATCTCTACGATCGAGGTCAATGATCACTGTTCAGATCAGGAGATAAATGATTTCCTTGCTTAGGAAGATCCGGTCAACCAATGTCTCGGGAACGAAACTACTCATCAAGATGAAGAGTATGACTTTGTCTCTAGATTACCTCTGTTTCTCAAAGGAAAAGAAGGTTTTGCTGGCATTAGCCAAGACTTGAAACAAGCCACAGAGAAACAGGAGAAACCCGTTGCTGAATACATTCCACATCGGTTTGCTATAGCACCAGTGCATTGTGACACTTGCTTAGATTGGATAGAACACTATTACAGGGACATTCCATTGTTGCAGGCACACGTAAAACGTTTGGCAACACACAATGATTTACTTGAACAAGAAAACCATGAGTTGAAAGCATGTACAAAGTGAGAAAATAAAATACCCAAGAGATACGGTAATATAATCATAAAAAATACAACCAACTTCAAAGCCATCTTAAATTTGGAACTGTCCGATCCTTCATTTGCTAATTTCTAATGGTAAAAATGATTTTGTTTGATTTTGTTTTCATTCTGTTATGAAAAATGAAAATAGGAGGATTTGATTTTGATTTCCTTTGTTAATAATAAGACTAGCTACAAAATCTACGATTATGTAGCTAGTCTGTTTCTGAATATTAGTTAGCATTATTTTCTGAATATCAAATTTGTTTTTCTATCTACAGGAAATTGATGATTATGATGTTGATTACATGGAGAAAACATCTTGGATCATACGTTTTATTAATCAGTAGTTTCTTTCTTTTATGTTGAAAAAACTTTGTTATTATTTTTACAAACCAACTCATACAGGAGTGGTTTCTAGTTTCACTATTTTTGTAATACTATCTATTTTTTGGGGATTGCACTTTATCTTGCAAGATAAGAGTATGTGAATCCTAAGCTAGTTTAAATATTGGTCACTCTTAGTAGTGGGGACATATTTTTTTGGGATACATTATGGACATATGATTTTGAAAACTGATATGGAGAAGTTGTTCACCATTTGGCTTTAGACCTGTGTGACGCTTACCCCATTATGTTTTTTGCCTCCATCTTATGAAATGTTATTACATTTGATGCAGCTTTAGTCTGGTTATCGTATGGTATTTCATATTATTAAGTACTTTAATTATGTCTGTAATTCATTGTTCCCTATTACATCTGTGATCAATTTGCCATTTAATTATTGTTGATTTATGCTAGATATTGAATGATGGATTACATGAATGCTTTGTATTGAGTTTCCTCTGTTTATAAGTGTCCATTATTATAAGATCACCATATCTGTATATTTATCATTCTGTTGTTATATTCTTGCTCCAAGGCATCTTTGAGTTTGTACTTGGAGTATTAGCTCTGTTCTGTTATAGGTTTCCCTCATACGCAAGACAGTTAGGAGCTTGAATCACATAGGGAGATAAATTCAGTTTAGTCGATTAGTTACAGGTTAGTTTACTTGTTATTTAGTTAAGTTATTATTATTTTTTTTAACAAGAACTGGGAAAGATATATTGATTGGTGTGGATAAATCCACTGAAGATTAAAAAAAAAGCCAGTCATGGAGGACTGTGTCTGGGTTCTTCTCTGAGAGAACGGTTACAAAAACGGGGATGTTCGTAATTCCCCTTTTGCTTACAAAAATACTGTGTGGAGAGTTTCCTACATATAATCTGCAGAAGAAGCCGCTTAAAAACATGAAACGATAATACATAGAGTAGTTAGAGAGAAAGGGGCGACTAGTTTAGACGTTCTTCTCCGCCTTGGATTGCTGCACGTTCCTTCTGAAGTCTGGGAGAGGCTCATTCAAATCTGGCACCTAGTTAATTGAATTGGACTAGACGTTCCTCGAGTAGCCTTGTTGATCTTCTGACTTACTTGTTGGGGGCTATGTGTCATTTAGCTGATCCGGCATGTGCTGTAGAGTATCAATTTGGCTTCTCTGTGCATCACTTTCATCCTGTAGCTTACTGATCAAGAAACACTATTGAGATAAAGTTTCCATATCGAACACCATGTTGGCACTCAACGCTCCCAATTGCTCTCGTAGATTGCTACATCCTCCATGTAATATATCAGATATAAAAAGTATGCAGAACATAAATAAAATGCTAGTAATGGCAGAATAACAACAATATAACCAGAACAATCACCACAATAGCACTGAAATGATATAAGAACAACAACATAAATAACACTTTGATTCTAAAAGCAATGTTCATAGGCCTCTTCGAGGGGGAAACCTCCAGTTGAGCAGCACTCTATTACAATATTATCCAAGCTAGGGTTCTCATACCCTCGAATCCTATTTATACTAAATATGTCTATTAAAAGAAGCATCTAGAGGAAGATCCTTCTAGAAGCAGAAGATTCTATTAGGTCTTCTTACATTCGCCTTATTCTGTTTTATTGAAAGGCCTTATTAATATTGACCTTTATTACATCCAAATATATTGTTCTACCTATGTGCGAGTTAGGACCCTAACATGTCCGCCCCCCTTAAAAATAGCCTTGTCCTCAAGGCTTGAGATGAGGAAATTACTGCAGAATGGTAGCTGGTTCCCAAGTGGCATCTCCTGGAGTTGTATCTTTCCACTGGACTAACACTTCCTTGATGGTTCTCTGACGTAGGTGACGCTCACCCTGGTCCAAAACTGCTTCTGGATGTAGCCAAATGGATCCTTGTTCAGCTAACTCGGGAAGGTTGGTTTGAATTTGGCACTTATCTCCAATCACCTTCTTTAGGCATGAAACATGAAAAAAAGGATGTAGCTTTGAATGGATGGGAAAAGCTAACTGATAGGCTACTTGTCCCACACGCTTGAGAACGGTATAAGGACCATAAAATTTGGGCGCTATCTTCTGACAGTGCTCGGACTTGAGGGAAGTTTGCTTGTAAGGTTGGAGCCAAAGAAACACCTGATCCCCTTCTGCAAATTGACATTTAGAGTGACCTTGATCTGCTTGTTGCTTCATGCGATTCTATTCCATGACCAAATTATCTTTGAGGGTACAGAGAATATCCTCTCGAGCTGTAAGTGTTTGGTCAACTGCCTGGACCTTCGAGGCACCCAGTAAGTATGGGAGAACTGAAGATGGCTTCTGTCCATATACTGCTTCAAAAGGAGTCATGCGTGTAGCTGTATGGTATGAAGTGTTGTACCACCATTCAACTAGGGGTAACCATTGAGTCCACTGATTTTTCTTTTCTGAGGCAAAACACCTCAAATATGTTTCCAAACACTTGTTGACAACTTTCGTTTGGCCATCAGTCTGGGGATGATAAGCTGTGCTGAGATGCAATTCGGTGCCTTGTGTCTTGAACAGTTCTTGCCAAAAATTGCTTGTGAAAGTTGGGTCACGATTAGAAACAATAGAGTGCGGCATGCCATGAAGCTTGAAGACATGATCCATGAAAATTTTAGCCACCGTGGATGCTATAAACTGGTGTTGAAGGGCGCATAAATGAGCATACTTGGAAAGGCGATCAACAACCACCATGATGACTGATTTATTTCCCAATTTGGGTAAGCCGGTAATAAAATCCATAGAGATATCCTTCCAAATAGCAGGTGGAATCGGGAGCGGTTGTAGTGTGCCCAGAGATTTGACTGTTTCACCCTTGTTGCGTTGACACACATCACATTCAATGAAAAAATTACAAATGTCCTGTTTCATACCATCCTAGAAAAAGGAACGTTTGACCCTGTCATAGGTTTTGGCGAACTCGAAGTGCCTTGTTGTGGGTGTAGCATGAAGCTCAGAAAGTACCGTGGATTTAAGCTTTGATTGTTTACTTAAATACAAATGACCTTTGTAACGAAGTTCATCATGGAGCCAAGAGTACCCTGGGGAAGCTGGAGCATTGGACTACAATTGTTGGATCAACTGCGAACTTTTGGGATCTTGTAGCCATACCTGGCGAACAGCTTGGAGCCAATCTGGTACAATGAATGAAAGAGAAAAAAGGGATCCTTCATCTTCATATTTTCAGGAAAGTGCATCCGCAACCACATTGTCTTTTCCTTTCTTGTAAATGATCTCATAATCATATCCAAAGAGTTTAGTCACCCATTTTTGTTGTTCTGGGGAGGAAATGCGTTGTTCCAGAAAATACTTGAGGCTTTGATGGTCTGTCTTAATTTGAAAACGTTGCCCCAGTAGATAAGGGTGCCACAGATCAACGACATGCAGAATAACCAACATTTCCTTTTCATATATGGATTTGCCTAGATTTCTTTCAGATAGTTGCTTGCTGGTAAAGGCCAAAGGTCGACCCTCTTGCATAAGGAAAACACCAATTCCTTTCCCTGAGGCATCACATTCCAACACAAAGGTCTTTGCGAAATCGGGAAGGGCGAGGACTAGAGTGGTGCACATGGCCATTTTAAAGGTTTGAAAAGCTTGAGCAGCGACTGGAGTCCAAGTGAAAGAGTTCTTTTTTAGGAGAGCAGTGAGAGGTGCTACAATCTTCCCATAATTCTTAACAAACTTGCGATAATACCCTGTTAATTCCAGAAATCCACGCAAGCTCTTAAGAGTATTTGGGTGAGGCCAGTCTTGCATAGCTTCAATCTTTTTAGGATCTAGCTTGACGCCATCCTTGCCAACCAGATGACCTAAGTATTCTACTTCTGAGGTGCCAAAAGCACATTTAGACTATTTCAGGAAAAGTTGGTGCTGAGAGAGTAGATGGAGAACTTGATCCACATGAGCAAGATGGTTTGTCCAGGTTTTTCTATAGACGAGGATATCATCAAAGAAAACTAAGACAAAATGGCAGAGAAAAGGACAGAAGACATGATTCATGAGGCTTTGGAAGGTGGAGGGGGCATTACACAAGCCAAAGGGCATGACCAAAAACTCATAGTGGCCCTCATGAGTTCTAAAGGCAGTCTTGGGAATGTCTGCTTCTTTCATATGTATCTGGTGGTAGCCCGAACGAAGATCAAGTTTAATGAAGAATTGGGTGCCACTCAATTTATCCAGGAGGTCATCAATGACAGGAATGGGGAATTTGTCTTTGATGGTAAGTTTGTTGAGGGCACAGAAGTCAGGACACATTCACCAAGAAACTTCTTTCTTCAGGACCATGACAACAGGAGAAGAGTAGGGGCTTGTACTAGGATGGATAGTGTCTTCATTAAGGAGTTCCTGGACCATTTTCTCAATTTCATTTTTTTGGGAAAAGGGGTGACGATATGGACGGATATTGGGAGGAAGGCTTCCAGGTACAAGGGGAATGGAATGATCATGAACACCATGGGAAGGAGGGAGTCCTTGGGGAGTGGAAAATACCAATTGATGTTTAGAAAGGATGGCTTGGAGGTCTTGCGGGACCAAGGGTGTCTCTGTTGCTTATATGGCATGGAGTTGGGCGATAACACCATAATGACCTTTTTTGATCAGCTTTTCCATGCGATGGGAACTAATGATCTCAGGTGATCTAGTGGTGATGCCTTGGAACTTATATTGGTGGCCCTCCTGGTCGAATTGCATGGTTAAGTCTTTAAAATCCATGAGAATAGGACCCAAAGTCCTTAGCCAGTCTGCACCCAACACAATGTCACAACCTCCCATGTTGATAGCAAACATATGGGATTTCAGGTGGTAGTCAACAATTTGGAGACACACATTTTCAAAATGCCCTCCACATTTCATGGAACCACCATTGGAAATCATGATTTGGAAATTATTAATGACATGGATGTAGCAATGAGTTTCTTGGGCAATGTGACGAAAAATAAAATTATGGGTGCTGCCATTATCAACCAAAATGATGACCTTCCGATGCTTGATGTAACCGATTAGCTTGAGGGTTTGGGGAGTGAAGAAGTGAGTGAGAGAATTGAGGGAAATGACCGGTTCTACTTTGGGAGGGTTTGAGGGAGGGGTTATGTCAGTGGATTCAGGTGACTCAGACACAAGGGGAGTTTCTACATCCTCTTCCGAAATATCCTTTGAGATGGCCATAAAAAGATTTTGTTCTTTACACTTGTGGCCTGTGAAATATTTGTCATCACATTTATAACAAAGGCCTTTGAGTTGGTGTTCAACCATTTCATCCCTGGTCAATTTTTGGATCTTTAGTGGAGCAGAGGGATTTACTAGTTTAGGGTGAGGGATAAAGGAGGGTTTTTGGTTTTGAGAAGATACAACTTGTTGTGCTTCTTTATCTCTTTTAGTAGCCTCCACCCAACTCTGAGGCCGAGCCATGATGAAATGGGCCCGAATCTCATCCTTGAGGCCGCTGATAAAACACTCTCGGAAAAAGGCATCAGACATGCCCTCTGTTCTAAAAGACAAGTGCTCAAAGGCAGCTATAAAGTCTTCCACTGTTCCTAATTGTTTCAACTTTGTCAAACGGCCCAAATGGTTGGTGTCAGTGTCAAAGCGTTCATAAATCTCTGCCACAAAGTGTGTCCAAGCAATATACCCTCGATGAGAAGTTTTTCTCCATTGCCACCATTGCCAATGTTCTTGATCTAGATGGAGAACACCATACTGGAGTTTGGCCAAGTCATATGTAATGTCATATAAAGAGAAATAATGTTCCATTTGGGTTACCCTACCAGTGGGGTCGGCCATCAAATTTGGTCACATCCACCCGCGAAAGGCATATGTCACGTTGAAAGTGATGGTTCTGAAAGTTATGGGAATGAGAGGAATGGTCACCTTCAGTATGTGGAGGTGAGGAAGAGGAAGGGTTATCTATAGGGATATGCAGTTTGGTGCAGAGTGTCGAAAATATAGATTCAAGCTGGGTGGTGAGGTCTTGTTTGATTTCCTCCATTGAGGACTGCATGGTTGTATTGATGGCTGCAACATTGGCACTGAGTTGTTTCACTTCTTGTTGGGTCTCGATGAGACCAAATTGCAAGGTGTTGAAGTGAGCTTCCATGTCTTGGCTATGGGTATGGTCCATGAGGATTTTGGGGGAACTGAAAAGGAGCAGGTGGGGTCAAAACTTTTGGCAAAAAATGATATGGATGAATGTGATAAGGGCGAAGAGATGAATCCAATGGAATAGGTCTCAAATAATGGTGAAAAAAATTCCAGACTTTTTTTTTACACCTGCGGAGTGATACTCCAGTCTGAAGAATACTGCAGTGATGAAATGACCAAATGCTTAACTAGGAAGAAATGTGTAGTGATTTGGCAACCCGAACACAGTTGCGCGGCAATAGATCTTGTATTTTTTAATTTGTTTATGTTTCTGTCCCCAAGGGTTAGGTATTCAAGGGTTCTACAGACAAGGGTTTGCCTTGTGCTATATCTCTCTGATATATGTGCGGGGTCCAACAGTAGTACTCGGCCCAATATCTCAGGGAACTAACTAAGGAGGATAGACCGTACCCTTAGCCATACTACCCGACTACCCAGGTACTAGAGAGTATCTTCCCGAGTGTTGTTCTCGGTGACACTATAATAGTCAAGCAGCCAATCGATTTATCTAAAGAGGGCTTCAAGTAATCTAGGTTGATCTGTACATAGGTGCTGTCTGATGCGCTACCACTCGAAGGGGTACCAACCAGGGTTACAAGGGTGGCCAATAGATGTGCGCTTAAGAACCACTTGTATTTCTTGTGTGTATGAATCCCTCAACCGTGGGTTTATGCGCAATGACAGATCTCTGTGGCTTAAAGACGTCGGAATACGTCTCTACCCTGAATTTTTTTTTAACCCACACTTTCTGCCGAGGAAAGTGATCCGATACCACTTGTAATATACCAGATATAAAAAGTATGCAGAACATAAATAAAATGCTAGTATGGCAGAATAACAACAATATAGCCAGAACAATCACCACAATAACATTGAAATGATATAAGAACAACAACATAAATAACACTTTGATTCTGAAAGCAATGTTCACAGGCCTCTTCGAGGGGGAAACCTCAAGTTGAGCAGCGCTATATTACAATATTATCCAAGCTAGGGTTCTCATACCCTCGACTCCTATTTATACTAAATATGTCTATTAAAAGAAGCATCTAGAGGAAGATCCTTCTAGAAGCGAAATCTTCTATTAGGTCTTCTTACATCTGCCTTATTCTATTTTATTGAAAGGCCTTATTAATATTGACCTTTATTACATCCGAATATATTGTTCTACCTATGTGAGGTTTAGGACCCTAGCACTCCACATTCGGGCTCCCAATTGTCTTCTGGCCAGGTGTACGAGTTTTCTTGCACAACATTCACCTGCTGCATTTCGCTGTCTCTAGAAGAAAGTCCGGACTTGGCCGGCTCTTATGGGTTCTGCATATGGCCCAGGTGGAAAAACGAACGCGAGGGGGGGCAACTGAGATACTGTGCAGAAGGATGCGAGAGGGAGGGCAGGGGTAGGGCAAGAAAGAAAAATCGAGCTTTAAAACCAAGAAAATCCAAGCTCCAATTGACCCAAAAGACTCGCTGAGGGATTCTAGAATGATTCCAAAGTGGCGAGAAGGCCGATATAAGAACTAGGAGGATCCGAAGAGATAAATAAGCGGAGGGGATTTTCCACGGGGTCAAACTACAACACAAGGATGGAAGCATGCTTGGTGAGGAAGGGGATGACGATAAATCCTGCGGGTTTGTGGGAGGATTCATGTACTGTGTACCGAATGACGCCATGGAAATGCAACTGACATTAGGGGAGCTGAACTGACGTGGGAGGTGAGAGTCCCAAACATCAAATCCACACAGGTGAGATGGGTAAACCTGATTTCCCATGTGAGAGAGATATTTCACCTTGCTTGGAGGTAAGGCCATCTTATGCGCTCGGGGGAGAGGATCTTCATATGGAACATGCCATATGGTGCGTCGACAAGTGGTCAAGTGGATGACTAAAAGCGTCCACCCAACATTGTCATGATTTTCATTGCAAGAGATCGGCGGACCCTCACTAAATTGGGTGAGGAAACTCCGTTTTCTCCACTCTTGGGTGGGGTTGTCGTTGTTCCTAGCCATGTGATTGTGAGGTGTGCTTAAACCCCATGGGAAGGGGCTCCTCTTACCCAACTTTGTTTTCTCTTGGGAGCTCATTAATACAAGGTAGATGGGGTTGAGACACCGTCAATGCATAGCGTGCCAGGAATTTTCCCTATAGCTACATTGGCCAACTGGTCTGCTTCTCTATTGTTGCCTCGAAGGATGTGAAAGAAGGTGAGATTGATTTCTTTGGAGGCCAACTTTGTTCTATCTAGGAATTTCTTTAAGCTAGGATATTTGGGGTTTGTTCCCTTGACCATCAGTCTTATTATGGTAAGGGAGTCTCCTATGACAACAAGCTTTCATATTCCCTTGGCATGGGCTAGTTGAACTCCCTTTAAAAGAGCGTAGGCCTCAACTTTGTTGTTGGTATCCGTCCCTAGATTTCAGTGATAGCAAGACGTTGTTTTTCCCCCAGGCTCGTAAAGAATCCCCGCCACACCTGCCTCCCCTAGGTTTCCTTTAGAAGCTCCATCAAAACAGAGAGTATGTGTTTTTTTCTTCTGGATCCAAAGTTCTATGTTGAGAGTGTGATGAAGTTTCCATCTTGATCTTGGAGTTGCCTGAATATGCGTAAGAGTCCTGAGATTGAAGCTTGCCATCCAGTCTTTTTCCTGAACGGTCCAGTTTGTTGTATCTTTGATTTTCAGAGGTCGAAATCTTATGGATTCAGAGAGAAGAAACTTTTCCTTAGCATCTACTGTTTGAGGAGGAGTGATCTTACCTTGGAAAATTTTCCTGTTTCTTGTTTTCCAGATCTGCCAGCAAGCCAGCAAAGGAATTTTTCCAACGCCCACCACACTCATTTCAGGACTGGCTTGTCCTTGAAGGATCCCTGGTAGTAATTTTCCCAGTTCCCCAGGCTGGGATGGGGGGGAAGAAGGCGATCATATAAATCCTTCTAGGTCCCTGAAGGCTAGGGTCCAACAACTTTTTGCAAAGGAATAATCCCATAACAAATGGCTGATATCTTCTTGACTGTTATTACAAAGCGGGCAATTGTATGGACCAAGAAAGCCTCTCATCATGAGGTTAGCCCCTGTTAAGATCTTTCTATGGGATAAAGTCTAGGTGAAGAAGTTGATTTTTGGGAGGGAGTCCCGGTTCCAGATATTTTTCCATCTTGCTGAGGATTGGTCACCACCCATGCTATTGAGGAGCTGACTATATCCTTCTGAGACTGAGTAACCCTTGCTACCCCATCCCCTGTTGTCTGACCAAGTTTTTTGGATGGGCACTGCCCCTTTTAGAATCCTGATCAAGCATTGGGCCTGTTCTGTTAGATGATGGGGGACATCCCCCAGGTTCCAATCTCTCCAACTTCCATTCTCATTCCAAACTGAGATGTCATATAGAGTATGCTTACTCAGTCCTATCATTCAACATTTTAGATCCATGAGGTTTTCCTCACTAGGGTTGAATGCCACCCTGTAGATCCTATCCTGCCAGAATTTTATTGACTTTCCATTTCCCGGAATCCAAGATAGATGCTCTCTAAAGAAGGGAACGACTCCCTTTATTAGTTTCCATATTTGGGATCCTGCTTGGTGAAGTTGTGGATTATCCATGCTTCTTTTTGTTTTTCCTAGTCTGTATTTGCTAATGATCACCTTCTTCCACCAATCATTATCCCCTGAGATTAGTCTCCAAAGGAGTTTGGCTCCCATAGCAGAGTTGGTGATTTCGGGGTCTCGGATACCCAATCCTCCCCTTGATTTTGGATGGATCACTGTTACCCAATTTACCAGGTGGATTTTTTTGTGATTTGAGTTCCCTCCTTGCCATAAAAACTTGCGAATGAGTTGGCTCATTTCTTGAAGAGTTCCCTTTGAGGCGAGAAGGGTGGAGAATTGAAACATGGGAAGAGTTGAGAGGAAATACTTTATCAAGACCACCTTTCTAGCTGGGTTTAGCCATCGTGCTCCCCAACTTTCCATTTTTTCCCTGAGCTTTTGAAGGAGGAGGTGCCAAAATTCTCCGGAAATCACTTTGAGGCAGAGGGGGAGGCCTAGATATTTAAAGGATTTTCAGCCTTGGGTAATAGTGAAGTCCAAAATTTGAGTTATTTCGGCCTTGATACCTGCCGAGACATTCCAGGTATATATCTGGGATTTTTTGTTATTTAGAGATCCTCCCGAGACAGTGAGGAAGGTGTCCAGGACTCAGAGGATTCTTCCAGCCAGAATTTTGGAGGCACCACTTAGTAGTATTGTGTCATCTGCAAACTGAGAGTGGTTTAGTCTTTTCACTCCTTGGGCGATTTTTAGACCAGGAATGTTACAAGAGGCGCTTTCCCATTCGAGGCTTCTGTTTAGCGATTCTTCCATGATCACATAGAGAATAGGGGGAGAGAGGACAACCCTACCTTAAGACTCTGGACCCCTTGAAGAAAGGAGCTGGTCTACCATTTATGAGTGGCTCTATCTAGGGAGAATCGATGCACGAATTTATCCAATTCATGAAATTCTGGCTGAAGCCAAACTTGCGCATTACTTTGAAGAGAAATTTGTGTTCCACTATGTCAAATGCATTGGCCATGTCAAGTTTTACAGCCATTCAAGACTCCCCTCGAGTGTTACTGGCATGGATTGCTTCTTGGATGAGGATGTAATTGTCCCAAATCTGACGCCCTGCTAGAAAACCTCCCTGGCTTGGAAGAATTAACGTGCTGAGGAGGGGATTGAGCCTGTTTGCTATTATTTTGGAAAATATTTTATAGGAGAGGTTGCATAGCGAGATGGGCCTGAAGCGATTGAGGGAGGTGGCTCCAGGTTATTTTGGGAGAAGTGCCAGGATGGAAGAATTCATTGGTCCCCCCAATTTTTTGGCTTTGTGAGCGAAGCGAAGCATTCTGGTAAAATCTTTTTGAATGATGTGCCAACATTTTTTGTAGAAATGAAGAGTGAAGCCATCCGGGCGTGGGGATTTGTCTTCGTGGAATTGATTCAGGGCTCTGAGAATTTTTGCTTCCTTTATGGGTTGGTTGAGGAGGTAGTTATAGGATTTAGTTATCTTAGAAGGGATGTGCTGAATAAATAGAGAGAGGTGATCTTCGTCTTTGCTAGAGGTTGAATAAAGGGAAAGGAAGTGGGAGGAGGCGTGTTGCTTAATTTGGTAAAAGTCCTGAAGGGTTTCCCCTTCTTGGGTTTTAATCTCAGAGATTTGGTTGGCCCATTTTCTGACTTTGGCTTGGTTGTGGAAGAAGGTGGTGTTTTGGTCACCTGCCTTCAGCTAGATACTCCTGGATTTAAGTCACCAATCCGTTTCTTCTTCCGCTAGAGCCCGGAGATAATCTTTGTGGAGGGATTGTTCATGGATGAGGAGACTCTGCTGGATCTCTACACTTTCCATTTCATCTTGAAGGGCCTCCAGTTGGAACTTTTTGGCTTGTGCTTTGCTATGCGGATTGTTTTTGGCCAGCTCTTTAGCATATCTTTGACTAGTTTGAGTTTCTGCTCCCATATGTAGTTTGGGGAGCTTGTGATCCACTGATTCCTGGTTTGAGCAATTGATTGAAGGAGCTTGGGTCTGTCCAATCAAAGGGGGTTTATTCTGAAGGGGATTGGGCCCCAGTTCTGTTACTTTTCAAAGGTCAGTCTTATGGGTCGATGGTCTGATCCAGCCCAGGGAAGATTCACAGAGCACAGCTTGTCAGGGAGAGCCAACAATTTATTGCTAATCAAGAATCTATCTAGTCTGGCTGCGATATGAACTTGCCCTGCTCTTGTATTGTTCCATGTAAAGATCCCTTTACTAGAGGGGACGTCATAAAGGTCCAAGTCCGAGATGAGGTCCTCCAATCTTTCCCGGAATTGGTCTCTGACCACCAATCCTCCTCTTTTTTCCATTGCAGCTCTGGTTGTGTTGAAATCTCCTGCAATAATGAGGTTCTAGGGAGGATTTTCCTTGGAAAGATCTATCAAAGATTGCCAACATTCAATTTTTTCATTGTAATTATTTGGGATGTAAACGTTAATGATGGAGAAGAACATACCTGAGGTTTTTTTGAGAAGATTTACTCGGATCCAGAATTGGGTTTGCATTTGTTCTTGCAAATCAAAGATTGCCCTATTCCATAGGATTTCGATTCCACCTGAGGCCCCTCTGGATCTCACTACGCGTCCATCACAATTGTTCTAGATTTTTTGTAGGTCATTGAGGGTTTCCAGTTCCCCCAGTTTCGTCTCCTGGAGCATGAGGATTGAAGGTTTTTCTACCTGTATCAGTTTTTTGAGTTCGTCTTTCTTGTGGTTACTACTTAATCCCCTACAATTCGAGGAGACGATTTTCATCATTTAATAGGGTGTTTGGGTGCCCCCCCTCTTGAGGGTTGTGAGATTGTTCCCTTGTGCTAAGCTGCTTTATTCTTGGTGGCTTTTCCATCATTCTTTAAGGATTCCTCAATAGTTTTTTGAATCCCTAGTTCCTTCTCCCTATTCGCTGTTGATTCCCTTTTGTTTCGATATGATTTCCTTCTAGGCTTCTTGCTATTGATGGTTTGGATTAATTTCGGTTTTGATTCACTATCTGAGGAGCCTCGACCCTCTTCTTCTGATATTTCTAGTTTTTCTAGATTTTGGATGTGAGGAGATTGTACGGGGTCTTCGCTTACTTCCCATACTTCTTTATTCTTCTCAAGATCCACGTCGATTCCTCTTTCTTTCACTCTTGATCCTTTCCCACTGATGTTTTCCTGTGGTTCCATGATGTCAGGTAGAGTATCTACTGGAATGAGGTCAACGAAACGATTGTGGCTTGATTCTCCTTTTTGGGGGGATCCGGGGTTCTTTTCTTTTGGATCAGGAGGCTTTTCCCTTTGGTTTTGGTGCACAGTTTGTTGATTTTTCCCACTTGGTTTCTTCCTTTTGGGTTGTTGCCACTGATCTTTCTTGGGATATTGGTCTTATGTATCCTTGTCTTGGGGGAATGATTTAGCAAAGTGACCATATTCATGGAATATTTTACATTTGAAGGGGATTTGTCCGTAGTCCACTTACTGGATGTAGGCCCAACTATCCAGATTTAGTTGTATTTCTTCTGGGAGGCCCTTTTCCAGATCCACTTCAACACAGGGTCTGGCACAATCCTCCTTTGGATCGGCATGGTCAATGTACTTTCCAAGGGTGTTTCCTATGTTTCGAATTGTTTCATCATTCCCGCAGTGCAGAGGGAGAAATGATAGCCTGACCCAAACTGGAACTGCAGAGGGAATATCGTTTGCTAGGCTGAAGTCTGGTGTCCATTTATTTAGGTACATTCATCTAGTCCCCATGAAATAGGGGCCGCTATGGAAGATCATATCTCTATCTTCTTTCTTTTCAAATAAAAAGGCAAAGAATCGCTTACCACAAAAGGTTGCTGACATTTTCCCTTTGATCAACTTGCACCAGTTTGCTTCCACCTAGATCTGCATGGCTTTTGGAGAGGGCCATAGTCCTATGAATTGGCCGATTAAACCATGATCTGCGAGCTTGAGAACCAATGGTTGCGCTAAAGGTGCGTAGAATGTGACCTTGGGGATTTCGGCCACCTTTTTGACAAATCGGAAGGGCAAAAACTTGGGTGCTTTGGTGTACGACGAAACTAGGGCCTGAAAGGCCTGCATGTCAGGGGACAGGGGATTCAGAGGCGGATCCCCTTCCATAGAGGGAGCCATTAGTGCATGTGCGGGGGTTAGAAGCGTTGCAGAGCGATGCATCTTCTAATAATTTGGGCCAATTAGTTAAGTTATTTATTAATGAAATAGGAACAACCTGAATTAACTTTTACTGCTTGTCTATTCTTATTTCAATTATATTTGTTTAGCATTCATTAGTTTTAGACTTTTAAATATTCAACAGAGAACAAAAAAATGTATGTGCTTTCTTTATCTCTTCTATGAACACTTTAAAAAACATTCGTTTCACAAGATGTCAAGTAAATCTTGTACGCTGTACATAAACTGTTTATAATCATATGCACATATTCATGTTTCTATTTCGACACTTGTAAATTATTAAACTTATATTCATAGTATTGTAGATTTATAGATTAGTTTCATTTCTTTTATTATTTTTAGAACTTTAGTTGGCCAATAAAGCCATTAAACCTGCTGGATCATTTCATTCCAAACGAATTGGGTTATTTAGATAACCCCGTTCTGGATTTGACCTTCCAATTGACGGTGTGTCAATTACGCCTATCAACAAATGGCGCTAGAAGGAGGGCTTGAAAGAAATTGATGGAACATGGAGGTCGTAAGACTCCCCCACACACTTTCACTCCTGTCGTAACTCGTAGTCGCTTCGATACAAACTTTACACTTGAAACAACAACTACCTCAAACGAGAACCCTGATATTCCTGTCAAACCAGTGACACCACTCCCTTAAGGGATTGACGTCCAAGAAATTTTCCGCCAGTCACTCATAAGAACTCATAGTGCCTTATCCCGTATTAGACAGCCTGGTAGGCATCTCAATCAACCCCTTGACTTTACAAACATTCAAGAACAACTTCGAGGCACTCGTCTGCCTCAAAACCCTTTAGGTGGAAATACTACCAATCCCACGGAAATGCTCATCCCTGGAGCTGGAGGATTTGGTATTCCATCGTCTCCACCTAGTTCTTCTCCATCCTCTTCAGGAGGAGAGTCTTCAGACAAAGGCAGTTCTTCATCAGAACCATCTCAGCCTTCGACACCACCAACTCCCATGGAAAACCAAAATAATTCTGCCATACCTTGGCTTGATCAAGATGTCGTGGCTGTACCTTGACCCCAACACCCATTACCTAAACATACGAAGAAATGGCTGCCCAAATTTGATCCAGATTCAAAGCAATCCGCTGAGGATCACATAAAGAAACTTATGTTGGCCATTAGACTCCGTAGTGTGCAACACGAGGATGTAGTATGCAAATTATTTCCTTATACTTTTGAGGGAAATGCCTCCACATGGTATTTCGTTTGACAACCCCAGACTATTGTCTCTTGAGACAACTTTGAAACTTATTTTCTGGAAAAATTTGGAGATGATAAATCCCCATAAGTCTTGGTTATGGAACTCTCTAGCTTAAAAATGAACCCTAAAGAAAAAGTGAAGGAATTTAACCAAAGGTTTATGACATTAAAGAACAAAATCCCTATAGATTCGATGCCTGCATAAAGCTTAATTGTTGCATATTATGCTAAGGCCTTGCACAATAACATAGCAATATGGGTTAAAAGGTCCAATAAGAAGACTTTGTTAGAAGCCTTTGAGGAGGCAAGCCAAATTGAGAAAGATATTATTAGCTTAAAAGATAATCTTAGTAATGAAACTGAAACAACTTCATCTTTTAAGAAGAAAATAGAAATTCTTACTAGGCCTCCTCAAACAAAAAATCAACAAGAAACTTTAGACTTGGAGAGCTTGTAGAAAGCTTTCCAGAAACTGTCCAATCAGGTATGTGACTTGAAAAGATCAGTCGAGGAGGCATCCACAAGAAAAGGAAGTTTCAAACCTCCTTTTAAAAAGCCTTTTCCTCAAAACCGACCAAAACCGACCACAGAAAGTCTAAATTTCAAAAGTTTACAGTATGCTTTGAAAACCATCTTAGAAGCACATGACAATTCTATTTATGTTCCTTCTAAAAATTCTGACGATACAGTTGAGGAAGATGTACCAGAAAAGGAGGACTCATCTCCTCCTGTTTTCGATCACTTGTCAGACAATATCTTCAAAGCAAATTTCGATACTGTCCATCCCTACAACACAAGAAGCAAAACACAAAGCAAACCTCCTCCCGAAGTAAGTAAAAATGTGTTTCCAAAACAGTCAAAGCAAACTGAAATAAAACAAAGCCTAGCAACCCTAGATTTAGAATATGATTTAATTGAAAATCTGAAAAAATTGAGGGCTAATATTTCTGTTTTTGAACTACTGAAATTTCCTCTTATTTTGTAGAAAATGCTTAAAAGTATCGCTGAAAATAGTAAAAAGAACGATCTCAGCAGTAAAAAATCAACATAAATTGATTCAAACATAGCAAAAAATGTCCCAACTAAAAAGACATTTGAACCTCAAGACAAAAGGGACTTAGCAGAAAAAACTGTAGCAAATGTAGATAAAACTGTTTCAGGGACAACGATAAAAAATCAGCAGAATTCTGTTGTTTCCACATAGAAAAATGTCCCACCTTTTTTTATTGACTTTTGATATTTTTAATAGGAATGTACATAATTGTATGGTCGAATCTGGTGCATCATCAAATGTGATGCCTTTGTCTGTATGTCAGAAAATTAATGCAGAAGTAAAACCTTCTGATCTTAAAATCATTCAGCTAGATTGAATGAATGTTAAAGTGATCGGTGAGATTAAGAATGTGTTGATTAGACTATCATCCAATCCTAAAGTTCATCAAGTAATTGATATAATCGTTTTTGATATTGCTGAAGTTTATGGTATGCTTTTAAGCAGAGACTGGTCAGAACAATTGCACAACTATTTTGCTATAGACTGGTCTCACTTGTGGCTGCCTGAAAATGGACAATCCAACAAAATCAGGATAAACAAAGAACATTATCTTAAGCATATCGTGACAGACCTGAACGATCCAAATGAGCCTTTCGTTACATAAGCAAATTCATTTGAAACATAGGGAATGAACACCTTCTTTGGTAATTTCATGACCGAAATCTCTTCTATCACTGATCCAGGACAACAATATGAAGTTACAGCCTATGCATAGACACCAACTTTGCCGAATACGCCAAGTACTACTTATGACCCACAAATCTGGTCCCTATATTTTGATGGATCCAAATCGAAATAAGGAGCATGTGCTGGTTGTGTACTCATCGATCCTACAGGTAATAAAACTTTTATTTCTTGTCAATTAGAGTTTGAATGTACTAACAACACTGCCAAATACAAAGCACTTCTTCAGGGACTTCGTAAAGCATTGGACATGGACGCACATAATTTAGTAGTATTTGGTGATTCAGAAATTGTAGTCAAATAAGTAAGAAACACAATACATTGCTTGTCACCACATCTGAAGAGTTACCAAACCGAGGTATGGAGTTTGATGCACAAATTTCTAGCATTTAATATACATTCCATTCCTAGGATGAGTAATTTAAGAAGCTGATTTACTGGCCAATGTTGCTTCCAAATTGTTTCCCGCTAAAGGTCTTTCCCCTAATGCATTTTCGATCGAATTGTTGTTCAGGCCGTCGAATCCAAACAACATCACGAATTGGAGAGTATTCGATGATGACCAGTAGATCATCAACTTCCTACATATGGAAGACACCTTCCAGGATGCAGTCATTGATGAGGGCACTCACGACGAGAATCTTCGAGACTTCACGGTAATATCTGATCCCCGATCTCTTGAATCGACATCTGAGCTGGTAAACTCTATCCCCAGATCTGTTGTGAGATTAGACAAATTTTATGACCTGCATGACAAGTTTAGAGGGGTAGTCAAATATAAAACTAACAGTTCCTCTTTGATCTATGAAATTGTTAATTTAGGAACAAGAGATAATCCTCAAAATATTAATCTGGGAAAGGGATGTTCCAAGCAAGAAAGATCCGCTTTTATAAAATTATTTAAAGAATTTAAGGATGTATTTGCCTAGACATACGATGACTTGAAAATTTTTGATCCAAACATCATACAACATGTAATCCCTATGAAACCCCAGACTCAACCTTTTCAACATAAATTGAGGAAAATGCATCCTAAGTTGGAATCTACTGTTAAAAATGAACTAAACAAATTACTAACTACAAAGATAATTTTACCAGTTAGGCACACTCAATGGGTGTCTAATTTAGTCCCTGTAAGGAAGAAAAGTGGTGAAATTTGACTCTGTGTCGATTTTCGTAACCTAAATAGAGCGTATGATAAAGACAACTACCCTGTTCCTCCAATGGAACATATTCTTCAACATGTGTCTGGTTTCAAAAGACTATCTTTGTTAGATGGTTTTTTAGGATACAACCAGGTCCTCATGTCTCCTTCAGACTAGCTTAAAACCACCTTTCGTAGCCCATGGGGCACTTACGCCTACAGGAAAATGCCTTTTGGACTGATAAATTCTGGTGCCACTTTCTAGATAGAAATGGACATTTCTTTCCGTGGCCTCATTAACTAGTCAGTTGTGGTCTATCTTGATGATGTCACCATCTTTTCTAAAAACAAGAAAGATCATTTGTCTCACCTTAGGGCTATCTTGGAATGATGTCGTAAGTTCGACATATCTCTCAACCCTAAGAAATCGGTCTTTGTAGTAGAGCAAGGAAAACTGCTGGGGTTTATAGTATCTAAAGACAAAATGATTATTGATCCCGAAAGAACCCAAGCCATTGCTAAACTCCCTACTCCATCTTCCAAAAAGGCCATGCAATCCTTTTTGGGTAAGATTAATTTTGTTAGAAGATTTGTCCCAAGTTTCTCAGAAATGGTTAGACCGTTACAAAATTTAATTAAAAAGTATGTTTGTACTGTTGGGGACAACAAGAAAGTCAGGATTTTGATTCAATTAGAAAATCAATAATAAAAGCCCCTTCCTTGATGAGTCCCGATTTTTCTTAGGATTTCACTCTTTACACTTTTGCATCTGATTGATCTTATGCTGCTATGCTTAGACAAAAAAACGCTGAAAGTAATGAGATACCCATTGCCTTCATGAGCTCTGCTTTTAAAGGGTTAGAACTTAATTACCCAGTGGTAGATCAACAGGCATATGCTGTTTTCAAGGTAGTGAAACACTTTCGTTCTCACCTGTTAAAATCCAGAACCAAAGTTGTTCCCTACCTTGATGTGAGAAACCTGTTAGTACAAAAAGAGTTGGGCGAGAAAAGGGAAAATTGGATGACTTCACTACAAGAATATGACCTTGAAATAACTCCTGCACAAATTGTTAGAGGTCAAGGCCTGTGTAAACTAGTGGTTGATTCAATGGGAGAACAAGAAAGTCAAATAAATACATCAACTGTAGATCAACACAACGAAAAATAGATCATCTGTGTGCAAACTACACCTAATTCTTGGTATGGGAACATTAAATTTTATTTAATGCACAGATCTTCTCCCCACAATCTTGATCCTAAAAATAGAATAGCACTTAGGCTTAAATCTGCATCTTTCTAGTTAATAAATGATGTATTATTTTGAAAGAACTTTGATGGTGTTTTTTTGCGTTGTTTAGAAAATGAAGAGTCCGAAAGAGTGCTGACTAAACTTCATGCAGGTGAGGCCGGTGGTCATTTCAGTGGAGATACCACTGCCCACAAAGTTCTAAGAGATGGATACTATTGGCCTACATTGTTTAAAGATGCCCATACGCTGTCCCGCAAATGTATAATTTGCCAAAAGGTTGCAGGACGAGTGAAAAAGACAGCTTTCCCTTTGCAGCCTTTTACTGTAGATGCACCTTTTCAGTAATGGGGCCTAGACATCATAGGACCAATCAATCCCTCTTCTTCACAACAACATAAATACATCCTCACAACAACGGACTACTTTACAAGATGGTCCAAAGTTGTACCTTTAAAAGTGGTCAACACCAATTAGGTAGTGTCTTTTCTAAACTCCCATATTATCACTCGATTCGACATTCTTGAATGTCTGGTTTTTGATAGTGCCTCTTATTTTTCGTCCCTTGATATGAATGTTTTCGCTCTGGAAAAAGGGATTAAAATGAAATATTCTGCAAGCTACTACCCTCAAGGGAATGGCCTAGAAAAATCGACAAATAAGAATTTAATCAAGATTATCAAGAGGACAATTTCCGAAAACCATAAGAATTGGCATAATGCATTGTATAATGCACTTTGCGCTGATAGGGTAACTCCAAAAGCCTCCATTGGTAATTCTCCCTTCTTCCTCGCCTATGAAAGAGAATCCATTCTCCCTCCGCATGTCTTACTTCCTTCTCTGCAACTATCGCAAAAAGTTCAAGAAGAAGAGTGCCCTCCCCTAGAAAATTGGATAAATGCTTTGTTAAAACTAGAGGAGGTGAGAACACAAGTGAAACATAAATTGGATCAACACCAACAAATTGTAAAAATATGGTTTGATTCAAATTCATCTTCTGATAGGAATTTTGATGTTGGAGATTTGGTTCTCAAGTGGAACAAATCCCACGAGGGTAAGGGGGAACATACCAAGTTCCAAAACCTGTGGTTGGGACCATTTGTAATTTCTAAAAAATTGGGTCCTAGCTCGTTTCGTCTGCATAATTTGGAGGGACAAACAAACACTTTCTTGGTGAACGACCAGGCTCTCAAGAGGTATTTCACCTGATGATTTTTGATCCACCCTCTTGTAAATATTTTTTATTTTCTTTTCTGTTCTTGATTTTGGTTCTTTTCATTTTGCTTGATTTTGATTTGTTTTCTGAATAATTATGTCTGAATCACCATTTAAATTGTTGAAGGGAATCAAAACTCTTGTTCTGTAGTAGCAGTTGATAACTTTTCAAGCATATGAGCAGTAAGTGCTAAAAATTAGATCAACAAAGGGAAGTTTTTGTTCAAACAATGTTCCTAGTTTTTCATTAAAAACATAGGAATATGCGATTATCCTTAACAAAATTCTAACGTTGTCCCTACTTTAAGGAAAAAAACTCAACTATACCTTCCCATCCTTGAGATGGTTTCTTAACAGAAATCTAAGTGTCCAAATCGTGATGAAGGTCACCAAAACAGAAAATTAATTTGCAAATGATCAGACTTTTCATTCTAAACTGTGAGATTTTCAGTATCACCCCGCTCTCTTGAATATCATGAAGTTTCTGCAAATTTATAAACAAATTCTAGAGATTTGGAAGCACTGTAATGTGTGGGAAATGTTTGCAAACCTGTCGAGACACTAAACAGGTCTGCTGGCAGCGGGTAAATGCACTCATGATACTAAGGAAACTTAGCCAGGGCACTGAACATGCCTGCTGATAGCGAAGCAATGCCAGGTTTAAGAAGATTCTCAGGTATGTCTTTTGATATGATCAAGCATGAATATGTTTTTATCATGAATGGACGACTCTTGGACATGATAGAGGTACTAGAGTGAGTTAAATGACATCCCTTCCGAGGCTATGAACGCCTGTTGGTAGCAGTGGCTCTATCAACGATATTGAAGTTATCTGTATAAACATCGCTACACCTGTAATCTAAATAAGATATCAGACTGCATTTTTTGAACAAAAATACATCCAATGCTAAACTGCATTATTTTCCGAGTTATGATTGGATTGCTTGATCTGTTGTTAACTGTTTAAAAAAAATTATTTCATCTGAGCCCCTCACATAAATTTTCTGGTGATACAGAGATAACTGCTTCGCCCAATATGTCGCCATTGTTGGCAGCCAACAATTCTATCAATTTTTATCACAATTAAAATCACCACAAAGAGATTATAACTTTCTGTAGCTGCCACCTCCTTACATTTATAAATGCTTATGTTTTTATGCTTCGTGGTGATAATTGGGATAAACTTATCTTATGAGTTTTTTTCATTTAAATTTTCGTTTGTTTTAAAATTCATGACTGTAAGCATGAATTTAAATATAAAACTTGAGTTGGGTAATGATTTTGTAGTTATAGTTTCTACCTAAGAAATTTCACTTTGCAGGCATCCATATGTTGCTAAGCTTCAAGTTTTATGAACTCATTGATTAATTCACTATCACAATTTTTATGTATTATGGGTATCATGACTTAATTGGTTCTATGGTTGATCGTTGGTTTTAATTTGTGAAATGTATGAATGCGCAAACATTGGATTAACATTCGATATGGGTTTCATGCTCCCAACAATCATATCAACATTCATGGCGCTTGGTACATGTCTGATGTACCCACGACTTTACCTCACCCTGCTGTCCTATGCGTTAATGAAACCATTCACTATTTGAATTGGTGTTTGATACTGGTGGAGGGTTTGATATTCATTATGGGCAATGGTTCATAGTTCTGCGTGCCCTCTGGTTTTTCATTTTTCCAGACTCATTTTATCAAGCTATGACAGTCTCCAAACTTCGTAGTTTTCGGGCCATTTTAGTTTGCACATACCTCTCTCTGCTACTCGTTTATTGGAAGCCCAAGTCTCCCCCTTGTGATATATTTTCTGTCCTTTTCACGGTGGCCATGGCCCTTGTGGTTCGAATCGAACCGAACGATTGTCAATCTCTTCTGGCCCACGATGATGCCATCGATGATTTGAAGGCTCATGGTTGGGATATCTTCCTTAGGAAATTCGATGGTTACAACCTTACAGTCGCACATGCCTTTGCACAAACATTTGATGGGTTTAGGGCCAAGGTCGGGGATGTGCAATTGGAGGTCATAGAAGACTCTGTCACCCAAGAAATAGGACTACCGCAGGCAGGTGAAAAGTGGTTTAAAAATGCCAAAATGGAGGATGTTCCATGGAACCTGTTCATGGTCTCTCGCGAGTCTACCTGCTGCCCTAAAGGTATTCCTATTAACCTCCTGAAAATGAGATGAACCAACCTTATTTTGATTTTGAAGCAATTTATAACATGCGAAGGCCGGTATGGTTTGGTCTTTCTATACCACGTTCGGTTGCTTATGTTATTTATAGGGTTTGAATTGAACATGTCATTCTACTTGTTAATGAGCCTATACAAAATGTCAAAACGTTTTAAGAGACAAAGCATGAAATCTCTGTCGAGCCTCTTTCATCACTGGCTTATAAAAATACTGTTGCTATCCCACCTGTCACAAATAAGGGATAATTGGGAGAGTTTCCTGAGCCGAAATGGTTTCGCTCAGGCCGACAATACAGTGAACCTGCCTTTAAATGTAAATCCCAATTTTGATAGTCCCGTGAACGAAAGTCAGGGTTTCAATTCACCTAATGGTTGTGAATTTATTGGATACGTGTCTATTGCTTTGAAAACCCATGTGGTTAAGAAATCACGATGTATGTTTTCGCCCATAAAATCGTTGGAATAGGTAGTGGGCGAATTAAAATGAAAAGCTTCCCCTGTGCTTGTGAATGAACCTAATCAGAACCATAATGATAAACCGACTGTAAGGAAACTTCGTAAGGGTAAGAAAAAACAAAGCTCATACTTGAATTTCATGAATAAGAGGTCTGGTCGATTGATATCTAGAAGTTTAAGGAATCGAAAAAAGGATCATTTGAGGTCGATCTCTACGATCGAGGTCAATGATCACTGTTCAAATGAAGAGATAAATGATTTCCTTGCTCAGGAAGATCCAGACAACCAATGTCTCAGGAACGAAACTACTGGTCAAGATGAATAGTATGAATTTGTCTCTAGATTACCTTCGTGTCTCAAAGGAAAAGAAGGTTTTGATGGCATTATCCACAACTTGAAACAAGCCACAGGGAAACAGGAGAAACCCATTGCTGAATACATTCCACATCAGTATGCTATAACACCAGTGCATTGTGACACTTGCTTAGATTGGATAGAATGCTATTACAGGGACATTCCATTGTTGCAGGCACAAGAAAAAAGTTTGGCAGCTCACAATGCTTTACTTGAACAAGAAAACCAAGAGTTGAAAGTATGTATAGAGTGAGCAAATAAAAGACGCAAGAGATCCAGTAATATAATCATAAAAAATACAACCAACTTCAAAGCCATCATAAATTCGGATTTGTTCGATCCTTCATTTGCTAATTTATAATGGTAAAAATGATTTTGTTTGATTTTATTTTCATTCTGTTATGAAAAATGAAAATAGGAAGATTTAATTTTGATTTCCTTTGTTAATAATAAGACTAGCTACAAAATCTATGATTTTGTAGCCAGTCTGTTTCTGAATATTAGTTCGCATTATTTTCTGAATATCAAATTTGTTTTTCTATCTACTGGAAATTGATGATTATGATGCTGATTACATGGAGAAAACATCTTGGATCATATGTTCTATTAATCAATAGTTTCTTTCTTTTATGTTGAAAAAACTTTGTTATTATTTCTACAAACCAACTCATACAAGAGTGGTTTCTAGTTTAACTATTTTTGTAATACTATCTATTTTTTGGGGATTGCACTCTATCTTGCAAGATAAGAGCATGTGAATCCTAAGCTAGTTTAAATATCGGTCACTCTTAGTAGTGAGGGCATATTTTTTTGGGATACATTATGGACATATGATTTTGAAAACTGATATGGAGAAGTTGTTCACCATTTGGCTTTAGACCTGTGTGATGCTTACCCCATTATGTTTTTTGCCTCCATCTTATGAAATGTTATTATGTTTGATGCAGCTTTAGTCTGGTTATCGTATGATATTTCATATTATTAAATACTTTAATTATGTCTGTAATTCGTTGTTCCCTATTACATCTATGATCAATCTTCCATTTAATTATTGTTGATTTATGCTAGATATTGAATGATGGATTACATGAATGCTTTGTATTGAGTTTCCTCTGTTTATAAGTGTTCATTATTATAAGATCACCATATCTGTATATTTATCATTCTATTGTTATATTCTTGCTCCAAGGCATATTTGAGTTTGTTATGGGAGTATTAGCTCCGTTTTTTTATATGTTTCCCTCATACGCAGCACAATTAGGAGCTTGAATTGCACAGGGAGATAAATTCAGTTTAGTCGATTAGTCACAGGTTAGTTTACTTGTTATTTAGTTAAGTTATTTATTAATGAAATAGGAACAACCTGAATTAGCTTTGACTGTTTCTCTATTCTTATTTCAATTATATTTTTTTAGCTTTCATTAGTTTTAGACTTTTAAATATTCAACAGAAAACAGAAAAATGTATGTGCTTTCTTTATCTCTTCTATGAACACTTTCAAAAACATTCGTTTTTCAATATGTCAAGTAAATCTTGTACGATGTACATAAACTGTTTATAATCATATGCACATATTCATGTTTCTATTTCGACACTTGTAAATTATTAAACTTATATTCGTAGTATCGTAGCTTTATAGATTAGTTTCATTTCTTTTATTATTTTTAAGACTTTAGTTGGCCAACAGAACCATTAAACTCGTCGGGTCATTTCATTCCAAACGACTTGGGTTATTTAGACAACCCCGGTCCGGATTTGACCTTCCATTTGACAGTGTGTCAATTACGCCCGTCAACAATACCATGTTTGATAAAATAGGGTATTACCACATAGAACGACTCACACAACCAAATAAAATATCATAACACTAGTGTTTTGACGTGGATAAAACCCTCAAAGAGGGAAACAGTCTACGACCCTAAGCAATGCGACCACTTGAGACAACATATTAATGCAAAATAATTTTTTTTACATGAGATTTTCTCACAATTGATCATCAACAAATGACCTTCCATGCTCTTTAAATAGAGATCATGGACCAATCGAGTGTTAATCCATGGATTAATATAACCATTAAGATCAAGGAGACTATGATTTGCCAGATCACTATATTTCTAGAACATATTGTGATGATCAGATTACATAACTACAAATGCATACTAAAGAAACACTCTTTTACCTAAGGATACATTATATCAAGTTGATCTTAACTAATTCCTAGGTGTCTAAATATCCTATCATGGCTTTTGTTATTTTCTATTGGAATAGTTACAAATATTTTTTTCCTTTGGCTTCTAATGTTGAAAATATTGAAGGGAACATGGATATAGATGACCCAATAGAGGAGTTTTTCCCACCTACCAACATATCATGCCGCAACTAATCTCACACAATTACCTGTAGAAGGAGACATGACACCAAAACAGGTAGGGGAAAACCCCATTTAACCCAAATTTTAACATCTTTTTTGTATTTATTTATGGAATGCCTAAACAAGATGTTTTATAGAATGCATGCCAATTGTTTGAAAGAATGCCTAAACAAGATGTTTTATAGAATGCATGCCAATTGTTTGAAAGAATGCCTAAACAAGATGTTGTCTAATGGAGTGTAATTATTATTGGTAGAAAACTAGATCCCATTTAGAGCCTTCACCTAAGGGTAGATAATATAATACCCAACAAATTAGAGGATGAATTGATCCATAAAAGAGTCCCACCTGCTAACTTTCTTTTATCCCACATAGAACTTATGTGTGTCAAACCGTAATTTCAAGGGCCTAGACCCCTGTCAATCTAATTTTAGTTAGTATGAACATAATTCACTTTCAAGTTCTACTCTGACTCAATCTTCCACTTCGTCATCAACTTACCCACCTAAGGTGAAATGGCCTTGTGGCTTTCCTCCTCATTAGTATCTCTATCCAAAATACACTCTCTATACTTATGCTTCATAACTTAATATGATGAATGATTGTTTGTATCATTAATTTACACATAATGATAAATGATCAACTAGATATGGTTCAAATGCTTAAATTAGTATTTTAGGTTCATTCCAATTCTTCAAATTCTGGCATATGGATTCGTTAAAAATTGGCCAAGTTCATTGCTTCCTTCTTCCTCTAAGTTTCTAATAATCTCATGACTAGTCTAGTATAAATACTTGAATTGGATGATGCTTCCTACCAAAAATATACTTCGATATACTCTTGCTTAGACCCTGATATTTTGGCTCCAAAATTATGATTGGTAGTTCCTTATGTGCAAATAGTTTATTTTGGCCAAATAACTCTCCATATAGTGCTATAAACTCATATTTAATTCCACTTTGAATTGATCCCTCTCTTGACAATCAAATATTCATCAATTGTGATGCCATTCCTTTATGCATTGGTTCTTCATTCCTTCAAGTTACTTGGAAATCGAAAAATATGGTCCAACAAATTTGCATTTTGGCTTGAGGTATGATAATCTTGATATCTCAATGACCTCCAAGTTCACACTAGATGTTGTATCCATGATTTCCATTCCTTTATGCATTGGTCCTTCATTCCTTTAGATTACTTGCAAATTGAAAAACATGGTATGATTAATTTGTATTTTGACTCGAGGTATGATATTCTTGATATCACAAAGAGCTCCAAGTTCACACATGATGTCTTATCCGTGATTTCCTTACCATCCTATGGGTTGGTATTTTCTATGTTTCATTCTTAATATATTTGTTGAGGCAGACAAAGAAATTGTGAAAAGTGTTTTACTCTTGTTTTGATCCCATATTCCCTCTCTCCTACTTAACATTAGATGACATTTGTATAAAAAGTTTGTGTAGGTAGGTGTTGTGGTGAGGAACTACACAAAATTTATACTTCTAGTCATTATACTAGGCTTAAAACTATATTATACCCCACACACAATAAATTTTCTATTCTGACCTTGAAATAGAATTTGTATACTGCCGTAAGGTCTGAAATTCGGAAATATACCCTTGAAGTATACTATTCCACCTCTTTACCCAAGGTATGATGTCCTTTCAATAATAAATTTAGTATAGTACATGTGTCTAAGTAAGTTTCATGTTGGTGAAAATATTGCGATGGTTTGAGGTGTAGGGTAGATAATACCTTCGAAAAATAGATCTTTTCACATATTAATAAGAAAATAGAGTATGCATAATTGTTAAATACACAAAAATATTTGTTCACTAATGAGACACCCTCCTTGTTTTCAAAATGGCGCCTTATTACCTTCAAGATAGTAATGGTGTTTCCTAGATTCGATGTTGATGAGGCCAGATGAAAAGTTATGGATTATTTTCATGACATAGAAGTTCCCCTCATAGTGTGACAACTTAACCAAAAGAAAATTGTAAATGATCATAACTAGTGTTGCCTAAAAACACAGTAATGATGGTGTTGTTACCCTTAATCAATGATGATTCTTTGTTCTTAATGTTAATTGTAGTAGTTCCTATTCTTAAATAATGACAACTTGAAACTTTCCATCTAAATATAGTGATGGTAGTATCCTCTTCTCCATTGAGTAGGTCCTAACGTTTTCAACATAGAGACAATATTGATTTTTCTTCTTCTAAACATTACCTTTGAACTTTGAAATTCGTTTTTGAAGTCTGCAAGGTTAACCATCACTCATGGTACCCTTGATAAGGAAAAGTCGGAAGCAACTGATGTGCATAATTTAGAAAAAAAAATTGATTTACTAGAAATCAGGTAAAGTATTGCAAGTCTACACAAGATTTAGTTTCAATTTTTGTAGATCATGTCTTAGAAGAGCTCCTAGTTAATGTACAAATTAAAACAAATTTCTATACCAAGGCATTTCAATTGTAATATTGAGTTTACAACTCTCAATTTTGTATAAGGAAAATTTGATTTGGAAAGAAAAACAAGATAAAACCCAGGATCAAATGAAATTTATTAAGCATATTCAAAAGAAAAGCGGTCATGGAAGATCATACTATAATGTTGCTAAGTAGGACCGAGTTGTATGAAATTGAACATGACATATATTGTTGGAACAAGATGGCGCACAAATCTCAAAAATAGGTGGAAGAAGAGTGGATGGCTGGTATAAGCATATAATAATTTATAGAATATGTTGAGGCGAGGAATGTCTATATACTCACTCAAACATTTTTGAATCTCACTAGGCTAGGAGAGATAGGTGAGATTATCACCCTGGGCTTATAGCCTGTCCAAAAAAAAATCAATCATCCCTCAAGAAATAATTTATTGGGCTTGATGCTATTATGAAATTTGTATGCTTTGATGTAAAATAGAGTTAAAAAAATAAAAAAAAGTGTTTGCAAATTAAATTTATAACAATTGAATAATAAATACAAGATAACATAAATATGAAAATTCAGTACAGAACAAGTCCCAAGAATGAGAAGAAATCAGAAAAAAGATTTTATTGATATATTTTCGGAGTTAAAACCAAGTTTCTTTTTACAAACCCCTACACGGGTTTGGACCAAAATTATACTTAGAAGTCTGAGATGTAATTTTAACTCATACATAGACAACTGGTGTCTCAAAGAAAAAGACTAAGACTGAAAATAAACTGGATCAATCCAAGCTACATGTGCATCATAGTCTTGACTCTACAAAATAACATTAATCAACATTGAAATTGAATTTAAAACTTCTAATTAAGACTAAACAGACTATAAAGATGAATGGATGACCTTTGGAGCATGTCAAAAGTCTATGCTTCCCAATCCTCTCTTTTTCCACCTTTAGATTAACCTTGCTATCAACAAGATAACTTAGCTATGAAGAAACTTATAAATGAATGAATGAATGAATAAGTATTCTAACTTTGAGACAAGAAAAAACCTTATCAAAAGTATCTCTCTCTATTTTCTCATGCCCTCTTTTCCTTGCTCTCTTCCTTTTATTCTTTAAAAAGTAGTTCAAGTGATTCAACTACCTTTTGTTATGAAATTAAATAACATTAGTTAAGATAAGGCGACTTTATTTATGATAAGGGTCAATAATAATAAATAATAATTACTAGGTTGGGCCCCTATATGTCTTTATTTGTTTTATTTTCAACATCTCCCTTGTTTCTCCATATTTTATTGAAATATCATGCACATATCATCATCAAAAAATATATAAAAAAGCAACAAATGTAATCATGCCACATCATCAAAACACTTGTATATCCAAAAACATCATTATGACATGATATAAAAGATTTTCAAAATATAATATCATGTTTGTTGTCCAAAAAAATTATGCCTCAAATGTCAAAGTGAAAGTGTCATCACATAATACAAATAAATCAGAAATAATTTTTTTTGTTTGAAGTAGACTCTCTTTTTCTTCTTCCTTCTGAAAGTGCATCCTCGTGCTTAAGTAAATCTAGATCAACATATTTCTTTTCTTCCACTCTTAATATTTTAGGGTGCATGTCATCAAATGTAATTTTTCTTTCAACATCTTCAAGTTTGTCAGGGGAGAGTCTTGACTGTATAAGAGGAGGTCTCAGATGAATCAAAGCTTACATAACTTGCAAGGCCTTTTCCTTTATCTGGCTAAGGTTCAAGGGCCATTTCTTTATAGTTTCTAGGAACCTGGAAAAAATGTGCATGAGAAGCTACATAAGCGATAGGAAGCATAGGTTGTAAAGGAGGCAAAGGTGGCAAGGAGACAATAGAACTGTGACTATACCAGAGGGCGTATTTGTAGGTACATCTTCCCAGCCATCATTGGCCAGTGGCATATGAGGTGGTTCAGGAAAGTCAACTATGCTTGGGTGTGGCTGCAGAGGAGGAATAATAGGTGCTTGCGGTGGCTAGAAAGCAGGGTGGCCAATAAGATTCAAATAGCCGGTTTGAACTAGTTAATTGAATTCCTCTAAATTAGCATGAAAGTGGATTGAAAACTTCATTCTCTTATTTCTTCCCCTTTTCCCAAACCCATTAGGAATTCTACCTCTGCTTCCTCGATTTCCCCTGTTACTAGAACGATTGCTTCCATGATTGAAAAATATTATCTATAATGTATCAATGGTCCAATTAGTGTATATATACAAGTTACAATAGATTAAACATAAGATACTATTTTTCGTTGAAATAATTTAACAATGGTTCTGAACTGACCATGCAATCAAGCATGCCAAGAGAATATGAAAGGGAATAAGGAAAACAAGGAAGAAAATCACAAGCATCCATTTTTCTGCTTCTTGTTCTAAATATTCAAACTATATATTCTTTAACAAACTATCACTAATCTCTTTGATCATGGGAAATGATGGGAATGGAATTATAAATGATAAAGGAGTAATGAAAAGGGATTTGTAATTTATGAAAAATGTTATAGATGACATGAATGCCTGATAAAATACATGTTCATAAGCCATTTCAATCAACTAATTCTATTTGTAACTCATTCTTTTTCCAATTTGAGCAAGGTTCATAATAGAACACTTATAATCCATTTTCCACAATCTTTTATGTATGCCAAAAAATATCCCTTGATTTCTTCAAATCAAAACAAATTGTTCATATAAAAATACCATATAAAGCGATCTGCCAGTAGATCTCTTCCTCGAAATTTTTCTATTTACATAAACATGGATATAAAATTCATGAAATCAAATGAAATATGTTTCAGAAATTTTCAGGAATAATTTATGGAAAATGATATATTATGTGGGAATTAAGTCATGTTAATATAAAAGAAAAACAAATAACTTTAAATCCATTTATCATAATTTTTCCACTTATACATCTTAAAAACTTCAATCTTGTATCATATTCCTTGAATGCCCAATCAACAATACTTTCAACCCAAATGTTTTAATGAAAACCAAGTTCTTTTCATTATGACCATTTGATATGGTTTTCAAAGGCATGCAACATAAATGGAACTCGATATTTATGGTCAAATAAAAATTATTAAAATTGATCTCCAATAATGAACAAGGTATAAATTGGAGTTGAAAAATTCAAAACAAATCATCATGTAGATTGTCAAATTCCCACAACTTTCAAGTAAGATGAAACCATATAACAGATGAAGCAAATTTATTTTCAAAATCTCTTGTAGATTTTAAATAAATTTGATCTTGAATGGAAATAAAAGATAAACTGTAGCCATCTAGGAGATATGACAAATATTCTTTCACAAGAATAATGACGAAGCTACATTTTATATCAAATGGGTTTAGTCCATTTCAAGTGCCAAAAACTAATAAAATTATAGAGGAATAGAAAGTGAAATGATGTATGATGACATTCGAGAAGAGAGTAAATTATTCCTTTCTCTTTTACAAATAGAAATCTCGAACAAAATTTCAAATAAGAGTAAAAAATGGGAGAAAATCCACACACTTAATATCAGTGAAATATACAAAGACATTACTAAATTATTGCTGCACAAAACATATGCATAAGATGCTCAAAAAAATGGTGAGTACATGCCTTGCCTTGCATCCTTTTTTATACCAAGGTTTTGGTTGAGACGGTTACTGCAACTTCTAGGAGCAGGTTTCCAAGCTAACTTGAGCTTTCTTTCTCCACAATCTCAACAAAACCAAATTGACCAAAACTCGAAGCAAAGTGAGGTGGTAAATTGTGAGGGTATGAGATAAATTTCCCACGTACTGGTGAATTGAATGCATGGCCAACCCATCACGTCGGTCTCCAAACCATAGCTCATATGTGCATGCCAACCAATAGAACAATCAAACCATAACCATCATATCACACAAACCTCATAACAAGATCTATACCATATCCATGTCAATCTACATAACCATGTGTAATATCACTCAAATGCCTTATGTTAATTCACATCAACCTTGTCACTTCACCATCATAACTTATCCAATCAACAAATATGATCATGAAAATAGGCTAGGCTTATTTGGTTTGCATATGTTCAATGTAATTCTAAACCACATATCATTGTTATGTAAAAAACCAAGGTTTATACCATTCAAAACATATGCTGTACAACTTATGTTATGCACCACTTCTCCATATTGTATATTAAACCAAATATTTCAAACATTTTACCTATAGATTTTATACTAATGATAATGTCAAAACATTTCCTCTTTAACATTACCTTTTGCTCATCACCATCGTTGCAACATGAAACCAATGTGAGCTTGTAAAGTGAATCTAGCCTTTGTGCATACTATGACTATGTAATAAGATTTTTGTGTATGTATGAAAACTTTCCATATGTATATGGTTTATGAAACAATGCTTTTACCCTTCATATCTTGTCTCCATCTTCTATATGTCAAACTTATATAGGTAATATAAACTGTAAAGTTTATATGTCTTGAATTCATGAGCACTGGAAATGATTTTAACTTGTATTGCATATGTAATCATAGGAATAGGGAAAACATATGTTTTTCATATTTCCCAAGTACCATATCACCAAAATGCCGATGAATAAAAATAAGTTATCATCACTAACATGCACCAAAGTGAAGTGCAACAAACCAATTTCACCATCTAATCATGCCAAGAATCACACACACCGTAAATTTGAAGCTTCATCATAATACCACTGATATGCAAATGTACTGGAGAAGAATGTTTGAAAATAACCATTCATATGTTTTCTTCTAATAGGGGACCCCACCTACTAATATTATATCATAAATATATAGATAGGCCTTGCAATTATTTGCAAGCTTTAAATAATAGGTGACAAGATTTTGAGTCAACATAAGACACTATCACTCAATGACAACTCCCTTCACTTGGTCCTCTAGAAATATACTATCCAGTGGACCAAGTATTGCAAGAATTTGAGTACATAATACAACATCATGAAATTGAATTATGAAGTGTGTCGCCATTGGAAAAGGACATCTTTTGAAGTTTCTCATGGAGGAAGTGAGAAAATCCACACAATTAAAATGTGCATTCCCTAAAATAGATAAATACATTAAATTTTTTAACATGGAATTGCTAATTTTGAAGGATTCCCAAAGACACCATACTTTCCCACGAGATAATTTATGTAAACTAATTTTTGAACAATGGGAAAAGTATGAGAAAGATATAGATAGAGTAGCAACCCTTAGTTCACTTGAGGGTTAAGTTAAAATTGGTTATCACAACCAACTATTGAAATTCTATATATAGTAGAATTTAGGAAGCTAGAAGGGCTTTTTGATGGTATGGATTTAGAAAGATAATTGTAAGAGAAATACTTGTAACACTTTGATGAATGAAGAAACAAATAATTGGGTCAAATGTTTTGACTAAAGAATTATGTTTATGAAAAATAAATGACGTGGACTAAATCTACAATTCAAATATCTGCATGGATGTTTTATAATGCATTTCATACTATATTTCTAGTTATCTTGAAGCATTATTACAAGTCTTTCATTTATTTTCTTCAACCATTTTTCAATAATTTGTTTTGTGTTAAGATCAATTTTCTTTTTGGAAGATATTATTATGCAATCTGGAAATTACTATGGAACTACTTTTCAAAATTAAAAGATTAATTGGTGATAATTTTTTCTGCTGTTTTTGAGAGCTAACTATTGAAACAATTTCTTATGTATTTAAACACTCATTAAATAATACATTTTCTATCTTGTTTATAAATCATAAAAATATGAAAAAAAAATATCACAACACATTTAAAGTTCATTGAAAGGTTGTCAAACCATTAATCTAGAGGGTTCTTCCATACAAATAGGGGAGAGCCTAATTGGGCCTCTTCATTGGTATTATCCCCTACTGTTGACATTTGGGTATTTTTCCATGTCAATAGAATTGGTGGTATAATGAGGGACAACTTGTATGATGATTCGGTTCCCAAGACTGGGTTATCTATAAAAAACCCACATTTATATAGTGAGATTCCAATTCCTATGATATCTCTGGAAGATTCTAACCTTTAATATTTGGAAAAAAATGAACCTAATATTGATACCAAAATTACATACATAGTATAAAATGAGTAAGTTTACACATTCAGATGGATAACTCGGGTGTACACCAGATAAATTGGTGTCTTTCTCATTGCTCCATTACTTCCTCGAATAAGGAGTACTACTCAAGCAATTACTCAGACTAGAGAAGAAACTCTAATCCATATCGTGGAGGATTTAGTTTAATTAGCATTACAAGAAATGCCTCATCCTTTAAACCTAAATTCTCAAACATCAAATCCTACCACATCCCCTATAGTAATTGAAAATTCTAAAAGTCATTCGGAATCAGATTTAGACTAAAAAGTTTCAGATACTAGTTCTGTGTTCTAAGACATGGTTAACAATCAAAACCATATCCAACCTTGGTTAGCACAAGATTCCTTGGAATTTCCTGGGAAAATGCATAATCTACCTAAAAGTCCTAAGAACCTTTTGTCTAAATTTGATCCTAATCTATGTAGTCATCCATAAGATCACATCAAATTATTTATCCTGGCAATTAGATCGATGAATGTATAGCATGAGGATGTAGTATGTTGGTTAATCCATTATACTTTTGAAAACAAATCCTCCACAAGGTATTTTAATCTACTAGTTGGATCAATAACAAGTTGGGGTGATTTTCAAAAAGCCTTCTTGGAAACATTCAAGGAAGAAACTACTACAGGATCCCTAATGGGTGAAATATTTTCATTGGTTATGGGTCCTAAAGAAAAAGTCAAGGAATTCAATCAAATATTTAGAAAAATCATCAATAAATTTAAGTTAGACATTGAACTTCCTCAAGAACTTCAGATACTAGTTTATGAAAATGCCTTTCCATCCCCCATTTCCATGTTCATCAAACTATTAGGAAAGAATACCTTAGCTCTAAAATTTGAGGAGGCCAAGAAGGTAGAATTTGAAATGATAAGATGTAAGGAAATTCACATAGCATTTACTAGGAAAGATATTGTACAACCTAAGAAAAATGTAATCTTGTCTTAACCACATCCAAAAGATACCACGAAAGGCATAGAAAAATATTCTATGGATATGGATAATTTGCAATGAATGATTAAACATTTAACAAATGAGATCATAGATATCAAGAGGAATTCTTGAGAAGGTATGTCAATGCAATGTCCATATAGACCATTCTTTAGAAGTCCCATACCACTGAAGCCCATTGAAACCCCACCTACAAATTTGAATATTGACTTAGAGGGTGTAGCTATGGAAAAATTCTATAATTATCATTAAGATAATAATTTATAAAAAGACATATAATGGATAAATGCTATGAAATTGGTGTTGGGAATGTGTTATATTCTTTGCATGTGTGTGTGTGGGCACGTCAGATTCGACAACTGTGTCTGACGATCCCTCGTAATAGTTCTCTTTGTGTCGTGTGCACTGGGTGCTTCCTGGGGGGGCTAGGTATGCCCCCCCCTAATTACACACAGTGTTCGACACTAGGCGGTAGCCCGGGGCGGGGCCCCAAATTTGTTTTTTGGGCGGTTTTTGCTATTTTTAGCAGTTTTCTAAATTAATCCTGGATTAAGGGATTAGGGTTTTGGTATCTACAAAATACCTAAAAACATTGTATATATTGTATGGTGAATGGTGAAATTCGAGATAATGAAATAAGAAAGGTTTTCCCCGGTTGAGGGTTTCTGGTATAAATCTCTGTGTACTATGTGAATGAGCCATTGATTAATTTCTGTTTTGCTTAATAATCTATATGCATTGCTTTACTTCGCAGGTTTAAAACTTACATGTGGTATCATAGCTCATTTTTGGCTTCAGAGGGACGCCTTTGTTGTTGAGGGTTTGGCTCGGTCTTGACAGATCAAGTTTATCTTGGGTCTGTGATAAACCTGGGTTTAGTGGGAGATTTTGTAGTGGTGATTTGAGTGCAAAAGGAGGAATGACGAGCTCTTCTAGAATCAAGATAGAGAAGTTCAACAGTAAAAACTTTAAGCTATGGAAGCTCAAGATGGAGGACCTTCTTGTAGACAAAGAACAATGGATTTTTGTGGATCCTGGTACATAGCCTACTGGTACACCATCTACTAGCACACAGGCTATTGGTACACAACCTACTAGTACACAAACTACTAGTACACCACCTACTGGTATGTCAAAGGAAGATTGGGAGAAGTTGGAAAGAAGAGAAAGGAGTACTATTCAACTTTGCCTGGTAGATTCTGTGTTGTTGAATGTCTCAGGAGAATCTACAACCAAGGAACTCTGGATAAGTTGGGGAATTTGTATCAATCAAATTCCTTGGTAAACAATTTGTTTCTTCGAAAGAAGCTGTATCATCTTAGGATGGAAGATGGAGATTCTGTGACAGAACATCTAAATGCCTCTAATACTCTGGTAAGTCAACTTGTCTCTATTAATATTATGATTACAGAAGAAGATAAGTGTATTACTTTGTTATGTTCTTTGCCAGACTCTTGGGATAATCTGGTTGTAGCAATAAGTAGTACCACCCAATCTACATTGAAGTATGATGATGTAGTTGCATCCTTGTTATCTGAAGAGATGAGGTGGAAAAGCATGGATGGTCATAGCACATATGCTTTATTTGTAAGAGGTCGTACCCAAGACAAGAATCCTGGTAAGCCTTCGGGGGGGAGATCTAAATCTATAGGTAGATCTAAGTCTCTAGGAAAATCTTTGAAGAAATGCTGGAAGTGTGGTAAAACATGGCATTATAAGAAAGATTGCAAGTCTAAGAAGGTTGAAAAACCAAAGGGATCTGATAGTACTTCTTCCATAGAGGCTAAAACCTCCACTGAAGAAGGAGGTGATGTTTACCTGGCATATATAGGTACACATGCAGACTGTGATGTATAGTTTATCGACTCAGGTGCGTCATACCATATGACTCCTCACAGGGAGTGGTTATATGAATATGAAAAATACGATAGTGGTGATGTATTCCTAGGAGATGACTCGACAACCAAAATCATGGGACGTGGAAGGGTTAAGTTGTTGCTAAAAAATGGAAGGATTAGAACTCTCCCTGGGGTTCTTCACATTCCAAAACTAGCCAGGAGCCTAATATCTGTAAGCAAGTTGGATGATGCAGGAGTGAATACTGTATTTGGAAAGAACACTTGCAAGATGGTATGAGGAACAATGGTGTTGATGAGGGGAGTTTGGTGTGGAACTTTGTACAAGTTGTTGGGAAGCACTTATACTAATGGGCGTAACAATTCTGTTGTCCTTGAGAAGAGAAATGAAGGAGACAATATCAATACTGTCCCAGAAAACAAGACCATGATGTGGCATCAAAGACTGGGGCATATTGGAGAAAAGGGCCTTCGAACACTACATGATAAAGGTATGGTTGAAGGTATGGAAAATTGCACTCTGGATTTTGATTTCTGTGAACATTGCATATATGGTAAACAAAATCGAGTAAGATTCCCATCTGGTGCTACAAGAGCAAAGGGGATCTTAGAGTTGATAGACAATGATGTGTTTGGACCTGTGCCTGTTCCATCACTAGGTAAGTCTGTGTATTATGTTTAATTCATAGATGATTTCTCAAGGAACACATGGATTTATTTTCTTAGAAAGAAATATGACGTATTTGATAAATTTAAAGAGTTTGAGGCCCTGGTAGAAAATCATACAGAAAAGAAAATAAAGGTATTGATAACAGATAATGGTGGATAATTCTGTGGAAATGAATTCGAAGAATTCTGTAAGAATTGTGGTATAGCAAGGAAAACGACTACTCCATACACTCCTCAATAGAATGGAGTTGCAGAAAGGATGAACAAGACACTGATGGAAAAATCAAGGAGCATGCTCAACGGTGTCGAGTTAGGACAGGAATTTTGGGCAGAGGCAGTGGGTACAACATGTTACCTGGTCAATCGATCACCTTCATCAGTGTTGGATGATAAAAATCCATACGAGGTATGGACTAAAAATAAACCTTCTCTTCAACACCTTAGAGTGTTTGGTTGTGATGCTTATGTACATGTTCCAAAGGAAAATAAGGGTAAGCTAGATAAAAAGGATGAAAAGTGTATATTTATTGGTTATAAAAATGGTGTGAAAGGTTATAAGCTTTGGAACCCAGAAACTAAGAAGACTGTTTACAGTCAGGATGTTGTTTTTAGAGAGGTAAAATATGTGTCCAAACAAGAATTCCTCCCAAGGAAAGACGAATAGGAGAAAATAGAGCTAGAGTTGGAGGATGCGAAATCTAAATCATCTAAATAAGATGAAGTAGAAGAAGAAGAAGAACCTCATACCCCAGTATTGAGGAGATCGGTGAGAGAAAGAAGACAACCAGAAAGGTATAGTCCACCTAATTTCTGTTCCAATTTTGTTTTATCTATTACTAATGATGATCCTAGAACTGTCAAGGAAGCAGTGAATTCAGAGGATAGTAAACTATGGAAGAAGGCCATGGTTGAAGAAATGGATGCCTTGGATAAGAATGAGGCATGGGATATAGTTGAGTTTCCAGCTGGAAGAAAATCTGTTGGTAGCAAATGGTTGTTTAAGAAGAAGTTTAATGCAGAAGGAAAAGTGGAGAAATACAAAGCTTGGTTAGTAGCAAAAGGCTATTCCCAGGTAGAGGGAATTGACTTTGGCGAGATTTTTTCTCCTCTTGCTAAGTTAACTTCTATTAGATTTCTTTTATCTATTGCTGCTGCTTTTGATATTGAAGTGGAACAGATGGATGTGAAGACAACATTCCTACATGGGGATCTGGAAGAAGAAATCTACATGAAGCAGCTAGAAGGCTTTGTAGTGAAGGGAAATAAAGAGTTGGTCTGTAAGGTAAACAAGTCACTATATGGTCCAAAGAAATCACCTAGGATGTGGTACCAAAAGTTTGACACATACATCCTTGGATTGGGATTTGTGAGAAGCAGGGCTGATCACTATGTATATTCCAAGCAGGTTGGTGATCACTTCATTTATGTAGTGCTGTATGTTGATGACATGTTGTTGGTAGGAAATAACATGGATGTTATCAAGGAGGTGAAATCGTAGCTATCCTCCAAATATGACATGAAGGATCTCAGTGCTGCTAACTTCAATCTGGGAATGTAGATTAAAAGAGATCGTGCAAATAGGAAACTCTGGTTGAATCAAAGAAAATATGTTGAGACGATATTGCAGAGGTTTAATATGCATGGAAGTAAACCGATCAAGGTTCCTATTCCTATAGGTGTAAATTTATCTGCAGATCAATGTCCCAAGACACATGAAGAAGAAGAGGACATGTTCCATGTTCCATATGCCAGTGCAATTGGTAGTCTGATGTATGCAATGGTCTATACTAGACCGGACATTTCACATGCAGTGGGAGTTTTGAGCAGGTATATGTCAAAACTAGGAAAAGAGCATTGGACAATAGTAAAGAGGGTCTTCAGGTATTTGCGTGGCACTACCAATTATGGATTGTGATACAAAGGAAGACTAGGATTGGACAAAGTGGTGGACATACATGGATTTGTTGATGCAGACTAGGCTGGAGATCTGGATCCCAGAAGATCTACAAGTGGGTATGTGTTTAACCTATTTGGAGGAGAAATCAGTTGGATGAGAAAAAGACAGGCTGTAGTGGCACTCTCAACTACAGAAGCTGAGTACATGGAAGCCACTCATGCAAGCAAGGATGCAGTATGGTTACAGAGATTGTGTTCAGGTATTGGGTTGGTACAAAAAGTAGTGAGATTAGATTGTGACAGTCAGACTGCAATCTTCCTGGTAAAGAACCTAGCTTATCATTCGAAGACAAAGCATATTGATGTTCAGTATCACTTTGTGAGAGACATGGATGAGGAAAAGAAGGTGTTACTGGAAAAGGTTGACACTTTGAAGAATGTTGCAGATTCATTGACAAAGTCTGTGAGCACAAAATTTTTCTCTTGGTGTAGAGTAACAATGGGAATTTCTGCCCTGGATTGTTGACTATATATAATCCTGTGGACCCCTGGATGCAAAGAAAACAACAAGTGGGAGAATGTTGGGAATGTGTTATATTATTTGCATGTGTGTGTGTGGGCGCGTTAGATTTGACAACTGCGTCTGACGATACCTCGTAGTAGTGCTCTTTGTGTTGTGTGCATCGTGCGCTTCCTAGGGGGGGCTAGGTATGGCCCCCCTAGTTTACGTGCAACGTTCGGGACAACGCCCCGATTTTTTTTTTTAGGCAGTTGCTGCTATTTTTAGCGGTTTTCTAAATTAATCACGGATTAAGGGATTAGGGTTTTGGTATCTACGGAATACCTAAAAACATTGTATATATTGTATGGTGAATGCTGAAATTCGAGATAGTGAAATAAGAAATGTTTTCCCCGGTTGAGGGTTTCCGGTATAAATCTCTGTGTACTATGTGAATGAGCCATTGATTAATTTCTGTTTTGCTTAAGAATCTATATGCATTTCTTTACTTCGCAGGTTTAACACTTACAATTGGTAGCTAACCTCTTCCTAGATGAATGCATTCAAATGAAAGAATCAAGTGATCACATAGAGGGAGAGTTAGAAGAAGAATTTGAGGAACAACCTAGTGAGACAACTATGCTTCTTTGGAACATGTTTCCTAGCTTTAATTTGGATAAATATGATGAATTTGAATAATAATTACTTGTTCAACGTGACTACAATATCAGGAGTAAGGGACCTTTCCAATAGAAATTGCCAACAATTTCTGACATTTCAAACAAAAAGAAGAGTTAGATCGTATCTCCCATTGCCAAAACTTTTTATAATCTACCTAATTCTAGTAAGCCTTCCACTAGTAATCAAGATTCCATAGAATACAATGTAGTTGAGGATTTAAAGAAAATCAAAGCAAATATTTCAATCCTTTATGTATGCAAAATTTCCCAAGAAAGGAAGTTATTGTTGAACGCTTTAAAATACAATGATGTATAGCTTGCAACTATTACAAACAATACTACTAAAACAACAACTAACAACTAGCAAAATGCAACAATCAATGGCACTCTTTTAGGAAAGAGGTCTAAGTCACAAACTCCATGTTTCTTATTGACTTTTGAAATTTTCAACCAAGATGTGCACAATTGTTTGGTGGATTTGGGGGCATCCTCTAATGTTATTCCCTACTCTATTTGTAGAAACTAAATGCAACCCCAACCAATTGTTCAATTCACACAATTCAATTATATAGGTTAGAGGTCAATGTCAAGGTGAACTAAAAGATGCTTTAATTCACATAGCCTCAAATCCTAAAGTTCACCAAATCATTGATATTATCGTGGTATACATTCTTGAGGCTTATGGTTTATTGCTTAGCATGGATCTATCTTAGAAACTCTAAGGTTATTTCACTTCTAATTGGTCACAACTCTAGATTCCTTGGAATGAATAGCGAAATAAAATCAAGATTGACCGTAAGTAGTATATGAAACACATTGTGATAGATTTGGAGGCCACTAACGAATCATCTTCCTTTGAGTTCACAACTTCGGGAAACTACATTCTCAATTCATACTTCAAAATTTGTATTGTAGAAACTTCATCCATTCCTAATAGTCAACAATCTGAAATCAAATTGCAAAAAAATATTTTTCAAGAAACACAATGTAATTTAGTTGATGTAAATAATGTAGATAAAAGTGTAGATAAGACTAATCTAGTAGAATTCATTGACTTCTGGATGTTGTTCTTCGATGGCTCCAATTCTTAATAAGGAGTAGGAGTAAGATGTCTAAGAATAAATCATTAGGGAAAACATAGTTTTCTGACCTGCGAATTAGTATTTGATTATACGAATAATACTACTGAGTATGAAGTGCTTGTACAAAGTCTTAAAGGGACATAGACTTTCACGTACAAAATCTAACTTGTTTTGGAGTTTAAGAAATCATTGTAAGACAAATAAAAAATACGATATAGTTCAGTTCGCCACACCTAAAAAATTACCAGTGATAAGTTTTAAGGTTGATTGACAATTTTAAGCCTTTAACATCTCTACCATTCCTCATACTAATAATAAAATTATTGATTCTTTAGCTACTACTGCCTCTAGGTTAGCCCCATTAGAAGACTTCAAAGCAAGTAGGTTTTCTATTGAATTGCGCTATTGACCTTCAGTCCTAGATAATATTCCTAATTGGAGAGTATTTGGAAGTGATGAAAAAATAATAGAATTTCTTACCAATCAAGATATGTTCAAAGATACAACGATAAATGATGGAGTACATGACAAAATATTGGAAAGTAATAAAGAAGGAATAGATGAATTGATAGTTAATACTATTCCAAAAGGTGTGGTTACTGTATATAAGTTATTTGAATTACAAAATAAGTTTAAGAAATTATTCAATGTCAAAACTCATAGTTCAAATTTAGGACACGAGATGATCAATGTCGGAACGAATGAAACGCTAAGAATCTCAATCTAGGGACATGTTGTTCTGAAGAAGAGAAACAATAATATATACAAGTTTTCCAAAAATATTAGGACACGTTTGCATGGATGTGTGGTGATTTGAAAACGTACAACACATGAATGATCTAACATATGATTCTATGAAAAAGGATGTAAAACCTTTCCAACAAAAATTACACAAGATACATCCTTCCTTAGAACCCCAAGTACAAAAAGAGTTGAAAAATATCTTTGATGCAAAGATTACCTTTCGAGTTTGACATTCTGCTTGTGTGGCCAATTTAGTGTTAGTTTGGAAGAAAACTAGCAAGATTCACTTGTTAGGAAGAAAACTAGCAAGATTCGCTTATGTGCTGATTTTAGGAATTTGAATAAGGCCTATGAGAAGGATAATTATCTGATGCCTCCTATGGATCAAATCTTGTAGTTTGTATTAGGGTCTGAAATGTTTTCATTACTTGAGACATATTTTCTAACTTGACGCAAACTTTGACCTCAAAATGAGAACTCTAGTCCCCAAAACCCATATTTTTGGGTCATTTTTGGGTCAGAAACACCAAAATAAACACCCATTTTGGAAAGTGGTGCTACTAATAACACCTTTTGTTTTTCAAGGTTAAAATTACCACCTTTTTGAAACCATTGCCTTAAAAACGTTATAATGTTGTTGACAAAAAGTGTAAAATCTGTTAGCACTCAAAAATTTATTTGGGCTGTATCAAAGAAAACCTCGAGGTAACTGTTTCAACCAACTTTAGATTATATTCTGACCTATACAACTAGAGAGGGATGTCTCATATGTCTAATGACTGGTAATAACTCAAGGGTTTCATCAATAAAGGCATAGAGGTCATATTCTGCAATATAAAAGGTTTGTTTTAGTTTTAAAATGGTTGGTAGGAAAAACAAGGAAAAGGTACCATTGGGAAATGGAGTCAAGGCCTGTATTTCAATGTTTTTACAGTCAACAACTGATTGGTTTCTTTCTATAGATTTGAGGCAAAATAGGTGCTATGCTCAACAAATAAATGGTATGATATGAAATATGGAAAGGATAAGAAATCCCACTACACTACATGCATCAATCAATGGATGAATCTCTAGTGCAACTTTAGAAGAAAGGACACAAAGATTAATTACTAAACAGAGCATCAAATGAATATGGATTCTGTAAAAGTAACCATTAACACATAACAAACATCATCAGTGTGAAAGGAGCATAAAACATAGATGAATTCCTACCACTTACTCTCAGACAATGCTAGCAGAAAAACATAATCATGGAAACGATATACAAGGAACACATACTGGGCATAAACATTGTGATGAATCTCAAATTTTAGAAAGAGGAAACTTATGCATTAACTTCAAAGAAATAAACAAGTCTTGATCCCCCAAGGGTCCAACCCCTCTCTACTCTTGTGCCATGCAATATATATCACTATAGGTCCTTTCCATCTCACCATTTCTAACTCCAAACCCTTTACCAAAATAGAAACAATTATAAACAAAAAATGACACGTTTTAACCGATTTCCTGCTTTTCAAGAGGCGAAATTATGAAAAATAGGCTTCAAAACGCCACTTGTGATTCTCAAACTGTAACAACTATGTAAAATAGGAGAATATTTTTTGTAGGTAAGCTCGTTCTAAAGATAAACCTCTCCCAGTTTCTTGAAATTCATCTCCAGCTGGCCGAAATACGTGTCGCAAAAACATGTCTCAAATAAGAAATCATGAAAACTGAAAAATAGGGCTCAAAGATTCCTTTGAATCTACCAAAATATGAAATGTTTTTCAAATATGATAGAGGTTTTTATTATTTGGTTTTTCCTCAAAAAAAACCTCTCGAGGATTTTTAAAATTCCTCTCCAGCTAGTCAAAAAGTGATCTTGAAATTGACCACTAAAACATTCATTTGCACAATGTGCCCTGTAGCCTGTGCGTAGAAACATCCTCTACGTGACAACATCCTCTGTGCGACATAATCCTATGCGTGACAACATCCTCTGCCTCTGCGCGAAAACATCCTCTACGCGACAACATCTTCTGCGTGATGAAATCCTCTACGCGACAACATCCTCTACGCGACAACATCCTCTATGCGAAAACATCTTTTGTGCGAAAACATCTTCTGCACAATGAAATCCTCTATGTGATAGAATCCTCTACATGACAACATCCTTTGTGTGAAAAAATCCTCTGCACAACAACATCCTCTGCGCGACAACATCCTCTGTTCGACAACATCTTCTGCATGACAACATCTTCTGCGCGATGAAATCCTCTACGTGATAGCATCCTCTGCGTGAAAACATCCTATGTGCGACAAAACCCTCTGTGCGACAACATACTCTATGTGAAAACATCTTCTGCGTGATGAAATCCTCTACGGAGTGCACGACAAATGAAAGCAACAAAGCCTTGGCGTAATGAACTTGCACAAGGAGTATGCTTTTGAAGTTTGCTATGATACTAATGACATGGAGTGTCATGATTGTTCCTTTTCTAACCTCATGAAAGGTGATGATGAACCATTATACCTTTTTACATGATATTTAGCCTAACCTATGACTCATCTAGGAAAGCCTTGATTTTCCCAAGATCATATCATGAATTTGAAAACTTTGGACAAACCTCTAACTCTAGCTATGAAAATCATGGTGCTAACAACTGGCTCCAATGGGGATTCTACCCTCCCTATGAGGTAGCAAAGAACAATAGACCAGGTGCCTTATCCATTAGGTTGTTTTCAAACCATTGAAAACTCTACTCTAACTTATTACCTGTATCTGCTGAAAACCCAAAACTGAAATCTATAAAGAAAATGAAAACTGCAGATTGCTGAAATAAATGCTCGTATAAACAAGCTTATCCATACTCCTACCTACCCTACTTTACTAAGAACAAATTCCAAATCAAGTAATGTCATATTTCCAATGAAGCCAGTCAAGCAAATGGTTTCTTGACTACAAATTTATTTCAGATCCTCTAGTCATAAAGTCAAAACTGAAATATGACAAGTCATTCCACCTTTTGAAACTATCCTCATGTTCAAACATTACATAGCTCATTTTGATTGAATATTTCAACAGAGATGCAAAAGGATCCTTGAGAGAAGAAACAATTATCACTTCTTTATGACCAACAATGCGTTCATCTTTAAATGGTTCTTTCAGTCTGTTCACATCGTCTATGCCATCAATATTTTTTTGAACAACATCTTTATTTCAACATGAGGACTATTTACAGACTGAAGATTCATTTTCTATTGGCAGGATGAACTTTAGACTACTAACCTCCGGCCTGAGATCATAATTCTTGTAATAGTGAGCCATTGCAGCCTCATAGCCTCTTTTATACTATTTTAAATGAGTTAATAGTGCTTCATTTGTCTTTAATTCATACTGTTCTTGTTGTTGGTCAGGAAATTCTTCAAAAGGAGATGAATCTTGGGATATCCTTTGTGTTTCTTGTTCTATCTCAAGTTCCATAATAAGATTCTATAAACATTCTAACTTATCTTCTTGACTAAAGATATGACAAGAATCCAAATAAGACAATAATGAAGAATGAATATCTCCACACCAATAATGCTTAGGAGACATATCGATCCAATTTCTGAAATTTTGAAGAGAAACAAGGTCTGCCACCAACCTTGTTGTTTTGTTTGATGAAGTACCTGAATCAAAAGCCAAGCTTTCCATTCTGAAGCCAAGAAACTCTTCATACCTCGATCTCTTTGAACAATGAAGTCTCCATGAAAACTTTAGCTCTGGATTCTTATGCCAGTGGAATCACCTTTAAACTGATATTATGATGTGTGGAGTCACCAGAGCAGAAATATAGCCAATATGTGCCTAAGTGTCTGATGCTTTCATACCTTAGAACTAAAACAATGTCGTTCTTCCCGAGGAAAATAATAGAAATCGTCCCCACCAATGACGCCAAAATGTTAGCACTCAGAAATTTCTTTGGGCTGTATCAAAGAAAACCCCAAGGTAACTGTTTCAACCAACTTTAGATTGTATTCTGACCTATACAACCAGAGAGGGTTCTATGAGATGTCTAATGACTGGTAATAACTCAAGGGTTTCATCAATAAAGGCACATAGGTCCTATTTTGCAATAGGACATGTTTGTTTTTGTTTTAAAATGGTTGGTAGGACAAACAAGGAAAAGGTACCACTGGGCAATGGAGTAAAGGCCTGAATTTCAATGTTTTTACAGTCAACAACTGGTTGGTTTCTTTTTGCAGATTCGGGGAAAAATAAGCACTATGCTCAACAAATAAATGATATGAGATGAGAGATGGAAAGGAGAAGAAATCCCACTACACTACATGCATCAATTAATGGATGAATATCTAGTGCAACTTTAGAAGAAAGGACACAAAGATTAATCACTAAACAAAGCATCAAATGAAGACGAATTATGTAAAAGTAACCATTAACACATAAGAATCATAATCAGTGTGAAAAGAGAATAAAAAATAGATGAATTCCTACCACTTACTCTTAGACAATGTTAGCAGAAAAACATAATCATGGAAATGATATACAAGAAACACATACTGAGCATAAACACCATGATGAATCTCAAATTTCAGAAAGAGGAAACTTCTGCATTAACTTGAAAGAAACAAACAAGTCTTGATCCCACAAGGGTCCAACCCCTCTCTACTCTTGTACCATGAAATATATAGCAATATATGTCCTTTCCATCTCACCATTTTGAACTCCAACCCCTTTCCCAAAATAGAAATAGTTACAAACTAAAAATGGCACGTTTTAACTGATTTCCTTCTTTTCAGGAGGCGATATGCTAAAAACAAGGCTTCAAAACGCCACTTGTAATTCTAAAATTGTAATAGATGTGTAAAATATGAGAACAATTTTTGTAGGTAAGATTGTTCTAAAGATAAACCTCTCTCGGTTTCTTTAAATTCATCTCCAGCTGACCGAAATACGTGTCACAAAAACATGTTTCAAACATGAAATCATGAAAATTGAAAAATAGGGCTCAAATATTCCTTCGAATATACCAAAATATGAAACCTTTTTCAAATATGAGAGAGGTTTTTATTATTTGGTTTTTCCTTGACAAAAACCTCTCGGGGATTTTCAAAATTCTTCTCCAGTTGGTCAGAAAGTGATCTTGAAATTGACCACTAAAATAGTCATTTGCGCACTGTGCCCTGTAGCCTGTGCGCAGGAAAATCCTCTGCGTGAAAACATCCTCTATGTGACATCATACTCTGCGTGAAAACATCCTCTGCATGACAACGTCTTCTACGCGATGAAATCCTCTGCACGACAACATCTTCTGTGTGACAACATCTTCTGCACGATGAAATCCTCTGCTTGACAACATCCTCTGCGTGAAAAAATCCTCTGCGTGACAACATCCTCTGTGAGACAACATCCTCTGTGTGACAACATCCTTTGTGCAACAACATCTTCTGGGCGATGAAAACCTCTGCGCAGTGCATGACAAATGAAAGCAGCAAAGCCTTGGCACAACGAACTTGCACACTGAGTATGCTTTTGAAGTTTGCAACGATACCAATGACATGGAGTGTCATGATTGTTCCTTTTCTAACCTCATGAAAGGTGACGATGAACCATTTGACATGTTATTCACCCTAACCTATGACTCATCTATGAAAGCCTTGATTTTCCCAAGATCATATCATGAATTTTAAAACTTTGGACAAACCTCTAACTCTAGCTATGAAAATCATGGTGCCAACAAAATCAACCCCCAAATAAAAACTGACGCTAATAGTAGCACATTTTTTTTTTTTGAAGTTAAAACTACAACTTTTTTGAAACCTCTTGACTTGAAAATCTGTACTATTGTAACCAAAACCTTAAAATTGACGCCCAAATAAAAAAATGGCGCTCCTAGTAGTAGCCCCCTTTTTTTATAGAGATAAAATTGTAAGTTTTTTTAAGTCATGGCCTTGACAATAACAAACAATTAAAAAATTAAACCAAAACTTGAGCGATCTTGGGGGAGGGCGATTCTCAAAATAATGCCTCCCCCGCGCCCAACCAGACCCCCCTCCCTTGCCTCTCCCTCTTACCTCCCTGCCATCACCACCACTTGCCTTGTTATTGTTACCAACTTAATGAGAGTTATGACCTCAAAATGAGAACTTTGGACCCAAATTTCCATATTTTTGGGTCAAAAACACTAAAATCAACTGCTGAATAAGAAATTGGAGCTAACAGTATCACCATTCTCTTGCGGTGGTTAAAATCCCAACTTGTTTGAAAACACAACCTTGACAATATAACAAAAACTTTAATTTCAACCCTCAAAACAAAAAGTGATGATACTAGTAGCACCAATTTTTTTTGGAGTTAATATTACAACTTAATTGAAACAATGACCTTAACAATTGGTACCATTGCTGTTAAAAAAAATCGAAAGTGGCTCCGACATTAATCAATCTGAAAGGCTTTTTTCTATAGGCATGGGTGCCCCACGGGGTGCGGAAAATGGTTTTCAACTGATATGATGGAGACATAAGGACCTGGTTGTACCCTGAGAAACCATCTAATAAAGATAGTCGTTTAGAACCAGATATCTGTTGCAAAATTTGTTCCATTGGAGGAAAATTATAGTTGTCTTTATCAGAGGCTCGGTTTAAGTTACGAAAATCGACACAGAGTCGAATTTGTCCATTCTTCTTTCTTACCGGGACCAAGTTGGATACCCATTGGGTATGCTAAACTGGAAAAACGATTTTGGCAGTTAATAATTTATTTAGTTTCTTTTTTATTGTGGGTTCTAGTTTAGGATGCATTTTACTAATTTTTTGCTGAAATGGTTGGGTTCGGGGATTCATAGGAATTACATGTATTATGTTTGGATCAAAGGTTTTCAGATCATCGTATGTCCAAGAAAGTACATCTTTAAATTCTTTAAATAATTTTATGAATGCAGATCTTTCTTGATGAGAACACCCTTTGCCCAGATTAATATTCCAAGGATTATCTTGCGTTCCTAAGTTTATAGTTTCATACAACAACGAGGAACTGTTTATTTTGCAATTAAACACTCCCCTAAATTTGTCATGTAAATCATAATTTTTTCTAATCTAACGATAGAATTAGGGATAGAATTTACCAGATCAGATGATATTTCTGCAGAACGAGGGTCATATATTACCGAAAAATCATGAAGATTTTTATTGTGAGTACTTTCATCAATTACAACATCTTGGAAAGTGTTGATTAAGGTTGGTTGTCATTGATGTCAACCCTTGAAGAAATTTTGGTAGCACAAAGGTTTCGGTAATGGACCCAAGTTTGTTTTATGTAAAGATGACTCATTATTGTCTTGTCATGGTTGATAATAAGTACAAATGGATGAACTCCAAAGTGGTCCCCTTATGGTGAAATCCCTCACAGTAAGACGCTTTGCAGATTGATTTATCCAAGAATTATGGTTAGAGAACCCATGCTTAATTGTGGAATAATGAGATGAAGGTCAATGAATTTGTTAGTGAAACTATCCTAGATGGATAATGCTTATCATGCCATTTCCGGTGGTATGTGGAACGTCACATATCTCCTCACGGTTAGAGAGTTATGGCCATATGAAGTTGGAGAACCCTCACGAGTCATATAGAAGCCCCAAAAAGTCAAAGTGTTTGAAAAAGAAATTATTTAAATAATAAAGTTAATGGAGAAATCCCTAAAATAAGGAAAGTGGGATGCTACATGAAAGTATAAATAAGAGGCAAGAATCTCTCATTAAATCACACTTGAACATATTGAATATCTTTTGTTGTGTGAGGCTTATTGCAAGTGCTCATTGATACATTTGAAGTTGCTAAAGTCTGAGGTAGTACGAAGGGTTGATGGTGAAATTCTCAGAATTACAACGAATACAAAAAACCCTAGTTTCTGAGGCGTACGTGGGCTGACAGTGTATTAGGGTGCGTACAATACATGGGCTGACAATGTATTAAGGTGCATACGTATATGGACTGGCAATGTATTAGGGTGCGCACATGTTGGTGAATCCATGGAAACTTGAAGAGATGAAGATACATAGATTCTAGATTCTGAGATCAAGCTCCCAGGAGGGTCTATAGTGCTTAGATACATCAGATCTATCCATTGGTTCAAAGATATGTCTTATTTATATGAATAGTTAGATTTTGATGTATGCATGAGAAATGGTTATGGAGATTTGAGAATTCTCCCTAGAGAGACTAGTGGTTGCATGGGATCTTCTGCATAATTCAGATCTACATAAATACAATGTTGGTTTATTTATCATTGATACTTCTTGTTGAGGCACATCTTGTATTTCTTGGCATATGGTTAAGGGTTTTTGTGGTACATGGTTGAGAGATTGTATTTGTGAAGTGGTTGATCTATTGAGAGGCTGAATATCAGAATGGTTTTGATGACTAGATCATGTGAGGGTTATTATACTTGTTCATGATTACACACACCTATATGGCACATGACTAGAGAGAGATATTTATTCTTTGGGTAAAGTTTATGTATGAGGATGCATGCACAAGGTACAATTACAGTCTGGATATAGTGACATGTTACAGATCTATGTGAAAGAAGTTACACAGGGTCAAAAGTTTTCAGAAGAAAGAAAACCCAAGTTTTCAGAAGGCATATGTAGGTTGCATAACAGTTTGGTTGCGTACATACGTGGGCTACATAACAGATAGGGCGCGTACATATGCGTGCTGCAACACTGCAGGTCGCGTACCTGTTATATATTTGTTGATACATGTTCAGTTCAGGTACAGATTGATTACAGGGAAGTTGTACAGGTTGGATACAGGTAAGTGGTACAGGTTGATACATTTGTACAATGGTATATCTCACAGTGATAGTGTGACAATGGTTCCATCATTCTAGTTATACGCCAGGGAAATTGGACGGGGCAAGGACAGGTGGTTGTATCCACCTTCCGGTTGTAGCCAGAGAACTTAGGGGGTTGTAGCCTCCTTCCGGTTGTAGCAAGAGAATTGGGGAGTTGGAGCTTCCCTCAGGTTGTAGCCCCCTTCCATTTGCAGCTGGAAAACAAAGGAAGTTGGTGCTTCCAATGAATGTAATTTTTCAAGACATATAAGAAAACTCATTCTGTGGTTTTCTCCCGCTTTGGGTTTCCACGTAAAACACTGGTGTACTGTGTATGTGTATGATTGTTCATTTCTTATTTACTCTGCATTTATTGGATGATAATGATACACTTGGATTATATGGTTAAAAAGGTTTAAATTTCTCTATTACTGATTCACCCCCCCTCTGAGTAATCCAACAATTGGTATCAGAGAAGGTTCCTTCAGAAATCAGTTTAACCACTGAAAGGTAGATCATGGAGAGCAACAACTTGTATAAAAATGGAATACCACAGTTTGATGGACATAAGTATGCATTTTGGAGAATAAGAATGAAGACATGTAAACAGACACAAGGATTTGAAATTTGGAAATCAATTGTAGATGGATACATAGTACCAACAATTCCGCCAACAAATGACAAAGCAGTGAAACTCGATCAAAATAATTCCAAATCCACAAATGAACTTCTGAATGGTCTTGGTGAAACGATATTCACCAAAGTTTCACATTGTAAATCCGCTAAAGAGATTTGGGACAAACTTCAAAATATTTATGGAGGAGATTCAAAAGTCAAAGCAACAAAGCTTCAAACTTACAGAGGTCAGTTCTAACAAGTAAAAATGAAGGAAGATGAGAATATTGCAACTTACTTCTTATGAGTCGATGAAACAGTAAATGCAATCATAGGATTGGAAGAAGAAATCGAAGAATATGTAATTGTTCAAAAGGTACTAAGATCTCTTCCTATGAGATTTGACCCTAATATATCATCACTAGAAGAAAGAACATATCTAAAATCAATAAGCATGGATGAACTACATGGAATCTTCACAACATATGAAATGAGAACTGAACAGGAAAATCCAGATGTAAAATAAGCAACCTTCAAATCATCCAAATATCAAAGAAAAAGGGAAAGCAACAAGAAAAAGAACATAACAACAATAGTGAGGTCTCAGAAGATGATGAAGAAGTGGACAACTTTGTCAAAAGACTGAACAAGGGAACCGACGACATGTATAGAGGTAAGATTCCTTTAATTTGTTTTAATTTTGATGGTATATGTCCTCATAAGAAAAATATAAATGATGAAGGTTACTCAAAAAACAAACAAACATATAAAGGCAAAAGAACCACAAAGAAAGTTTTCAAGAAAAACTTATGCACCAAAGACGACATCTCATCATCAGATGAAGATGAAGTCAGTGACAGTGAGACAAAAATAGTTCTATTCATGGCAGTAGAAGACTCTGATAAAGAAGACTCCGAAGAAGAATATGAAGAAGTCGAAGAAGAAATTGAAGAGGCAAAAGTTGACTACCGAGAGGAATTGATGAGTTCCATAGAAGTTATTGGAAGAGAAAAGAGGAAAAACAAGAAACTACAAGAAAAACTAGACAAGAAAGAAGACACTTAGGAATTAGAACAAATGATGACAAATTTGAAGGTTAAAATTGAGGAAGATAAAAGAATTGAAGAAGCACTCAAAGAACAGCTGGAAGGAAGAGACAAGATCATCGAAAATTTGGAAGCAGAGATTGCCACATTAAGAAAGGATCGTCAAAAGAAAAATATGCAAAACAATTCAAAAGTTTTGAATGACATTATTAGCAATCAAAGGCCTAATCATGACAAGTCCGGACTTGGATACAACTAGACAGAAAAGGGATCAAGCTCCAAAACAAAAGAAAAAGAAACATATCCAAAAAGCTACGTAGAAACAATCAAATGGGATATGAAAGTCTACAGAGAATATTACAGGGATACTCCTCCATCAAGAAGATTCAGACCTCAGAATCAACAACCGACAGAAACAGATAGGTCTCAAGAAGAAGAAGGATTCATAAGAGCACCTCATTTTAGAAGATATTCAACTCCCAGGTATCAAACTATCTTTTTTGGTTTATGTTATGCATGAAAAAGTTTTGGACATAAAGATGTGAATTGCAGAGCTAACAACATTAACATAAAAACTTTGAAAGTCATACAGAAAAAAGGTTATCCAAGAAGGCCTAGTGAAACAAAAAGAAGTTACAACAGGTTTGAATCATTGAGCACTGAAGTGGAATGCTACAAGTGTAAAAAATTTGGAGACATGGAAAAATATTGCAGAATGACAGTCCCTCCTAGAGAACCACAACTGAACAACAATCACAGACATGAAGCTCAGAAAAGGACATGGATAAGAAATCAGAATCAATACAACAATGAAGAATGAACACTCGCTCTACAAGCTAAATAGAAGAAGCATGGTTGGTATGTTGACAATGGCTGTTCAAAACACATGACAAGTGATAGATAGAAGTTTCTTACATTAAGAAAGGAAAGAGATGGATCAGTCTCCTTTGGAAATGATGATTCAACTAAAATCATTGGAAAAGGCACAGTCAGAATTGAGAACAAGAATACAAAGGCATAAATTTTTATACTAGTATAAGATATGAAACATAATATTTTAAGTGTGATTCAAATGTGTGACCGAAGTCATAAAGTTACTTTTGATTCAAAAAAGTGCGAGATAAGAAAAGAAGGTTTAGGAAAATTGATTGCTACAACTGCGAGAACTTCAAGAAACATATATGTGTTAAGTGAAATTGGAAATGAAAAGTGTTGTCTAGGAAAGGAAGATGAAAGTTGGATATGGAACAGAAGAATGGGTCACATACACTTTGATAACCTTGTCAAAGTCAACAAAAAGGAAGCATTTAGAGAAATGCCCTAGATTACAAAACCAACCAACACTTTATGCAAGCATTGACAACAAGGAAAGAAAACAAAGACCAGGTTCAAATCAAAGGAATATTCAACGACAAGACCACTATAAATTGTGCATACTGTTCTAGTTGGACCAACTACAACAAATGGTTTAAAAGGTGAGAAATACTTTATGTTATTAGTTGATGATTATACAAGAATGACTGCAGTTTGCTTTCTCAAGAATAAGTCAGAAGCTTTTGAAAACTTCAAGATCTACAAGGAAATCGTTGAAAATGAAATGGATTCAAAAATCGAATGCTTGAGATCTGATAATGGAAGAGAGTTCACTTCAAAGGAATTTATGGACTACTGCAACAATCATGGAATACAAAGGCAATTCTCCATTGCTAGGACACCTCAACAGAATGGAGTTGTTGAAAGAAAGAACATGACATTACAAGAAATGGCTCCAACAATGCTAATGGATTCCAAATTGATAGATATTTTTTGGACATAGGCAATTCATACCAGTTCACATTCAAAAAAGAGTAATGCTCATAAAAAACATTGACAAAACTCCCTACGAGCTATGGAAAGGAAGACCAACAAATGTAAAGTACTTCAGAGTTTTTAGAAGCAAATGCTACATCAAAAGAGAAGATGGAAGAATGGGAAAGTTTGACTCTCGTGTGGAGAAAAGACTACTTGTTGGTTACTCAAGTACAAGGAAAGCATACAAGTGTTACAACCTGAGATTGAACAAAGTTGTGGAAAGCATCAATGTAATAATTGATGAAGCAGGTAGACATGAATTAAAGGAAGAATAAAATGAATCAATGGAACAAATTTACGAAGAAGAAACAAAAGATGAAAAAGAAGGGGAAGATGAAGAGGATCCGACAGAAGAAGAAGAGAAAGTTCAACAAGTGACTCCAAAGACACCTAGCAGATGAGTACAGAAGAATCATCCTACATATCAGATTATCGGAAACAAAGACGCAGGAGTTGAGACTAGAAGAAGAATGCGTTCACCAGAACAAACACACCTAGCACTCACATCTACGACTGAACCAACCTGTTTTGAAGAGGTCAACAATGATGGATTTTGGAATAAGGCCATGGATGAAGAATTGGATCAAATAGAGAAAAATGACACTTGGGAATTGGTTCCAAGACCAAAGGATAAGAATGTGATCGGCGCAAAATGGGTATACAAGAATAAATTGAATGAAGATGGACATGTTACAAGGAACAAAGCTAGATTGATATGTAAAGGATATGCACAAGTTTAAAGAATTGACTTTGAAGAGACATTTGCCCCAGTTTCCAGATGGAAGCAATCCAATTGCTTTTAGCTTATGCATGCTCCAAAAATATTAGAGTGTATCATATGGACATAAAATCAACCTTTCTGAATAGGAACTTGAAGAAGAAGTCTACATTGAAGAACCAGAAGGATTTCAGTTGTCAGAGAACGCAGATTATGTGTGTAAATTAAAGAAGGCCTTATATGGTCTAAAACAAGCTCCTAGAGCATGGTACTCTAGACTGGATAAATATCTACAACATGCAGGGTTCATAAAAGGAAGTGCAAACAACAACCTCTATATCAAGGTAAGTCAAGGTAGTATTTTATTAATTTAAGTTTATGTTGAGGATATTATTTTTGGTAGTGACGATGATAGGTTAAGACAAAAATTTGCAAAGGATATGAAGAATGAATTTGAAATTTCATTACTTGGAGAACTATCCTTCTTTCTGGGACTTCAGATACGTCAAAGCAACCAACGAATTTTTATTTCTCAAACCAAGTATATTAGAGAAATGCTAAAGAGGTTCAAAATGGAAGATTTCAAACCAGTTATCACTCCCATACAAACCAGTTGCAAGTTAAGCAAAGATGATGATTCAAAGTCTATAGATCAGAGGCAATACAGGTCAATGATTGGTAGCCTACTATATGTGACTGTTGGATCATGTTGTCATTGATGCCAATGGTTTGATTGATTGATGTCATTGATTGATGCCAAAGGATTGATTGATTGATGATTGATGTAATGTAATATGTATTGTCCTTGATAAAGATGGATCAATGAGTTGCCATTAATACATGATGAAGAGGGATCGATGTGGTTTCATTGGTATATAATGCATTGTTGGAAAAATGTATAGATGACTCATTATTGTCTTATCATGATTGATAAGGTGTAAAAATGGATGAACTCCAAAGTGGTCCCCTTATGGTGAAAGCCCTCACGGGAAGACGCTTTACGGATTGAGTTATCCTAGAAGAATGGTTGGAGGACCCATGCTCTCATTATTGTCTTATAATGATTAATAAGGTTCACAAATGGATGAACTCCAAAGTGGTCCCCTTATGGTGAAATCCCTCACGGGAAGACGCTTTGCGGATTGAGTTATCCTAGAAGAATGGTTGGAGGACCTATTCTTGTATGTGGAATAATGAGATGAAGATCAAGGAAATTGTTGGTGAAACTATCCTAGATGGATAGTGATTTTCATGCCATTTCTGGTGGTATGTGGAATGTCACATAACTCCTCATGGTTTGAGAGTTATGGCCTTACGAAGATGAAGGACCACCACATGAAGGCTTGAAGCCCCCAAGGTCAAAGAAGTCAAAGTGACCTAAAAGAAGAAATCATTATTTAAATGTTAAAGTAAAGTGAAAAAGTCAAGGTGGATTATTTAAATAATAAAGAGAAGTGATAAAATCAAGAAATGATAAAGTAAGGTGACAAAATCAAGAAGGAATATTGGAGAACTTTCTATTTATGGAAAGTGGTTAACCCTAAAATAAGGAAAATAAGTTAAGTGACCTAGAAATCGGTTAATATTATTTAAATGATAAAGTAAAGTGAAAAAGTCAAGGTGGATTATTTAAATAATAAAGAGAAGTGACAAAATCAAGAAATGATAAAGTAAGGTGACAAGATCAAGAAGGAATATTTAAATGATAAAGTATTGGAGAACTTTCTATTTATGGAAAGTGGTTAACCCTAAAATAAGGAAAATAGGTTAAGTGACCTAGAAATGGGTTAAGTGACCTAGAGGAAGTATAAATAAGATATCAATGGTCTCTTGTAGATCATCCTTTTTGTGGATCAATGGAGAGCTTCTTGTGAGAATATCTTTTGGAGTATTGGTGGAGAGCTTCTTGTGAGAGCTTCTTGAGAATTTTTGGTTTGGAACACTTGAGAATATTGAATATCTATAGGTGACTGAGGTAATAAAAAAATATATAAGCCGAATTTCAGAGGGAAGGTGAAGAAAAGAGGGCCGGAATTCAAGGGAGGATAAATTCTTTTCATGATGCTTTCTAAGGTGTGTTATTTACAGGTCATCTCACCATTTTCATAGTAATTTTTTTTTTCTATAATGATTCAGACTGTGAGATTTATCTGCCATTGAGGAAACATATCCAAGTATCTGTGGTAAAAAATTCATCTTGTGGGTCGTTGTATTTTTGTAGATACACTCCATGGAAAATAGGTTTTGTGGCTAGTCCTGAAACTAGTCTAAAACATGTGTTTCGGGTAAAAACGTCATAACTTCTTCATAACAGATCCAAATTAAGTGAGACAAATTGTGTTGGTTAGATTACAGTCTTTGTATGTTGTGTAACAGTTTCATATCGATTCAACAAATATTCCATGCGGGGCACGCTCTACAAGGTCTCTCTCTAGAATAAGCCAAAATTCAACAAGGTATGCCATTTTTGCTATAACTCATTTTATAAGAGGTTCCAAGTAGTGAAAACTGGAGGAATTGCATAAAAAACATTGAAGAACACTGTTTATCAGTTTCATATCTTTATTCATTACAGTTACAAAGTTATGATTATTTCAAGTCAGGGTTGTTGACTAATCCAAAAGTAGTCATGGTTGAGACAAGCAGTTGATGAGTTGGCACATATATGAGGTGTATAGTTGATGATGTTGGTACATATTGATGAGTCATTGTTGATGATTAATTGACACATGATTGGTATATACTTGGTACATGGTTGGATGCACTTGTTTATGGTACAGATTGATATCTGTTGAGGGTTGGTGCCTCATCTCAGTTGGTGCTGAGAATGTAAGCTGAGTCTTGCATATAGAGATGGTGCTCTTGTAGAGTTGTACTCTATTCAGTTGTTGTTGAAAAACCCCCAGATTGAAGTCCATAATAAAAAAAAAAATTGTACATACATCTTGTGTTACTTGTGGAGATGATTTGTTGATGATATATTGCTGATATATGTTGCTGATATGTATTCACATCTAACTGATTATTAATGACATCAATGAATAATGAGTAAATTTTGAATGCTAACTAATGAGTTTTGTGTAAGAGGGATGTTTTGGGAAAAAGATCCCCACACTCATTCACCCCCCCCTCTAAGTGTGGTAGGTGTGTCCAATAATGACAACATCCAGACTAGATATAATGAAAACAGTTGGACAGGTGGCACGATTTCAAGAAACACCAAAGGAATCACATGTATTAGCAGTAAAGAGGATTTTTAGATATCTTAAAGGAACAAAAGAGTTTGGATTATGGTATCCAAAATGAAATGATCTATCACTTATTGCCTACACAGATGTAGATTGGGCAGGTTGTATTGATGACCGACGAAGAACTAGTGGAGCATCGTTCTACTTGGGTGAGTGTTTAGTATCATGGATAAGCAAGAAACAATCATCAATATCTTTATCTACAGCCGAGTTAGAGTATATTGCAGCAGAAGTATGTTGTACACAAGTTCTTTGGATTAAACAAACTCTGACAGATATACAGGTTGAGTATGATGAGCCCATTCCAATATATTGTGATAATACAAGTGTTATCAGTATCTCAAAGAACCCGATGATGCACTCCAAGATGAATCACATTCCAATCAAGTACCACTTTCTACAGGAGCAGGTTGCAGAAAAGAAGATCAAAGTTGAGTATGTGGGCACAAAAGAACAAGTTTCATACATCTTTACAAAACCACTTCCATGAGAAGCCTTTGAGTATCTTCACTAGAGACTCAGAGTTATTTCTACTCCAAAATGAATGCTTTTGAATGCTTATCTTATATGTCTTATATGTACACGAGGAAGCACCATAAAGAGGACAATTCAACTAAGGGGAGAAACCCCAGATGGAAAGATACCTTTGCCATTGATGACAAAGGGGGAGAGATTTATTAGATGCAGAGGACAAAGGCATGATTCCAGGGGGAGCAATGGTCACATAGATGCAGAGGACAGAGGCATGGTTCCAGGGGGAGAATGAGTGATATGACTTCAGTATTGCATGACATGATTTTAGTATTGTATCAAAGTGTTTCCATCAATTCCAAAGGGGGTTGATTAAGGTTGGTTGTCATTGATGTCAACCCTTGAAGAAAGTCTGGTAGCACAAAGGTTTAGGTAATGGACCCAAGTTTGTTTGATGTAAAGATGACTCATTATTTTCTTGTCATGGTTGATAAGAAGTACAAATAGATGAAATCCAAAGTGGTCCCCTTATGGTGAAAGCCCTCACAGGAAGACGCTTTGTGGATTGATTTATCCTAGAAGTATGGTTAGAGAGACCATGATTAATTGTGGAATAATGAGATGAAGGTCAGTGAATTTGTTGGTGAAACTATCCTATATGGATAGTGCTTGTCATGCCATTTCCAGTGATATGTGGAATGTCACATAATTCCTCACAGTTATAAAGTTATGGTCATATGAAGTTGGAGAACCCTCATGAGTCATATAGAAGCCCCAAAAATTCAAACTGTTTGAAAAAGAAATTATTTAAATAATAAAGTTAATGGAGAACTCCCTAAAATAAGGAAAGTGTGATGCTACATGAAAGTATAAATAAGAGGCAAGACTCTCTCATTAAATCACACTTGAACATATTGAATATCTTTTTTTGTGTGAAGCTTATTGCAAGTACTCATTGATACATCTGAAGTTGCGAAAGTCTAAGGTAGTACGAAGGGTTGATGACGAAATTCGTGGCATTACAACGAATACAAAAAACCCTAGTTTCTGAGGCATACGCGGGCTGAAAGTGTATTAGGGTGCGTACAAGACATAGACTGACAATGTATTAGGGTGTGTACATACGTGAGTTGACAGTGTATTAGGGTGCGTACATGTTGGTGAATCCATGGAAACTTGAAGAGATGAAGATGCAGGGATTCTACATTCTGAGATCAAGCTCCCAGGAAGTTCTATAGTGCTCAGATACATCAGAACTATCCATTGGTTCAAAAGGTATGTCTTATTTCTATGAATAGTTGGATTTTGATGTATGCACGAGAAATGGTTATGGATATTTGAGAATTCTCCCTAAAGAGACTAGTGGCTGCATGGGATCTTCTGCATAAGTCATATCTACATAAATACAATGCTGGTATATTTATCATTGATACTGCTTGTTGAGGCACATCTTGTATTTCTTGGCATATGGATAAGGGTTTTTGTGGTACATGGTTGAGATCTTGTATTTGTGAAGTGGTTGATGTATTGAGAGGTCGAATATCAAAAAGGTTTTGATGAGTAGATCATGTGAGGGTTATTATACTTGTTCATGATTAAACACACATATATGGTACATGATTAGAGAGAGATATATATGCTTTGGCTAAAGGTTATGCATGAGTATGCATGCACAAGGTATAGTTATAGTCTGGATACAATGACAGGTTACAGATCTATGTGAAAGAAGTTACACAGGGTCATAAGTTTTTAGAAGAAAGAAAACCCTAGTTTTCAGAAGGCATACACAGGTTGCATAACAGTTTGGTCATGTACATACACGGATGCATAACATATAGGGCGTGTACATACACATTCTACAGCACTACAAGTCACCTACCTATTTTATATTTGTTGATACATGTTCAGTTCAGGTATGGATTGATTACAGGGCAGTTGTATAGGTTGGATACAGGTCAGTGGTAATTATTGATACAATTGTACAGTGGTATATCTCATAGTGATAGTGTGACAATGGTTCCATCATTCTACTTATACGTCAGAGTGGTTGGACGGGGCAAGGATAGGTGGTTGTAGCCGGAGAACTTAGGGGGTTGTAGCCTCCTTCTGGTTGTAGCTAGAGAATTGGGGAGTTGGAGCTTCCCTCGGGTTGCAACCTGAGAAACTAGGGGGTTGGAGCCTCCTTCCAGTTGCAGTTGGAAAACAAAGGAAGTTGGTGCTTCCAATGAATGTAATTCTTTAAGACATATAAGAAAAAAAATTCTGTGGTTTTCTCCCGCTTTGGGTTTCCACGTAAAACACCGGTGTACCGTGTATGTGTATGATTGTTCATTTTTTCATTGCTTATTTACTCTGCAGTTATTGGATGATAATGCTACACTTGGATTATATGGTTAAAAATGTTTAAATTTCTCTATTATTGATTCACCCCCCTCTCAGTAATCCAACAGAAAGTGTCCTCCATATGCAAAAAAAATATGATTTATTGGTCATCGTAAAACACTCGCCAATTGGTAATATTGCCAGGTATCGATGGTCTGAATAACAATTCAACATAAAATGCATTAGGAGAAAAACCCTCAACATGTAATAATTTTAAAATGCATTAGGAGAAAAACCCTCAACATGTAATAATTTTAAAATGCATTAGGAGAAAAACCCTCAACATGTAATAATTTTGATGCAACATTAGCCAATAAATCAACTTCGGAATTACTAGATCTAGGAATAAAACTTATGTTGAAAGCTAGAAATTTATGGATTAAGTTTCATACCTTGGTTTGGTAGTTTTTGAGATGAGGTGATAAACAATGAATAACATTTTTTACCTATTTAACTACAATTTTAGAATCACCAAATACCATCAAGCTTTGCACCTTAAGATCCAGTTCCTTCTTTAGTCCCTGCAGGAGTGCTCCATATTCTGCTGTGTTGTTAGTACACTCAAATTCTAATCAACAGGAAATGAATGTCTTATTACCTTTGGGGTCAATCAGAAAACAACCAACACCGATTCCTTCATGATATTTAGACCCATCAAAGTATAAAGACCATATTTCATCACTATCAACAATGTTTGCATCATTTTTCAAAACTGTTGCCTGAGTATGTGCTGATATTTTAGATTGCTGATTTGGATTTGTAATAGTGGATATTTCAGTCATGAAATTCCCAAAAAAAGTGTTCATACCTTGATCTTCAATTGTATTTACACCAACGGTGAAAGGTTCATTTGAATCGTTTAGATCTCTAACAATGTACTTCAGATAACGTTCTCTATTAATTCTGATCTTGTTTGGCTGGTCGTTTTCTGGTAACCACAGATGAGACCAATTTGTAGCGAAATAACTGTGCAATTTTTCATACCAATCTCTGCTCAAGAACAAGCCATAAACTTCCGGACTATCAACGACAACTATGCCAATTACCTGGTGCACTTTTGGGTTAGATGACAATCTAATCAATACATCTTTAAGTTCACCAACAACTGTGACATTAGTTCTGTCTAACTGAATAATTTTCAAATCAGAAGGTTTGAATTCAACATTAATCTTTTGAAAAACAGACAAAGGCTTTACATTCGATGAATCCCCATAATCAACCATACAGTTATGCCAATTTCTGTTGAATATTTCGAAAGTTAACAAGAAAGGTGGTACATTTTTTCATGGTGTGGGAGTAGAAATCTGCTGATTTTTTACAGCTGTATCTGAAATTATTTTATCTAAATTCCCTACAGTATTATCTAATGTGTCCTTTTTATTTTGATCTTCAAGCGTTCTTTTGCTCACGACATCTTTCGTTTGGTTTATTCCATTTTATGTTGATTTTTTAATTAAAGGATCATTCTTTTTACTATTATTAGCTATACTTTGCATCATTTTCTGTAGGATAAGAGGGAATTTGAGTAGTTAAAAAATCTATATATTTTCCCTTAGTTTTTTAAGATCTTCAACAAGATCATATTCTAAGTCTAGGGAAACAATATTTCATGTTGTTTCAATCTGTTTCGACTGTCTTGATGTCGTACTCTTACTTGTCTCAGGTGAAGATGTGTTTTGTACCTTACTTCGAGTGTTATATGGGTGCTAGTTTTTATGGACAGTTGCAAAATTAGCTTGGAAAATACTGTCGGAAAGTTTCCCAAAGACTGGGGGAGATGAGTCCTCCTCATCAGGCGTTTCTTCTTCACCTGTGTCATTTTGGTTTTCAGGTGGGACACAAACAAAACTATCGTTTGCATCTAATATTTCTTTTAAAGCATACTGTAACCCTTTAAAATTCAGACCTTCCGTGGTCCGATTTGGTCTGTTTGGAGGAAGAGGTTTCCTAAAAGGTGGTCTAAAATTCCCTTTACTTGAATATGCTTCTTCAACAGATATTTTCAAGTCTATGACTTGATTAGATAACTTATGAAAGGATTTCTGTAAACCCTCCAAATCTAAAGTTTCTTGTTCTTTTTTATTTGGGGAAGGTCTGGTAAGGATTTCTATTTTCTTTTTAGAAGAGGAAGTTGATTCAGCTTCCACATTTACATTATCCTTTAAACTAAGAATGTCCTTTTCAATAAGGACTGCCTCCTCAAAATCTTCCAGTAACATGTTTTTTTTAGACCTCTTAACCCATATAGTTATATTATGATGTAGGGCTTTAGCATAGTATGCAACAATCAAGTTTTCAGTAGGCATCGATTCTATAGGGATTTTTTTTAAGCGTAAGGAATCTCTGATTGAAATACTTGACTTTCTCTTTGGGGTTCATTTTCATGTTGGACAATTCCATTACCAAAACTTCTGGAGATTTATCATCCCCAGACTTTTCTAAGAAAAAGGTCTCAAACTTATCCCAAGAAGAGATAGTTTGGGTTTGTTGTGAAAAATACCACGTGGAGGCATTTCCTTCAAAGGTGTAAGGGAACAACCTACACACGACATCTTCTTGTTCGACATTTTGAAGCCTAACAACTAACATGAATTTTTTGATATGATCTTCAACTGATTGCTTTGAATCGAGGTCAAATTTGGGTAACCACTTTTATCGATGTTTGGGTAACGGATGTTGAGGTACCGGTACTGCCACGACATATTGATCGAGCCAAGGTCTGGCGAGATGTATTTCAATCATATAGTTATATTATTCCCTACAGTATTATCTAATGTGTCCTTTTTATTTTGATCTTCAGGCATTCTTTTGCTCATGACATCTTTCGTTTGGTTTATTCCATTTTATGTTGATTTTTTAATTAAAGGATCATTCTTTTTACTATTATTAGCTATACTTTGCATCATTTTCTGTAGGAAAAGAGGGAATTTGAGTAGTTAAAAAAAATATATATTTTCCCTTAGTTTTTTAAGATCTTCAACAAGATCATATTCTAAGTCTAGGGAAACGATATTTCATGTTGTTTCAATCTGTTTCGACTGTATTGATGTCGTACTCTTACTTGTCTCAGGTGAAGATGTGTTTTGTACCTTACTTTGAGTGTTATATGGGTGCTAGTTTTTATGGACAGTTGCAAAATTAGCTTGGAAAATACTGTCGGAAAGTTTCCCAAAGACTGGGGGAGATGAGTCCTCCTCATCAGGCGTTTCTTCTTCACCTGTGTCATTTTGGTTTTCAGGTGGGACACAAACAAAACTATCGTTTGCATCTAATATTTCTTTTAAAGCATACTGTAACCCTTTAAAATTCAGACCTTCCGTGGTCCGATTTGGTCTGTTTGGAGGAAGAGGTTTCCTAAAAGGTGGTCTTAAATTCCCTTTACTTGAATATGCTTCTTCAACAGATATTTTCAAGTCTATGACTTGATTAGATAACTTATGAAAGGCTTTCTGTAAACCCTCCAAATCTAAAGTTTCTTGTTATTTTTTTTTGGGGAAGGTCTGGTAAGGATTTCTATTTTCTTTTTAGAAGAGGAAGTTGATTCAGCTTCCACATTTACATTATCCTTTAAACTAAGAATTTCCTTTTCAATAAGGACTGCCTCCTCAAAAGATTCTAGTAACATGTTTTTTTTAGACCTCTTAACCCATATAGTTATATTATGATGTAGGGCTTTAGCATAGTATTCAACAATCAAGTTTTCAGTAGGCATCGATTCTATAGGGATTTTTTTTAAGCGTAAGGAATCTTTGATTGAAATACTTGACTTTCTCTTTGGGGTTCATTTTCATTTTGGACAATTCCATTACCAAAACTTTTGGATATTTATCATCCCCAGACTTTTCTAAGAAAAAGGTCTCAAAATTATCCCAAGAAGAGATAGTTTGGGTTTGTTGTGAAAAATACCATGTGGAGGAATTTCCTTCAAAGGTGTAAGGGAACAACCTGCACACGACATCTTCTTGTTCGACATTTTGAAGCCTAACAACTAACATGGATTTTTTGATATGATCTTCAACTGATTGCTTTGAATCGGGGTCAAATTTGGGTAACCACTTTTATCGATGTTTGGGTAACAGATGTTGAGGTACCGGTACTGCCTCGACATATTGATCGAGCCAAGGTCTGGCGAGATTGTTTTGTTTATCCATGGGAGTTTGTGTAGGTGAATTTTGAGATCGCCCAGATGAAGAACTGCCTTCATCAGAGGATTCCCCTCTTGAAGAGGGTGGAGAAGACCCAGGCGGGGAAGGAGGAAGACCAGATCCTCCAACACCTTGTATTAGTGCTTCAAAAGGATCGGTAATAGTATCACCTAATGTGTGATCAAGAAGACCAGTGCCAAGAGGACCTTCTTGCTGATTGGAAAAATCAAGAGGATGATTTAATTGTCTACCAGATTGCTTAAGTTAGGATAATGCACCCTGAGTTCTCAAAATTGATTGGCGAGAATTACATATAATTTATTGTACATCAAACCCTTGAGGGATTGGTGTCACAGGTTCAACGAGAATGTCAGGTGAAACTTCCGACATAGTGGCTGGATCAGGTATAACGGTAGGGTCTGAGTGACTATGCATCACGAACGAAAAATGATTATTCAGGGGAGTCTTACGACCTCCTCATTCCATCAATGAGTTTCAGGCCCTCCTTCTAGTGCCATTTGTTGATGGGTGTTTATGACACACCATCAATGAGAAAGGAAGATCCGGTCTGGGGTTGTCTAGTTAACCCAAGTCGTTTAAAATAACCTACCTTGACGGGTTTTTTTTCGCTTCGTTAGCCAATAAAAATATTCAAGTGACTAAGAAATGTAAAATCTATCTATCTATATAACCTTATTACGTACATTTAACTGATAATCCTATATGTTAACATATATTTAGCATATTATTTTACACATTATGTATGTACATATACAAGGTTTACATAAAGCCTTGCGAAAATGAAAGTTCAACTACTGAAACAAAATTTGAATAAGATATAAGACTAAGGAAATGATTCTATTTTATAAGTAGAAAACAACAAAATGAACAAATAAGATTCAAAATGATATAACCGTAATGAATAAAGCATTAAAATTTGAATGATTGAATCGTTATTCATTCATAGAGTAAATAAATCAACTAAAAGGAAAAACTAACTAACTTGATGCTGATCAGCAAAAAAGAAAGAGCACTAAGCTATTTTGTCTTTCTATGTAATGTAAGCTCCACTTACCCGTTTCCAAGTAGAAATATATGGCAAGAAGCAAGGAATGATATTTCCTGAAATAACTCAAGGAATTTATATTTCCAAAAGAAAACTATAACAAACAAAAAGACAAATGTATTTTTCTCATGTGGCTTTATATTATTCAAAAGATGAATATGAAATCAACTCCACTCTCTGACAAATGATATAATCAAAATCTAACATTAGACATAAACTCAAAATGCACAGACATTTGATTAGCCACGAAGATTATGATCACCAATAAATAATGGACTATGCAAGAGATAAGCACAACATAGACAAATAAGTGTTGAATAGGCTAAAGCTAATTCATAACATATATGTTTTCATTCCCATAAAATATATGAAATACAATAATCACATTGTACAATTTACATAAGGACTAAAGCCGAAAAGCAAACTGCATTTCATATATTTCTAAAAAAGATAAGTCCATCTTCAGGTCCCAAAAGAATGCCCTTGTCTCTGGGCAAGCACCAGTATTTAAAATAAGTTCATGATCGGTTCCTCATATCTTCCAAGATAGAGACAGATCCATCCTTAATAAAGTTTTTTCCAAAAATAATAACCAAAAAATAGGATTGTTGTAACAACCATTCAAAAATAGTTACACAATCAAAATACTATTGAAACTATTTTTAAAGAAAAACTTGTAAATTTGGAACATCTCCAACGATTTTCTTGTCCCATCAACCTTTGCAATTTGATCCTCTTCAAGCCTGAGAATAAAAATGAAATTTAAATTAGAAAAATAATCTAATAAACTAATTAAAGACAAGCTACAAAATCTATGATTTTGTAGCTAGTCTAATAAAACAAAAGAAAAAAAAAATTATGTTGTAATGAAACAATCAAAACGTTAATTCCAAGAAATTTGTTTACCCATTAAACATTTGAAAAAGAGGCATCATAGAATTTCGAATTCATAACAATGTTGAAGTTGGATGATTTTTTGATAACAATATCCCCTGAATTCCTCAATCTTTTGCTAGCTCTGGGGGAAGTTTGTTGAACACTGGCTCTCAGATCCAAGTTTTCTCTTTCCAATACCAAGCTACGAGCCATAACCTGATTAAGATGAGCTTGTAAATAAGGGATATCTTGGTAATACCTCTGGATCCAAGTGAAACACTCTTCACATTATACTTGTTCCAATCTCAGTAGGGGGTGAGTACTCTCTGAGTTCAATGGTTTGTCTTGCGCCATAACCTTTTTTAAATCATACTGGATCCCTGAAAACCCCTCTTGTTCCTTTAGAAATGGAGGCAAGTTTGAAACAAAATCGTATTGGTTATACTCCACTCTAGTGGCATCAGAATTGGTGTCCTCGACAGAGATCATATCCTCAATGACAACTGTGGGAATGGGTTTATCACAGTTCTGATGTCGATTCCTGGTCATCCTTGACAGAAGTCTACCATTCCTTTTATTTCTGAAATCTAAATCATTAACCTTCTTTGTGACTTGCTTAACCTGTCTTTGGATTTTATTTTTTTCCTCACTAACCATGTTCTGTACAGGATCATGGGCGACCGATATCTTATATTTTAAATGAATCAGAATTTTTTCCAAGGATTTCTTTGGAACAGATTCATGCTTCTTGGAGGTGACCTCGGCTATCAGACGAGACTCAATAGGGGTATCAAGAGGTAATACAAGGTCTTTCTAGACTTGTATTTCAACTCGAAAAATTTGTAGAGAGTGGGATGATATGCTTGGACCGATAAGCTCATCAATACATAGAGGTAAACTATTGACAGGTTCAGATGGCAATGAAACAAAACCATTCCTAACAAGAAAACTTTGCCAACTATATCCCATCTTTAGAAATTGGGAATTAACCAAAACCCGAATTAAACCATGGTGGAATAGACTGGATTCAGAGTTAGGGTTTTGTGTTTGGTAGAACCTCGACATCTTCTGGAGACTCCTAAGAAAATAAAATAGCAATTTTAACTTAAAACCCATGAAGACCATCAATGGGCGTACATGAAATAAAAACACCAATCCATAACATCCCTCGCAGGTCACATATTGTTTAATTATCAACAACAAACTGTGCCAACGAGTTTTGAACAACTGGATAGGCGTACCTTTTACGTTGTAGTGCGATTTCCTAGATACCAATAATAAATTCCATGGGATGCCCTCTATATTCAGATTTTTGAACCAATGGTCCCCTTCCTGCAACAGACCCGTGGCCTCTGTTATGGATTCTTCGTCTACTTTCAACTGCAGGTCGCCTACTTTGGATTTTGCACTGTCAAAAGTCTTGGCAAAGGGCTGTGCAACTTCATGATTAAAACCCTCAAATGAATGTACAAATTTAACCCAACTGAAAAGGACAAGGTCATCTACAACATCGTCGTGAGAGATCAAAGCTTGTGAGCCATTCGACTCCACCCTAACCACATGAGCCATTAGCTTGCACACGATATACTAAAATATGCATAATGGAGGGGTCTACGCTTGAGCCAACCCAACACAAACGGTATAATTTGCATGGTGAAAGGTGAACCGAAAACTAAGAGCTCGGGAGGATGCTACCATGACTTCCACCCTAATCGCTGATTAAACACCCCGAACTAGAGGATGAAACACTCAAAAACCACCTCTCCTACTAAGAACCTAATCCCTGGTTACGAAGCACCATCCAAATGATGAAATGAATGTGATCTATGGTGAACAAGACATAGAGGTAATGGTTTCATAACACGGTCACTAGCCAGGTAATACGTTGATTAGACCTTGACATAACAGTTTAAAGCAATATTCATATCATATGGTAATGTCAAAACTCATAACCAAAATCGTAAAGGGTAAAGTAATAACCAATACTTTGAAAATGAATTAAAGCATAACATAAATCAATTGTGATTGGGTTCTATTCTTATGCAATAAATTTTTTACATAACCATATACTCACCAAGCTCACATGTTTTGTGATTTTAGGTGTTTCAAAAGCTCGCTTGGTTTTACAAGGAGAGAAACCTTTAGAGTTTATTTAATGCGTTTTACAAGAAGATTTCAATTTCATGCTTGACTGCCATGAAATTGAAATGGGTAAAGGAGTCATTTATCAATAAAATAAATCTCAAAACAAAATGATCAATCAAGAATTACTCAAAAAAACCATAATCAAACTCTTCGTAAACAAAATTAGGCAACAAATAAAATTTCCTTTTCCATGTTTGTGTTTCAAATATCGATGAAGTGATATGAATATTTGGCTGCCAACAACTCCATGTGTTTCATGAGTACATTGACAGAGATCGGGACAACACATTTCTCAGTACATTTTGCAGGAGTTGTGAAATTTAGTAGTCACGAAGTTGACTCCTAGTAGCTTGTTTCCATCAATTGGGTGCATAGAAAAACAAGGATTCAAGATTGGAATGTTTGGATTCTAATAGTCATGAATATAACACAGTGGGACTCAGTTGCTTGGAGGGATGAAGGAATTATAGTTTGGTTATGGGTTCGAGGAACTCATCTGATTGGTCCGTTTCATTTTTGGGATACCTCAAGAGGAGATGTTGGGGCACATTCTATATGGCAAGACACATTTTCTTTGTTGACACCCAAGATTAGGTATCACAGTGGAATTGCAAACTTTGAGTTCACTGAGATACATTTGAAGGATATGATCCTTGATAGTGGGGACGATTCTTCTAGGTATTACAACTCGGGGTTCCAAGAGTGGAGGATGTAGTCTAGGCATGAGGGTAAGATATTTATGACTATAGTGGCACAAATTCAACATGGTGGGTCCTTTCTGAGGATAGCATGGGACCTTGGGACTTCATGGTTTGATAGTTTGGCAATTGGTACAGATGGGAGAGTCGGTTTTTATTATCAGGAACAATGCTTCACATCTTTGAGATTGGTTTGGGATGCTGGGGTCATTCTCAATTTAAGTTTGGTTCCACCTATTGTTCGTATGGATGTGTTGGCATTGCTTGAGGAAAAAAAATCTCGGAAAGGGAGGACTATAATTTCCCTTTCCAAATGATCACCATAGGGGGGCGACTTAGTAGCCTATTTTATTCCCGTAGTCTATAGTCGATTAAAAAGGGAATTAATAGATTAATTGTTTGATGTCATTTGGAGGAAAAAAGGCAACATTATAAAATTCCAATGAGTAATTAAAAAGTGACTTGGAGAATAATATGAATAAAACCTTATAAAGTCACTTTAATCATTTAAGTGAGAATAAAAAGGTGAAAGGTTCAGAAAAAAGGAAAAAAGGGTCAAAAAAAATGTGAAAGGGGAGATAAAAGAAAGACGAGAGCTCATTCTCTAATTATTTTGATGATATTTTCTAAAATTTGATTTGGAGAGAGCTCTTGGGGCTTCTGAAGTTTTTGCAGCAAAACCCTTGTGGATAATTGGTTTCAGTGGTGAAAGATTCCACCCTAGTTGATTATTAGGGGAGAGCATCCAGATCTTCTACTTGCATTCACAGTTGAGGGTAAGCTCCATCTTTTGCAGTAGTCTAGGGTTTGTAGATGACATATTTATTCTTGTGTAGGATGAGTTATACTTTTGGAGGACAATTTGTTGAGTGGAGGTAGATTTTTGTTGGATAGAGATCAATTTCTCCTTGTGCAGGTCAAATATTGCTTGTGGGGGATGAGTTCCTTATTGAGAGAGGCTAAGCCTGCTTGGAAGAGTCCGTGTTTGTCACTAGAGAGGTCTTGTTTCTCTGGGAGAAGATGGCTTATTGTGAGGGGGGTGTATTCCTTTCATTAAGGGTCGTGACTTGTGGAGAGGAGGCTGTATTCTTGGCTAAAGACGCTATTTTCCTTTTCTACGACGATACTGCTAGCTATGTGGCTGAGTTCACTTGCTGAGGAGGGTCGTACTCTTTTGTAGGGCCAATTTGGTATCATGGGAGCTCTAAACTTGGTGGAGAGGTCGATATAAACCTCTTTGGCTACCATACATTGTAACAGGTCAGAATATGAATAAAATCAAATAAGATTTTAATGTTTATTTGTTGTTGTAATTATTTGGCTAAGTTATTTGTATTGGCCATTTGGTTGTCTTAAAATTGCATGCAATATAAAATTCTATTTTGTCATCAAAACCCTTTGTGCTATTTTCAAACCACAACAATAAAACTTAATCAACAAACAATAAATTATATTAGTAGCAACTAGGGGTATTTTATATCATATTTGAACCTACAACCAAAGTGTTTGACGAGATTCATGAGCCAACAATGAGCTGCAAAAACATATCAACAACAAGTTGTTTGGCAAAGACCTAATCTAGCATCAATACTAAGACATTCCAGTGATCCTAACTGCTTGAAAAAGGTCCTATACCAAACAACATCCAAAAAATGATGATTTTACAGTGGGTTTGAGTGTACTAACAAATTGTTTGACAAAAGTTCCCAACCAAAATAGGCAGTAAAAAATAACAACATAGAACAAATATTCATATCAATAGTGGGTGGGTTATTAAACTACCCCCCTCCCCCTCCCTCTCCCTTCCCTCGCCACCACTTTCCCATGGACCACTGCACCCAATGGCATGTTCCAAACCCACCACTCTAAGGACAAGGACTCTACAAGTTGGTCGTAGAATCACAATAATTTGTTTTAAATGAAGTAGAAGGATTGTAAAATGAACTTCTTGTTATTTCTAATGAAATCCTTTATATTCCTACTTGCCCATACTCATGGTTTTCTGATTTGAAATACCTCGTGCACAATGGGACAAGTCTGAGTCATCTAAACTCTAAGGGAAAAAGAGCAATAAGGTTAAACTCTATACAATACAAATTAGTGAATGAGATGATTTTTTGGAAGAACTATGCCATTGTTTTATTAGGATGTTTGGAAAAGGAAGACACTAACAACATTTTAAACGATCTCTATGATGGCCCTATTGAACGACATTTTTCCAGAGAAGCCAACTCACAAGATTTTGAGAGGTGGTTATTATTGGCCCACTCTCTTTAAGGATGCTCACGCTTACGTACATAAATGTAAGATTGGTCATCTAAGCATTGGGAGAGAGAAAAAAGTGTCAACACCATTGCAACATGTTTCAATTCTCATGCCTTTTGAACCATTGACAAATCTATATCATTGGAGAGATTAATCCACATTCATATAAGGAGCACAAGTATACCTTGACTGATACTGATTACTTTACTAGGTGGGTTGAGGATATGCTGTTAACACATGTAAATGAAAAATTAATCATTCAATTTCTTGAACAACATCTGATTAGTAGGTTTAATGTTCCTTTGGTTATCAAGTTTGAAAGTTCTTCTTAAATTTCTTCTTCATGATTGTTTGAATTTTCTTTAGATAAAGGAATAATTATCTTTTATTCATATAGCTACTATATGTAAGGAAATGGAGTGGTTGAATCAACTAACAAGAATTTGATTCACATTATAAATAAGATAGTTATTGAAAATAATAGGAATTGGAATAATGCTTTACCTAATACCTTATGGGCAGACAATGTAACACATAAGGGAGAATTAAGTACATCTCCATTTTACTTGATGTACGGGTAGGAAGCAATTTTACCCCCAAATGTTTTCTTGCCTTCATTACATCTTTCCCAATATTCTAGAGGTCAAAATTCCTTTTCTCTCCAAAGTAGGATTGATACACTACTCATGTTAGTGGATGAAAGGGAGAAAGCTGATAAATAAATTGCTTCTCACCAACAAATCATTAAGCGATGGTTTGATATGCACAATGCTAGTGGTAATAATTTTGAAATAGGACCTGGATTAGTTTTGAAATGGGACAAATTCAATGAGAAGAAAGAAAAACACACAAAGTTTCAAAATTTGTGGCTTGGCCCTTTTCAAATCACTAAAAATATAGGAACTAGTACATATATGTTGCAAAGTTTAGAGGGTGGTCTAGATCCACTCCTGTTAATGGACAGATCCTCAGGAAATACTTCACTTGATTGTCTCAAAAGTGAAATTAGTTGTATGTACTTAGTTCTTAGTTTTGTTTAATGCTTTTGAACTTGATTTTAGTTTGAATTTGGTTTTGATTTCAATTAGTTAGTATCCTTTGGATTTTGATGAATTTTGAAATCAACTTTTTGTGTTCCTCACTAAGTTTTGTTTGGAAGGTATGTTGTGATTTCAACATTTAGTGTAAACTTGAGTCTTTCTTTTCCATGCCTTATTTTGTTATTTTTTATTAGAAGTAAAGTGAGTTAGTTATAATTGAGCTTGGGAGCAAAAAGTGGTTCATACTTTCTTTTCTATAAAACTTTGGAAATATTTGATATTTTGTTGTTAAAGTAACTGGTTGAATTCAATAGAGAATGCCTAATCACATTCATGATTATGTCTAATGCCTTGAGTTAACATGGGAGTATGACTAAAGGCACTTTACCTTATAGGGAATATTCTAACACCCAAATACCTTATTCATTTCTTTAGAAGTAAATATCATCCTCTAAGCTGATAAGATTATTGCTCCACCCTCTTCTCTTCTTATATATATATATATATATATAT
>ML782243.1:126837-162419 GCA_009831015.1 Picea engelmannii
AGAAAAATAAAAAAAAGAGAGTACCACGAAAAGGTTAAACTCTTCATACAAAAGATGATTCAACTAAGGTTGGAACAGGTTTACTGAGGAAATGTAGGTATCTATGTCTGGGATATAGACACTCACTGGTAGTGGAGCAAGGTTTGTGATATTGGGTCGACTCCATCAGGGCTATGGACGCTCATAAGTAGTGGAGCGACACCAAAAGAATGACAAAGTCATTTGGAGAATTGAACAAATAAATCTGAAATAGTGATAAGGTAGCTAATAGTTATAATTCTCATTTTATCTCTAATTTATGCTTGAAACGAATTAACTAATTACTTCACATCAAAGTAAAGAAGACAATATAAAGTTGATTTGAATATGGAAGTGTGGGTGCTTATTTGTTTTCAAGTTTTATTTAACTTATACTTAACTTGAAATTGGGTTCCATTTCTAAGCAAAGGAAAAAGATGAAGATATTCTAGTTTCGCTAAGTAAATCATTGTTTGTTGAGACTTCAACACACCCTACAAATTTTCCAAAGTTTTTGGTACCACTTTCGTTTTCTCCTTTTTAATTTTTGTTTTTTTTTCCCTTGGAAAATTCTTATTTTTTCAAGCTTGATAAAACTTATTCAAAGAACAAGTTCTTTATTTCACTTGGAGTTTTTTTTCATGGAAAACCTCAAAATTTTCTAAGTTAAAGTTTCAAAAAAACCTTTCGTAAACATTATCGATTTTTTTTTTTCACTTTCATTGGTGTTAAAACTTCACTTTTAACCTTGACGAAATTTGAGAGCCTGTTAGTCAGTTCAATAGGTGAACTCTACTACATTAAATTATCAACCTGAGAATTGTAAAATGATGAAGTTTAACAAAAAACATATGCATGCATTAGCTTCCAATCTATCCATGAATGGCTACTTATGCAAAAGGAAAGTAAATTGTTCACTGGTTCAACTACATAAATAAAGTTTTGTTCAACTACATAAAGAACAAAGTTTATGCTACTAATGCAAAAACAAAGCTAAAGGAACAAAAAGTTAATTCCAATATTTAATACCATCAATCTACTAGAATGCTATAACATTCTTTCAATCATCTCGCAATGAAAGTTCCTGCTGATAACAACACCCAATTATTCAATTGATGGCTACCACATTAGTGATCTTCGTGTAGACAAAAAAAAAAGTTTACAGAAAGGAAATTAACAGAAATAGAAATGATCATAAATACTTAAGAAAAACAATACCAACATTTAAATCAAAGAATAACATACTCCTCCTCAGGGGGACCTTCTTGGATTGGGGAACACTATTTGGCGAAGTCATATAAGATTAAACTCTTAGAAACACACAACTGATAGCTCATATGAATGAACAATGCCCAAATATTTGTATTAACAACAAAAGTGTTTACAACAATTCACTAACAAAGAGCAATGATCAACATTTTCGTTACGAGGATTTAATCACTCATATTTATACAATAGAAACATAATCGATTAGATCCAAATTATATGGATCTCAAAACCCATCCACAACTATATTTCTGGGAAAATATGGTTTAAAGGATCAAGCATATATCCCATATCCTTCATAATTTTAGGAAACCATTCACATGGAATGTAAATGCCTCGTCCTGCACAAAACTCTTGTGGCTGATTTTCAATATTCACATCCATTTGCTTGCCATTGACCCCACAAAATTGTCTCTCTGTTCTGGCATGAGTTTGTTTACAACAAATTACTCATACGTATATGCAGAATCATATCTAAGAGTCTTCATGGATGTATGTGATAAGCTTGGTCATCCATGTATTGGAGAAATTAATGCATGAATTTATCTAATAAAATCTCGTTCCTTCCTCTTGCTTTGATTTGATGAAGCCAACTTACATCTTTGCCACATTTACATGTTGACTCACATGTTTGATTTTTCCTCTGCGCCGCTTTGGGGAATCCATGGGTTATGCTGATAGGTAGATGAGCTTTAGGGATCAATTTGGAATCTTCTCCAAGTCAGAATCCCAACCTGGAGAGTGCACAACTAGTCAAAGCTACGATTTTGCTATAGAAAGCTATTTAGTGGCTACATAACAATATCAAAGATTTTGTAACTATTCATTGAAAGCATACCTAATTAAACAAAAATGCATAAATAATAATGGAATTGAGCATAACAATGGATAATTTACCTCTGATATCCTTCAATACACAAGTTTTGTAGCTAAGCATGATTTTTTATAGCAAAATGAGATAAAATAGAGTATAAGTTGGTTCATGATATAGGCTTTAGATGAAAATTTAAGATATAAAAGTGACAAAAAAAAAGAGTATGTTTTGGGGACTCAATATAACCTTCCCTGATAGTTATGACTCATTGGAGGAGGGTTTGTAACATAAGTAAAAAGGAAACATTGGTGGCACAATGGAAACAAAGTGAAAACCGATCTTCAATTATTGGAACAAAAGTTCAATTTTAACACGGATGAAAGTTAAAAACTTACCTTGATAAAAGTTCAAGTTATTTTTCTATGGTGGGAACAAGGATGTTTCAATCATAGTAAAAATAAACCTTATACTCGGATGAAATTTAAGATATAACTCCGACAAAGTGTTAAAATCATCTTTGATAGCGCCACAACATAATTAGGTCTCTGACCGCAACCAATGTATGGATAGGATTCTAATTGAAAGTTAATATTATGCTTGATGGAGTGAAGATTTAAAATTTCTTTGACGATCGGAGGAAACAACGACTTTTTATTAACCCAAAGTAAACCATGAATCCTGAGAAATGTGTTAAAATTCATCGATACATGTTTGAAAGGGTAATGCATTGGAGTCATGTTTGGATTTTACAAAATGGTTTTTTCATATTTTTCTTCGATCAAAGATGCTTCTATCATTGATCAATACATATTTTTTCTTTATTTTTTAAAATTTTCACAAAATAGAAACATTAATGTTAACATTGATCAAAATGAAAATTTTCACGTGATAGCCATTGAAATCTTATAGTCCTAAAATTAATGTTTTGGTATTAGTAGCTCTGATGTATTGTCTGATTGGAGTGGTTATTACAACTCCAAATCTTACTAAATCTTCAACTTTATGAATTCATCATGAAAGAGTTTTGAAATTTTACTCTATTTAAATATGTGAATATGCATTATTTCCCTCATAAGAAATCTTAGTTGTTTTTAGCAATCAAAGTGAGTATTAAAATTTGCTATTTTATAATCTTGTGAATAGTTTATTGAGTGCAATCTGGTTATTGATGCATTCATTACCAATGGAATTCATAAGTTTGATAATTTTATATATTGGCTAAAACTAACTAGGTAAGTGTATGAAGAACCTTCTCTTTATCCTTTTCATTGAAATTTATCACTCCTAACTAAAATTAAATGGATATTTTATTTCCTATATAAATACATAGAATTTATTATTTGTTAAATAAATCATAGAATTTTTATCAATATATAACTCTATAAAGCTAGTAATTTTAGTTTTAATATTAATTTAGACAACTTGCCTCCTAGGAGATCTTCTTCCATAACTCCTAAACAATCACCAAAATGGAAAAAATCAATTATAGAGCCTATTGAACAAATTGATAGTGAAATGGAGGTTACCCTTGAATAATTCACACCAATTCACACCATTTATTCAATTAACCAAACTAGAAATTGAGCTAGTGCATCCCATATTTAAAGACATTGAAACCCTAATCAATGCTTAAATTCCTTTTCTTGGATTGGGTGAAGTTTATATAATATTTAGAGAATAAGACTTTCCTAATATATTTATACCTAGTGACCATGTTATGAGAAATGTAAATGATTTTGTATTTAAAAATCTCACTTACACACCATCACTACGAGGACCCCAATTATGCCCTATTTAGAGGCTATTGTATGGGTTATTAAGCATACACATCTGGATAATAGAATTGCGCTGAATGATGAAGAGAGATGTATATCCTCTTATTAGTTAGAGGCTATTGAATGGGTGATTAAGCTTACACATTTGGATAATAGAATTGTGATGAATGATGAAGAGAAAAGTATAGCCTCTTATTAGTGCTTAGAACTTGAACAATATTACAAAATTCACCAACATGATAAGTATATGATAACTAAATTTATTTTAAAATTTCATTAGGAGAATGGTATCAAAAATATTTTGGCAAGTTGGTGGGTAGAGGATAAGAGATTTTTTGGAAAAAATGATGGCATATACACAATGATTAGTTTAACAGACCCATACACCTATGCCATGTCATTAATGTGTAGACTATAGCCACTTCAAAGATGCATGGGTTCATGTAATCCATACTATTATTACTACAAGGTAAATTTTCAATTGGCATTTTGTCTCATCCCTTGAAAAGAGCCATTGAGAGAGCTAAAAATAACAACTATGAAACATTACCCACTAATTAGATGGCATCATATTTGCTTGATATCATCTGTGCTAGCAACCCTTTTCCAAGGTTGAATTGGAATTGGAATACAATAGAAACTCCAATTCATGTATGTTGTCAGGCTATGTGGGAGAATAAATGCAAGAGAGATTATGCACAACTTTGTGATTTCTTTATTGCTCCCCTCTATAAATTGATATTTTGCAAAGAGTGCCCAAGGCTAAGTAGAGAGGCAATGCGGCTATTGAGAAGAACATGCAATTGGTATCTCCAAGAGGATTATACAATTTTAGGATTTATGGGGTCATTTATCCCCCTCTCTTATTACCCAAATATGTACCCAATAGACTAATTCTTGGGTAAATTTCCTACCAAACCATTATATAGGGTTTCAATGCATCATTGGCCAAAGAATCTAGGAAGAGAAATTTTATTGCCTATTAAATGTATATTGGGCACTATGGATTCATGAACTCAAAACATGCCAAACAAGAAGCTAATGAAAAGTTGGAGTATGTGTTTTCATAGGGGAAATTCTAGAGGCATGATCCTCTAGAAATTCTTTCCAAACATAGTGTTGTTGTCTCAATAACATGGCCTTATGCCCATGAACAATGGGATCATGAAGTTCCATATGAAAATGAAACTACATGGGAGGAAGTGCTCATGAGATTGAAATCAAAATATTTTATTTCCACACATAGCATGACTTTTGATGAGGATATGGAGAGGATAAAGAAAAATGGTTGAGGCTGAGAGGTCATTAAAGAAAGAGGAATAAGATAGAACCAAAGTTTAAGAAGCGCAATCAAGTCAAGACAAGGAGTAGAGGATTAGATAAGAGGTCGAAAGGGATGGCTACAAAGAAGAATAGAAACTAAGGGAATAATTCGAGAAGGAAAGAATTGGAGGCTGATGAAAGAGAGAGATTAACAGTTTAACTAGAGAAGAAATTAGAGGAAGAGAAAACTGACCAAGGGAGAAGATCTAAAATGGAAAAGGATCAAGAAGTAGTTTCAAGAAAAACAAAAGATAACCGAGACAACAATCTACATGTGGACCATTTGAACAACCAACACAACAAGTTGGGCCTCCTCTAGGTAGTTTCATTGATCGAACCATGGAGGATTTAACTATTCCTAAAAAGGGCATGGAAAAAGGGAAGGAGATCAAGGATATAGACATAGATATGGAGAAAATATATACATCTGGTAGATTGGATAACACTTAATCTTGTGGAGATCATAATAAAATACAATAAGAGAAGACAAATCATAATTAAACAAACATAGAGGATACGAAGAATATATTTGGACAATAGAGTCATTTGCACCACAGAGGAACAAGTGCTTGGCACCAAGAAAGCTAAGTTGAATGAGTTTCTCGCTGCAGGGTTAGCCATCATTCATGCTATCCTTGATAAGACAAATTCGTAATCAACCGATGTGAATAATTTAGAAAATAAGATTGCTTTACTAGAAAACTAGGTCAAGTATTATAAGTCCACACAAGGTTTGGTTTCAATTTTTGTAGACAATGTCCTAGAAGAGGACCCAATTAATGTACAAATTAAAATATATTTCTAGACTAAGGCATTTCAACTGTAAAAGTTGAGTTTACAACTCCTGATTTTTTATAAGGGAAATTTTATCTGGAAAGAAAAACAAGGTAAAATCCATGATCAAATGGAATTTATTAAGTAGATTTAGAAGAAAAGAGGTCGTTAAGATCATACTATAAGGTTGCTAAGTAGGATTGAGGTGTATGAAGTTGAACATGACATAGGTTATTGGAACATGGTGGTGAACAAAGCTCAAAATAAGGTGGAATAAGAATGGATGGCTTGTATAAAGATATGGGATTTTATAGAAGAAACTATCACTCAATGCCAACTCCCTTCACTTGGTCCTCTAGAAAGATTCTATCTAGCAGACCAAGTATTGGAAAAATTTCTACAAAAAATTGACCACATAATACAATAACATGAAATGAAAGTACAAAGTGTGTCAACAATAAAAATAAGGACATCTTCAAAATTTCTCATAGATGAAGTGAGAAAATCCACACAATTGAAATGTGCATTCCATAAAATAGATAAATACATTAAAATGTTTAATAGGGATTGCTAGTTTTGAAGGCTCCTTGAAGAAAACATACTTTCCCATGTGATAGTTTATGCAAAATACTTTTTAAACAATGAGGAAGTATGATAAAGAGGTAGTTAGAGATGTTGGAAGATTGGTTGTTGTCATTGATGTCAACCCTAGTCATTGGTTTTGGACCACAAGATTGATGAAGGTATTTGGACATGAAGGACAATGTACATGCATAAACAAAACCCATGGATGGATAGTATATATCATGTTTTTTACGGTGGTAGGTGGAACGTCACGTGGATCCTCATGGTTGAGGAGAAATGAATTTTTGAAGATGACAAAGTGAATTGAAGAAGGAAGTACATGTAGGCCTTGAAGATAATTAAAGAAAATAATTACAAAATAAGAAAGTGTCAGGTCGGCCCTAATGTTAAAAGGAAGTGACATAAATGGTATAAATAAATATCATTATACATTCATTTGATACACAAGTTGAATTTCATAGGAAATCATAAGTAAAGAAGGCCGGATTTCAAGGGAGGCTGAAGTCTTTTGGTGATGTGTTCTAAGGTATGTTATTTACAGGTCATCTTACCATTTCTGCTATAACTTTTTTTATAAAACGATTCAGATGGTGAAATTACTATGGTATTGAGAAGACATATCAAGGTACCTGTGGTAAAAGTTTCATCTTTTTCTTCACTATAATTATGGAGATACACTTTGTGGAAGATAGGGTTTTTGACCAGTCCTGAAGCTAGTCAATAAACAAGTGTTTCAGGTAAAAAAGTCATAAATTATTCATAGAGAATCCAAATGAAGTGGGAACAATTTAATTGGAAAGAGTATAGACTATATTTTCTTGTGTGAGAGTTTCATAATCTGATGTTAAATATTGAGCGCGGGGCATTCTGTACAAGTTCGCTCTCCTGAATAAACCAGAATTGAACAAGGTATACCATTCTCTCTATAACTTATTTTTGGGGAGGATTCAAGGAGTGAAACTTGGAGAAGTTTCAAAGAATACATTGAGTAATATTATCTATAGGATCTTAGTATTCCAATAATTGAATAATTGCATAAATTGAAGAAGTCTCAGGAAGCATTATCAGGTTCTATGTGATGGTTGGTTGATGGTGATGATTTAATGTAAAGTTTTATTATCTCTCATATATTATTGGGTGGAAGGAAGGGGAAAGGATGGAGAGGGAAACCCTCTCTTGATATTGGAGGATTGTATCTTCCTCTTGGAGGTTTATCCCTCCCTTTATATTTGGAATCCGTAGCTACCTTTGGAAGTCATTACTTCCCTTGAACAATAACTATTGATTATTTCTCATATATTGTGCATGGTGTAACTCTTAGACTATTGTTTATTTCTCATTTGATATAATTGAATGGTTTAAGTATAATTTCAAAAGGTTTTTAAATTGTACTTGATACTGATTCACCCCCCTCTTAGTATCAATAAGAGAAGCAACCCTAGTTCACTTGAGGTTAAGTTAGAATTGGTTATCATAACCAACTTCTGAAATTGTATATATAGTATAATTTAGGAAGCTAGAAGGGATTTTTGATGGTATGGTTTTGGAAAGATTATTGTAAGAGAACTAATTATAATAATTTGATGAATGAAGAAGCCAATCATTGGCCATAATGTTTTGATTGAGAAATTAGTTTATGTAAAATAAATGTTGTGGACCAAATTTGCATTTCAAATATTTACGTGAATGTTTGGTAAGGTGTTTCATATTACATTTCAAGCTATCTTGAAGCATGATTAAAATTATTTCATTTATTTTCTTCAACCATTTATCAATAATTTTTTTGTGTGCTAAGATCCATTTTTTCTTTGGAAGATATTATTATGTAATTTGGAATTCACTGTAAAACTAATTATAAATTAAAAGATCAATTAATGACCATTTTCTTGCTATTTCTGAGAAATAACTCTTGAAACGTCTTATGTATTTGACTATTAATTAGATAATACAATTTTTTTCATGTTTATTAATCCTAAAAAAAAAAACTAAAAGATAACTATCACTACACATTTAAAGCTCATTGAAAGGCTTCCAGACTATTAATCCGGAAGGTTCTTCATACCAAATAGGGGAGAGTATAATTGTGCCTCTTTATTAGGATTAACATCTATTGTTAACATTTGGGTATTTTTCCCTATTAACACTGAGGGCATGCAAGAGAGCATATCTTCTACAATCTCAGTAGCTTTAGTGATAGATTCTTCTAATAAAATAATCATTTCATCTCTATTTTCAAGCTCTTCTCTTTGCCTTTCCAATTCTCCTCTTAATGCTAAATTTCTATCCTCAAGTTGCTTTATGTTATCCAAATGATACAATTTAAGGATATATTAGTTTTCTTATAGGTATGAAATTTGTTGTTCCTGCCTAAGTAAGGTTATTTCTGTACTTGTGCCTTTTGTCTTCTTCCTGCAAGTGTCTTCCATTTAAGGGACTTTTCCCTTGATTCTTCTAATTTATCAATGAGGTCGTGGTATTAAATTCATATTTCTATGTATGTCCAACCTCACAAGTTTCTTCAAAATTCCTTGATGGGATATGTTGGAACATATTTAAAATTATAAGCCTGAAGATTTATCCTATCCTTTTACCCTATCTCAGAAGTCGGTTTCCAAATGATAAATCAATTTCATTTTTAGCCTTAAGGCGCGCACGAGGTCCACCGTCGGTTAAGTTCCCTCACTGATCGAACGATTCCTTTTCCCCAAGTTTGTGGAGCTGCCTGATTATTAAAAATCCAAGCCACTACAGAATGTTTCGGTGTTTCGCGCTTCGAGCGTTTCACTATGTAGCAACTCCAAAGTCCCAATGTCTGAAAAGTGTTCAAAGGATCTTAGTCACCATACACATATGCCTCCCTAATATTTGACACATCACTACGGGTAATGGCCTGTCGAAAATTGAATAAAAGTTAACTTGCCAATACACAAAATAGTAAATGCCAAAAAGCTAAACCCAAATTAGTTAAGTTAACCTCAATTAAAAGTTAATTAATGACTTCGCTCATTCAAAGTTCGAATATTTTTCATCCATCACATCCTAAATTCTCGAAGTCTGAACTTTCGAAATACCTTAAACACTAAGTAGGGTTAAATTAGATTAACGCATAATTAATCGATGATTAATCACTTCGCAGTTTCGGCTTTCGGGGATACTACCTCGAGCTACCATCAAAATCCTGATGTCTGAAAACTCGAAAACACTTAACGATAAACATGATTAATTAATGGGTTAACAAGATTATCTCGCAATTAAGTTTTCGCTAACCCACAGTTCAGAAAATTTCAAATCTCATTTATCCAAGCTCCCGATTGCGAACCTCCAATATTAATGGTATTAATTATGGCTCAACGGTAATGATTTTACTATAGATCACAGATCACGACCTATATTTTTTTATTAAAGTAAATGAATGCATCGTCAATAAAGGTATTTGTAAATCAATACACCTAAGGTGGATAAGGATATTGGATTTTGAATTCTACTCGCATTCTCGCAGAACTGCAAGTATGAGAAAACTAAGAAGTTTACGCATTCCCCTATAACATGTAGCACAATACTAAGCTTACTACTATTATGTCTCCACGGAAAATGGCTAAAGAGGCTGGTGAAAGCACAAACCCGAACACAGATGTCCTCTCAGACACCTCATCGAGAGCTGTAGACACCGTGAAAACCTAGACGCAGGTGTTCGATATCCTACAACACGAGTTGATTAATTGCCCAGAAGAATCAGGCTATGAGGTGACCGAAACTCAGACAACGAAGCTCAAATATATAGCTGAATCAGAGCTGCATAAAATAACCATGTGGCCGAGGCTCATGCCATATAACGACATGATAGGTTGGGCCCTGGAGAACATTGATGTCTCAACCAGGAGTATCCACAATTCATAGAAAGTAGCTGTTGGGTCTTTTCGACCGGATCATATACAGGTGATGTAAAAATTATCCCCAATTTTCAAATACAGTTACAATGCTGCTTTCCTAACATAGTTCGACGAAGAAGAGTGCATGCAATATGGAAAGAACTACCCTGACTTAATCAAGAACTTGTGGGCACGCCCTGAGAAATTTAGAGAAGACACCCATGGAATATATGCCACTGCATCATTAGACACCCATATGATGTATGTGGCCATGATGTTATGTAGAATTTTCGGGAAATAAAAATCTGCTCACTTCCTGTTACCATGGGTACCAATCATGCATGAAGTTGTAGAAGGTTTTTCTTTTAATTGGGCCAAAATATTATTAGACAATCTGGCCAAAGAAATCACAGAGTATCAGTCGAGGAAGGCCAAAGGGAAAGTTGCACCTTTTTACATGTCGGCATACATTATGGATTCCATTTGTTTTATGACGCCTTTCCCTCTGATGAGTTTGAGTTGGACCTCGACTAGTGCTAAACCCATACATTTTTATCACTCCAAGTTGCAGGAGGATAAAACCGAGGATTTCTTTTATGAAATCTGTCATTACGTAGTAGTGCCTATGCATATCTCCCTCTACGATTGCCCGCCTCCCAGGATTTCAGACCAGAATATGGCCAACCTGGGGAAAGCAGCAGACTGGTATATTGAGGAGCAATTTTCCTACATCAGGGTTTTTGGGTGTTCAGTTCCCCCACATGATTTACCAAAGTTTTTACCAGATTGGCTGGTATGACGAGAGGTAGAATATCAAACTGTGATAGGGGGGATTAGTAAAGAATTAAAATCATCCCAGAAGAAGGTGTGGCCAACATTCCCACTTTAGGTTGGTACCTTCTCATTACAAGACTTCGGTCATTCAAAAGTGGAGGCATCAACCCTAGAAGACATCATGTTGGTTAACATTGAGTTCAAGAAGCATCATCCCTAGAAGATTGTGGGAAATCACCTGGCTCTCTACAATCTAAAGAAATATGAGCATGAATCTTCCCTAGAGGATGAAACATTTAGGGGAGCCAGGTCGTACCGGGAAGTGTTGAGCAAGGTTCGAACTCTGACTCCGGACCAATTAGACAATTTCTACAATTTCCAAAGGCACATGAGGAATAGTTTGCCTAAGGTATTACAAGGATAATCTCAAATATCTCCAGTAATACAGGAAACTGCAACCCATGGCTTAGAGGCAGGAAGTTCCAGTGGACAAGACACTCAAGAGAATTTAAAGAAAACTGAAGTTTTGACACAAAAATCGGATACTTACCAAGTTCACCTGGTAATCAAACACATGCTCACATTGAAGCTTTGATAAAAAAGGGACATGATACATCGCTGCCCACACCAGATAAATCAACTACGAACACAACAAGGAAACAACCATCCACCGAGATAAATAGCCCTATCAAGTCATTAACACCCTTACAGTCAAGCCAAGGAAATCCAAATGTCGAAGTCATATTTATAGAAGACCTTACTCCTATTGCCGCAGAAGAAATGCCTCCCTCAAAATTATTTTTCAACAAGAAGAGGAGGGCCATAGTTAAAAGAGAGACACATCAAAAGGATGGTGCAACTATCAAAAGACACAGAGTGTTGTATGATGGACATGCCTTAGATGAGACATAATTCACTATGGAAATGGCAGGCTCATTGGGAGCTTTTTCCATGACAAATCAATGTTTAGTAGGGAATCTAATGGAGCAGTTGAAACAGAGAAATCTATTAGTAATACAATTGCAGGACCAGATGACAACCGTGGAAAGAGATGTGAGAAATCAGATGAATAAGGATTTTGAATAGATCAGAGCCTGCGATAGGTAGGAAATTCAACAACTCAAAACTAGCCTTAATGAAAATTCACAGGCCAATAAAAAATTAGCCACTCAACAAAAATAATTGATCAAAAAAATTTAGGCCAAGATAGATTTAGTTGAAGTTAGAATAGTGGAGATGTAAGCTTTCCAATCTCAGCCGTTGGAGGTGCACGAAAAGATGGAATTATCCCAACAAAACCTTTTTACGAAAGTGGAAGCTGTTCAAAGTTGTTCTCAGGTGGAAGACCTTTCTCTAAATACAATTTTCATTAAGGAGAGAGAAGCCACTGTAGTTCGAGCTATGTTATAGGAGGCCATTTTAATAGCAGTAAGGGATGAAGTAGAAAAGTTCCCTCGATGGTCTCTTTTCGAGCAAACCTGAGGTGACATAATTTTGAAGACCTGGGAGACAAATATGGCTGAAAGAAAAAGATTAGCCAGGGAAGTAAATAAAGCTTGTGAAGAAGCATTGTCTTCACTCAACAAAGGGTTACTAGACGTTGACAGAGATAGTATCTCCGAGGCCATGAGGTAGATTGACATAGCGGAAAATCAACTCAATTCCAAGACATGAATAGAAGAAGCCCTGACGACTATCCAACAATTGAAACAAATCGACCTTACCCAGATTAACAAGTGGATAGTACATCCCAGTTTACAACTACAAGCTATATCTTTGGAAGCAAGGAAAATACATGATAGGTTGCCTCATATATAAAAGAAGCTGTATATTTTCGAGGCAAATGAAACAACAGAACCTTCCGGGTTGGTAGTGAAGATAGTAAGCAGATGCATCCAGTGTGTTGAACACGGGAAATCCAACACATCTAGAAATAAATGAGACACCCTATGCATATTACTCATCATGATTGGATGCCAACGAACTCCAAGCTGGAAGATATGGAAAAGAAACATCTCTACATGCAGATGAAGATACATAGGAGATGTAAATGGAACCTTTCAATTTTTGCATATTGTAATATTTGATTCTCTTTATGAGAAGTTCAACTGTTTTGGGTTGAGACCATTTGTATAAATACATGAATCAAATACTTATTTCGGGTTGCTTCTTGCCGATTGTAACAGAGAAGATTCTCCTTATAGAGTATTAATACAAGTGCAGACAAAGATTCCAAGTTTTGTTCAAATCTAGGTTATGTGTTTCTTTGTCTTCCATTGCTCATTTTCTTTATGTATTCCTGAATAAATGTTGATTCCAATTTAGTACTACAACTACTGAAATCTTATTGTATCAATGATTTATTGAGTAAGTAACTTTTCCTCTGTATTTACTCTGAGTAATACAAGACCCGCTTGCTGCATGGATTACTGTATTTTTATGCATTATTCAAGGTTATACTAATATATTTTCTTCTACTGCAACAAGGTGGGATTCTTATGTAATTGATTCCCTAATCTATTCCACAATTTTGTTATTTTCCTTCACTTCATTTATTATTTCGATTTTGACTCAGATACGAAATACAACCTTTGTGCTGCTACAAGGTTAATTTCACTAAGGAATATTTCTCATAGAGCGAAGGTAGGAAAAGCATTTTAAAACACACTCTTAAACCAATTTCCTGATGCCTGACATTATCCTTTGAGCCTTAAGTTTAATCTCAGGACCAACATATTTTTGGCCCCGCTGCCGGGGATGGAGAAACGAAGTTATTTTTCCCTGGGAAAATGACAAAGTAACATTCTGTCTTTGATAGTGAACAAAGATCAAATACTATTTTAAGGCTATTTTTATCTTTCACTTGGTGACTACACCATAGGTAAAATGGCATTCTGTCAAAGGAATACCAGAAAAAACCCAGATGATCAGCATACCACCCCTGTGTCCGATCCTAAAAGGTTATTAAAACCAAAAGGATATCTAAAGTCGACTACTGCGTCGACAGGTAAGAAGTACCAACCAAAATCCACACAAAGTAAAAATAAGATTCAGGTTGAAGAATTAACTCTCGAAAAGGATTTTAAACGAACACCCTCTGCTGAGCAAGATGTACTCGAAATAAAGATTGAGATCGAACCCTTCGATACTCCTAATTGTATTAACAAAGAGATACCTCCTATATCTGCTACTGTTAACTTGGTGTCTACCCCATCCTCTCCAGAAGTAAAGGTTTCGGTGATTCAAAACCCTGAAGAGCATACTCTATACCCTGATTCGTCTCCTGTCGGCTCCCCTATTTACACATCCTGTAAGTCTAAGGAAGTCATCCCACGTTTTCTTTTCCCTCCTCCCCTAGACTTTGTATCACTTGACAATCACCTCATAGATTTCCCTTCACCACATCCCTAGGAAATCGAAAGGTCACCACTTTAGTCCATAGAAGTTTTTGAAAACCCTCTCTTTGACTCCTGAAGTTCATCCCCTAGATTTTTAATGGTTGCTGTCGAAGGTGGCCATGGAGGTGGCCACGAAGGTGGTGATTTCAGAGGAGGTGGTGCTACCGGAGGAGGTGGTGGTGGAGGCGGGGGTGGTGGTGGAGGTAGGGGTGGTCAAGGACCACCTCCACCTCCTAGTATTTTCACTAAATTAGCTGCCAGATATGCCCCTTTAGTCCTCCCTCCCATTCTTCATGACCTACCTGAAAATTACATGAATAATTTACCAAAGTTTATAGGGGAAGGAGACTTAACGACTACATAGAACATAACTTTTTTCGATCAATTCGACGATATCCTCGGTATTGAACATGAAGACGTTTACTCAGGACTCCTAGTGCAAAATTTTGAGGGGCAAGTAAGAATCTGGTTTAGAGGACTCCCGGTAGGATCCCTAAGGTCTTATGACGAGTTAGAAAACGCTTTTTTAAGGCAGTGGGGAGAAAAGAAAGACCACTTGTACTATCTGACAGAATTTGGGTCTCTAAGGAAAAATAATTCAGAGATGGTTCTAGAATTCACCCAGAGGTTTAAAAAACTCTATCATAAAATCCCAGTAGAAGTTAAACCCTCTCAACCCGCAACTAAAGTGACTTTCGCAGGGGCTTTTGAGCCCAACGTTTCCCTACTTTTAAGGGAAAGTAGGTCGGATACCCTCAAGGGGATGCAAGACGACGCCATATAAAACAATTCGGACATGATGGCATCGGGTAAAATAAAAACCAAGGTTGAGACATGAACCAAGGAACCAATATGCTTCAGAGAACAAGCAGGATCCGAAAAATCCGCGAAAGAAAAAATGGATGATGTGGCTAAGATAATTAAAGATTTGTCAAATAAAATATCTAGAATGGAACTAGACCAAGACAAACCTGATCCATTTGCTCGAAAATATTTTAGAATAAATCCCAATTCTTAGACGCAACATAAACAAATAAAAAATGAAGATCAAAAAATCCAAGCCAAACACAACCTGGGAGAATCTGCATACCAAGGAATCACTGATTCCATAATGGCCGAGCTGCAACAGAAGTATAATTTGAGGCCCAGAGAAACGAGTACCAAAAATGCTCCACCAAAAAATATCCTATTAAGAAACAAAGCGAACAAAGCAGTTGTAACTAAACAAACAGTTGAAAAACAAACTACCCAAGCTAAAAAAGTTGAAACTAAAGCAACACAAACTAAGAAAACAGAAAATATAGAAACACAAACTTCAACTAGGGAGTGTGAAAAAACAGTGGGAGGTTTTAGTTTGGAAAATGAAATTAATAAAATTAAGATTCCCATGCCCCTAGTTGAGCTTGCTAGGAATCCAATTTATAAAAAACAGATCTCTAAAATGATTAACTTCTTAGATGGGGAATGTCATGCAGATGTAATAAATTTACAAGGTGAGAATCCTACGATTATGTTTGGTCCGCATATTGAAAATGCTAAGGATCCTGTAGCTCCTTTCTTTATTATGTTAACCGTGCATGATCATTTACTTCATAATTACATGTTAGATTCTGGGACCTCTCACAACTTAATGCCTAAAGTTATCATGGAAAAGTTGGGTCTTGAGATCACTAGACCTTACTGGGATTTGTATTCTTTTGATTCTAGAAAGGTCAAATGTCTTGGCATGATCAAAGATCTAGTAGTGAATCTTGAACAAGTTCCGGTAAATAACATCCTTATGGATGTAGTTGTTGCTGACGTACCTTCCAAGTATGGCATGATTTTATCCAAATCCTGGGGTGCCAAACTCGGAGGGTCACTTCAACTGGACATGACATATGCAACTATCCCGATCTTTGGTGGACAATTTACTCGATTGTATAGAGAGACTAGACTGGAATATACAATAAGTGACCCTCAAAACCCAAATAATTATCCAGTCTATGTCGCTGATCAGGATCTAGGAAACTGTATTTTATCTTTAGATGATGATTTTGATGACTGTATAGAAGAAGAAAATAAGAAAGTAGAAAAAAACAAAGAAAAATGTAAATACTCGAAAAGGAGTTTGGAAAATGTTTTTCGATAGTGCTTCATCCTGTGAAGGGGCGGGAGCAGGGGTGTTATTTGTTGCACCTGGAGAGGAATATGTCATTCCATTTTCATACAGACTACAGTGGGAAATCGATTATACAAATAATGTTTGTGAATACGAGGCTCTGGTTTTAGGATTGGAGGCTACTAGGAAACTAAAAATTGAAGATCTAATAGTTTATGGTGATGCAGAACTTATCGTAAAGAAAATAAAGCAACAATATCAGGATAAACATCCAAGACTAAGGTCCTACAGGAATTGTGCCTAGGATCTAATCAATTTTTTTTCTCGTCTTTCAAAATTCATCACATCCCTGGAATGGAAAATCAACAGGCAGACTGCTTGGCCAAAGCAGCTGCGACGTTTGTGCCTCCTACTATCCTGAAGCTAAAGTATCATATAGAAATGAGACACAGTTCGTCAATCCCAAATAATGTGAAACACTGGCAGGTTTTTGAAGACGACGAGCAGATTAAACAATTTTTAGAAATGGTTGATGAATTCTCTGAGACTCATATAGACCAATAAAATCAAAACGATCCTATCTGGATCATGCAAGAAGATGAAGATCCTAAAAATTTCCAAGATAAGATCACAAATCTTCGGATGCTGGTACTTAAGAATAATCAGATACCTAGAGGTCTGATACCGTTAGAAAGATTGTTTGACAAAGACAACATACCCTTGAAGTCTACCCTATGACCCCAGCCCAAGGAAGTGGAAGTATGTGACATAGGGACTAAAGAAGAACCTAAGATAGTAAATCTATCTAAATACCTTTCAGCTCAGGTAAAAAGTATATATGTTGAATTGCTTAAAAAATTTAAAGATGTATTTGCTTGGTCATATGATGATTTGAAGACTTATGATACCTCTGTAATAGAACACAAGATTCCTTTGAAACATGGTATCAAACCTTTTAGACAAAAGTTAAGACAGATGAACCCTATTCTCTTACCTGTAATATAAATAGAGGTCAAGAAGCTTCTTGACACAAATATCATTGTTCCGCTTAGATATTTTGAATGGTTAGCAAATCTGGTACTCGTCAGGAAGAAAAATGGAGAAATCAGACTTTGCATGGACTTCAGAAATTTAAATCAGTCATCATTGAAGGATAACTACCTGCTTCCAAAAATGGATCATGTCTTGGAAAAAGTAGTGGGAGCTAACATAATGTCGATGATTGATGGCTTCTCAGATTATAACCAAATTTTCGTTCACGAAGATGATAAAGAAAATACTGCATTTACTACTCCGTGGGGAACTTTCATGTATGATAAAATGTGATTTGGCTTAATGAACGTAGGTGCCACTTTCCAAAGAGAAATGTATATATCATTCATCGGTGAGAGAGATAAGTTTGTCATTATTTAATTAGATGATATAACAATCTTCTTGAATTCTGATGCCTAACATCTGGTCCATCTCAAACAAACCTTTGAGAAATGTAGGAAATTTGGTTTGTCTCTTAACCCTAAAAAGTCCCATTTTGCTATGCAAGAAGGAAAACTTCTGGGTCATATAGTTTCGAAAGACAAAATTAAGGTAGATCCCAAATGAATCGAGGCTATTGATACCATAAACATTCCTAGAAATAAAAAAGAAATCCAATCCTTTTTAGGGAAAATAAACCTTTTAAGAAGATTTATCCCTAACTTTGTTGAAATTGTCAAATTGATCACAGGTATGCTGAAGAAAGATAGTGAAATTAAATGGACTACTGAGGCTAGAGCGTCGTTCAAATGAGTTAAAAAAACTATAAGCAAAGCTCCAGTATTGGCTAGTCCCGACTATACTAAAGAATTCCAAATCTTCTGTTTCGCATCTGAGCATACTATCGCAACTGTACTCCTGCAAAAGAACAAAGAAGGTTTTGAACAACCGATAGCCTTTTTCAGCAAAAGTCTCATAGATGCCAAAACTAGATATGACGTACTGGAAAAGAAATCCTACACGATGGTGAAATCTCTCAAAGCTTTTTGAGCATATGTACTGCACTCCAGAATAATCACCTATGTCCCAACAAGATTTGTTAAAGATATATTAATACATCCAGATAATGATGGTAGGAGAGATCGGTGGTTAGCCAAAATTCAAGAGTTCGATCTAGAGGTTAAACATACCAAGCTGGTTAGAGGTTAGGGCCTGGAAAAATTATTAGCAGAGTCAAATTTCAGAGCACCTGGGATAAACCACTTGGAATCACATGAGTCTATTTCATACATGGGAGAGCTTGATGACCAAAACCCCGCAGTTCATATCATAGAGAAATATTCTTCCTCTGTCTGGTACCGCAATATCGTTGCATATCTCCTCACCCTTCAATGCCCGAGCGACATGACTCCATCAAAGGAAAGAACGTTAAAACTAAATGAAATTAAGTACTGTATCATTGAAGGACAATTATGCTGGAAAGAACCCCTAGGTTTCTTGATATGTTGCCTAACTGAACCTGAAACAGAGGATGTCACAAATGAATTTCACAAGGGAGTGTGTGGAGGACATCACGTCTGGAGGGCCACGACCTACAAGATCCTAAGAACTGGATATTATTGGCCAAAGATATTTACTGATGTGAATGCCAAAGTTAGAGCATGTAACCCTTGCCAACTGTTCTCTACCAAGAAAAATCTCCCTGCACTGCCTTTGGTCCTAGTCAAAATAGAAGACTCCTTTCAACAATGGGGCCTAGAATTCATCGGAGAAATTCACCCATATTCAAGCGCCCAACACAAATGGATTATGAATGCTACAGATTATCTCACAAAATGGGTGGAAGCCATTCCAACTCGGAATGCCACAGATTCAGTGGTTATTGATTTTTTGGAGGAGAACATCCTATCCAGATTTGGCTGTCTCCGAAAAATAGTTACAGATAATTCCCAAGCATTCAAATCTACGGCGATGATAAGTTTTTGTCAAAAATACAACATTGTGCTGGGGCATTCTACAACTTATTACCCTCAGGGCAATGGGTTGGTTGAATCGTCCAACAAAAGTTTGATGAATATAATCAAGAAAGTATTAACTGAGAATAAGAAGGCTTGGCATGTTCACTTAAAATACTCCTTATGGGCAAACCAGATCGACGCTAAGAAATAAATAGGCATGTCCCCTTTCCAAATGGTCTACGACACCGATGTTGTTCTCCCTATTAATATAGATCTTCCAGTAATGAAGCTGTGGAAATATGCAAATGAAGAGACAAATAATGTAACAAGGAGGATAAATCAAATAATCGAGGTCCAACAAAACATGGCCGAAGTCGACGACAGACTTAAAAAATATCAAGATAATATGAAAGCCCTTTTCGACAAAAAGGCGAAAGACAGGGAATTTCTCCTTGGTGATTTAGTTTTGAAATGGGATGCCAGGAAAGAAGATGTGGGTAAACACGACAAGTTTGATCATATTTGGATTGGACCATTCAGAATCTCATCTACAAAAGGGAAGAATTCTTTCCTAATGGAGAATCTAGATGGGAAAATTTTTGATGCCCCTATCAATGGGTGCTATTTGAAACATTTCATGCAATAAACATGTTCGACCGTACCATTGTATATACCGGCTTGGTTTTGTTTGCTTCCACATTTTTGTTCCTTTCCGTAGGTTAGCTAAATTTTTGCTTTTAAATAAAACTAGTTTTATTTATTATTCTAGAAAAAATAAAATGTTTGTACTAAATATCATTTCTATGTTGTAGAACTCTCTGAATTTTTCCTCTTTGCAGAATTTTATTATCAGATGGCAAAAAAAGGAGGTATTGGAATACAACGCTTAGTTTTCAGAATATTGGTTTTCTCTCAAAACAGGTGACAATTTAATAATTATTGTGGTTGAAAATGAAAATGAAATTCAAGGTACGGACTTATATATTTATTCTTTTGACCACAATGCTAAAAAGAATATCTTATGAAGTCTTAATAAGGTTGTACTTATGTGAAAAATGACCACCCGATCAAGGATTAGAAAGATATAAATCTCTAAGATTTTCGAATCAAATGAAAATAATATAAAGAGAAAGAAAATAAGAATAAAGAAACTTGATAATCAAGAAGTAAGCTTAGGTGGAAATGAGATCCTTTTCAAAATCCCCAAACTTTTCGTTCTGTTTCCATCTAGCATTTTTGAAAGTTTTTACTCACTACCTGACCTTAAATATTCACAGAAGAAATATTTTTTCCCTACCTCCGAAAATTTAAAGAACATATCTTCAAAAACGAGTTTAGGCAAAAATCTTTATTTTCCTCTGATTTTAACTGAGATAAAGTATGTCTAGGCTAATCCTGGTAACTTTAGCTTTTTTAATAGATTTTAACTGATTAATTCACTCAAGGAAAATCCCTGGAAATAAAAATTCCCCATGAGATCTTCCCTATAGGAAAATATGTATTGAAGATTGGGGGAGAGATAACTCAGAGTACAATAAAAAATAGTTGACAAACCTTCATTGTTAAACCTTATGCAGATATCATCCCTGTATGATGAATACGATTGATTGCCCCCACTTCAAAATTGTAACAAAATATAAGACAGACGGTGAAAGGAAATTTGTAAAATCGATTGCCCCCATATAGTCCAAGACAAATGGTGAAAGGAAATTCGTAAAACCGATTTCCCCCATTTTGTCCAAAAAAGATGATGAAAGGAAATTCATAAAATGATTGCCCTCATCTCAAATAAAATGCAAAAATGCTATTTGAAGTGGTGAAAGGAAATTCAATGGGAGATGTAGATAACTTCACCGGGGTACTTAACAGGCTCGCTGGCAGTGAAGCAATATATATGATATCTATAAGGCTATCATACATGTACACACATACTCTTAAATCTAGTTCTCTTTATGATAATATTACATTCTGGACTGACGAGGGATTCCCTAAAGAAATTATAAAAGTTACCATGCCTTGATGCGAACAAAATCAACCAAAGTCTGATACTTCAGTTAAAGTTATTTTGATTATCTTAAACAAATCCAGACTCAGTTTAGTAAAAAAGGAAGTTGTTAATGGCCTAAACTCAAGATCGACAAGTGATTATGTTCTTGAAAGTTTTCTGAGACACGACTAAAGTCTAATTTCTTTCTGTATGATTTTTCAAAAAGTGTTTCCTAGAAAACCATTGATGACTCCATTTACCCAATAAAGGCACTTGGTCTATTGTTCTTCCATGCATCGCAGGGAGACATGATCCCCATATGGAGCCTATGTTGGAACATATTTAAAATTATAAGACCGAAGCTTTAACCTATCCTTTTACCCTATCTCAAAAGTTGGTTTCCAAATGATAAATAAATTTTGTTTTTAGCCTTAAGGTGCGCACGAGGTCCAACATTGATTAAGTTCCCTCACTGATTGAACGATTCCTTTTCCCCGAGTTTGTGGAGCTGTCTGATTATTAAAAATCCAAGCCACTAGAGAATGTTTCGGTGTTTCATGCTTTGGGCGTTTCACTATGTATCAACTCCAAAGTATCGATGTCCGGAAAGTTTTCAAAGGATCTTAGTCACCATACACATATGCCTCCCCAAGCTTTGACACATCACTGTAGGTAATGGACTGTCAGAAATTGAATAAAAGTTAACTTGCCAATACACGAAATAGTAAATGCCAAAAAGATAAACCCAAATTAGTTAATTTAACCTCAATTAAAAGTTAATTAATCACTTCTCTCATTTGGAGTTCGGATATCTGTCATCCATCACATCCTGAATTCCCAAAGTCCAAACTTTCGAAATACCTTAAACACTAAGAAGGGTTAATTTAGATTAACTCATAATTAATCAATGATTAATCACTTCGCGGTTTTGGATTTCGGGGATACTACCTCGAGCTACCATCAAAATCCTGAAGTCCGAAAACCCGAAAACACTTAACGATAAACACGATTAATTAATGGGTTAACAAGATTATCTCGCAATTGAGTTTTCGGTAAACCACAATTCAAAAAATTTCAAATATCATTTATCCAAGATCTCGATTGTGAACCTCCAATATTAATGGCATTAATTACGACTCAACGGTAATGATTTCAGTATAGATCGTAGATCACCACCTAGATTTTTTCATTAAAGTAAATGAATGCATCGTTAGTAAAGGTATTCTTAAATCAATACACCTAAGGTGGATAAGGATATTGGATTTTGAATTCTACTCGCATTCTCGCAGAACTGCAAGTCTGATCAAACTAAGAAGTTTACACGTTTCCCTGTAACAGGTAGCATAGTACTAAGATTACTACTATTACGACTCTTTAGAAAATGGCTAAAGAGGTTGGTGAAAGCACGAACCCGAACACAGATGTCCTCTTAGACACCTCACCGAGAGCTATAGACACCGTGAAAACCTGGACGCAGGTGTTCGATATCCTACAACACAAGTTGATTAACTTCCCAGAAGAATTGGGCTATAAGGTGACCGAAACTCAGGCGACGAAGCTAAAATATATAGCTGAATCAGAGATGCATAAAATAGCCGCGCGACCAAGGCTCATGCCATATAATGACATGATAGGTTGTGTAATATTCCATATATAAAAAGTATGCAGAACAGAAATAATATTCTAGAAATGACAGATAAACAACAATATAACTAGAACAACAACACAATAACACTGAAATGATATCAAAATAACACCAGAAAGAGCACTTTGATTCTGAGAGAAATGTTCACGGGCCTCTTCGAGGGGGAAACCTCCAGTCGAGCAGAGATCTATTACAATAATATCCAAGCTAGGGTTCTCATACCCTCAACTCCTATTTATACTAAATATGTCTATCAAAAGAACCATCTAGAGGAAGATCCTTATAGAAGTGGAAGCTTCTATTAGGTCTTCTTACATTCGAATTATTCTACCTTATTGCAAGGCCTTATTAATATTGACCTTTATTACATCTGAATATATTGTTCTACATACGTGAGGGGTTAGGTCCTTAATATGTCGTCCCCCTTAAAAATAGCCTTGTCCTCAAGGCTTGAGATGTGGAAATTGTTGCAGAATGGTAGCTGGTTCCCAAGTGGCATATGCTGGAGTTGTATCTTTCCACTAGAATAACACTTCCTTGATGGTTCACTAATGCAAGCGACGCTCACGCTGGTCCAAAACTGCTTGTGGTTGTAGCCAAATGGATCCTTCTTCATCCAAATCAGGAAGGTTGGTTTGAGTTTGGCACTTAGTTCCAATCACCTTCTTTAAGCATGAAACATGAAAAACATGATGTATCTTAGAATGACTGGGCAAAGCTAACTGATAGGCCACCTGTCCCACATGCTTGAGAATGGTATAAGGACCACAAAATTTAGGCGCTAACTTCTGACAATGGTCGGCCTTGAGGGAATTTTTCTTGTAAGGTTGCAGTCGAAGAAACACCTGATCCCCTTCTGTAAATTGACGTTTAGAGCGACTTTGATATGCTTGTTGCTTCATGCGATTCTGGGCCGTGACCAAATTCTCTTTGAGGGTACGGAGAATAGACTCTCGAACTGTAAGCATTTGGTCAACCACTTGGACCTTCGATACACCTGGTAAATATGAGGGAACTGAAGGTGGCTTTTGTCCATATACTTCTTCAAAAGGAGTCATGCGGGTAGTTGTATGGTATGAAGTGTTGTACCACCATTCAACTAGGGGTAGCCATTGAGCCCACTGATTTTGATTTTTTGATGCAAAACACCTCAAATATGTTTCCAAAAACTTGTTGACAACTTCAGTTTGACCATCAGTCTGGGGATGATAGGATATGCTGAGATGTAGTTGGGTGCCTTGAATCTTGAACAATTCTTGCCAAAAATTGCTGGTAAAAGTTGGGTCGCGATCAGAAACAATAGAATGCGACATGCCATGAAGCTTGAAGAGATAAGCCATGAAAAGTTGAACCACAGTGGATTCTTTAAATGGGTGTTGAAGAGAACATAAATGAGCATACTTTGAAAGGCGGTTGACTACCACCATGATGACTGATTTATTTCCCGATTTAGGTAAGCTTGTAATAAAATCCATAGAGATATCCGTCCAAATAGAAGGTGGAATCAGAAGCGGTTGTAGTGTGCCAGGAGATTTGACTGTTTCTCCCTTGTTGCATTGACACACATCACATTCAAATACAAAATTATGAATGTCTTGTTTCATACCATCCCAGAAAAAAGAACGTTTGACCCTGTCATAGGTTTTGGTAAACCCGAAGTGCCCAACTATGGGTGTAGCATGAAGCTCATAAAGTACCGTGGATTTAAGTTTTGACTGCTTACTTAAATACAAATGGCCTTTGTATTGAAGGTCATCATGGAACCAAGAGTAACCTGGGGGGACTGGAGAATTGTATTGCAATTATTGTATCGGATGCAAACTTTTGGGATCGTGTAGCCATTCCTTGCGAATGTCTTGGAGCCAATCTGGTACAATGAAGGAGAGAGAAAAAAGGGATTCTTCATCTTCATATTTTTGAGAAAGTGCATCCACAACCACATTGTCTTTTCCTTTCTTGTAAATGATCTCATAATCATATCCAAAGAGCTTAGTAACCCATTTTTGTTGTTCTGGGGAGGAAATGTGTTGTTCCAGAAAATACTTGAGGATTTGATGATCTGTCTTAATTTGGAAGCCTTTCCCCAATAGATAAGTGCGCCACAAATCAATGGCATGCATAATAGCCAACATTTCCTTTTCATAGATTGATTTGCCCAAATTTCGTTTAGACAGTTGTTTGCTGGTAAAGGCCAAGGGCCAACCCTCTTGCATAAGGACAACGCCAATTCCTTTCCCTGAAGCATCACATTACAGGACAAAGGTCTTTGTGAAATCGCAAAGGGCCAGGACTGGAGTGGTGCACATGGCCATCTTCAAGGTTTGAAAGGCCTGATCAACTGCTGGAGTCCAAGTGAAAGAATTATTTTTAAGGAGTGCAGTGAGAGGTGCCGCAATATTTCCATAATTATTAACAAACTTGCGATAATAACCTGTTAAGCCTAGAAATTCACGCAAGATTTTGAGAGTATTTGGGTGAGGCCAGTCTTGAATAGCTTCAATCTTCTTAGGATCCACCCTGACACCATCCTTGCCAACAACATGACCCAAGTACTCGACTTCTGAGGTGCCAAAATCACATTTAGATTTTTTTAGGAAAAGTTGGTGCTGAGAGAGTAGATGGAGAACTCAATCCACATGAGCAAGATTGTATGTTCAGGTTTTTCTATAGATGAGGATATCATCAAAGAAAACTAAGAAAAAATGATGGAGAAAAGGACATAAGACATGGTTCATGAGGCTTTGGAAGGTGGAGGGGGAATTACATAAGCCAAAGGGCATGACCAAAAAATCATAGTGGCCCTAATGAGTTCTAAAGGCAGTCTTAGGAGTGTCTGCCTCTTTCATACGGATCTAGTGGTAGCTAGAACAAAGATCAAGTTTAGTAAAGAACTGGACGCCACTCAATTCATCCAAGAGGTCATCAATGAAAGGAATGAGAAATTTGTCTTTAATGGTGAGTTTGTTGAGGGCGCAGAAGTCAGGACACATGCGCCAATAAATTATTTCTTCAGGACCATGACCACAGGACAAGAGTAGGGGCTATTACTAGGGTGGATAACGCCTGTGTTAAGAAGTTCTTGAACCATTTTCTCAATTTCATTTTTTTGGGAAAAGGGGTGGCGATAGGGAAGAATATTGGGAGGAAGGATTCCTGGTACAAGGGGAATGGAATGATCATGAAAACCAAGGGAAGGAGGGAGTCCCTGGGGAGTGGAAAAGACCACTTGATGTTTAGAGAGGATGGATTGGAGGTCTTGCGGCACAAAGGGTGTCTCAGTTGCTTGTATGGAATGGAGTTGGGCAATAACACCATAATGGCATTTTTTGAGCAACTTTTCCATGTGATGGGAACTAATGATTTCAGGTGAACCATCGGTGATGCCTTGGAACTTATATTGTTGGCCCTCCTGGTCGAATTGCATGGTTAATTCCTTAAAATCCATGAGAATGGGACCCAAAGTCCTTATCCAGTCTACACCCAACACAATGTCACAACCGCCCATGTTGATAGAAAACATATGAGATTTCAGGTGGTAGTCACCAATTTGGAGACACACATTTTCACAACGCCCTCCACATTTCATGGAGCCGCCATTGGAAATCATGATTTGGAAATTATTGACTGCATGGATATAGCAATGGGTTTCTTGGGCAATGCGGCGATTAATAAAATTATGGGTGCTTCCACTATCAACAAGAATGATGACCTTCCTATGTTTGATGTAACCAAGTAGCTTGAGGGTTTGGGGGGCAGAGAAGCCAGTGAGAGAATTTAGGGAAATGACCAGTTCTACTTCGGGAGGGTCTGAGGGAGGGGTTATGTCAGTGGGATCAGGTGACTCATACACAAGGGGAGTTTCAACATCCTCTTCCGAAATATCCTCCGATATGGCCATAAAAATATTTTGTTCTTTACACTTGTGGCCCGGAAAATATTTTTCATCACAATTATAACAAAGGCCTTTGAGTTGGCGTTCAACCATTTCAACCCTAGTCAATTTTTGGATCTTTAGTGGAGCATAAGGAGTAGTGGGATTTATTGGTTTAGTCCGAGGAATAAAGGGGGGTTTCCTGTTTTGAGAAGAGACAACTTGTTGTGCTTCCTTAGCTCTTTTAGTAGCCTCCACCCAACTCTGAGGCTGAGCCATGAGGACATGGGCACAAATCTCATCCTTTAGGACACTGATAAAACATTCTCGGAAAAAATGCATCAGACATGCCCTCTGTACGAAAATCAAGTCGCTCAAAAGAAGCTACAAAGTCTTCCACTGTTCCATATTGTTTCAACTTTTTCAAACGACCTAAATGTTTGGTATCAGTGTCAAAGCGTTCATAAAGCTCTACCACAAAGTGTGTCCCAACAATATACCCTTGACGGGAAGTTTTTCTCCATTTCCACCATTGCCAATGTTCTTGATATAGATGGAGAACACCATACCAGAGTTTGGCCAAATCATCTGTAATGCCGTACAAAGAGAAATAATGTTCCATTTGAGTTACCCAACCAGTGGGATTTGAGCCATCAAATTTGGTCACATCCACCCACGGAAGGCGTAGGTCACACTGAAAGTGATGGGGATGAAAATTATGGGAATGAGAGGAAGTTTTAGCTTCAATATGCAAAGGTGGGTCAGATAAAGGGGTATCTGCAGGGATATGCAACTTGGTGCAGATCATCGAAACGACAAATTCAAGCTGGGTAGTCATGTCTTGTTTGAGGTCTTCTTTGAGTTCAGTGATTGATGCAACAATGGAGGAGTGAATGTTTTGATTTATGGTGGCAATATTGGCACTGATATGTCTCACTTCTTGTCTCGTCTCTGTGAAATTAGATTACAAGGTATTGAAGCGATCTTCCAAGTCTTGGCTATGGGTATGGGCCATGATGACGAGGGAACCGAAAAGGGGCGGGAGGGATCAATTTTTTTTCTGAAAAATGATAGGTATGAATGTGATAAGGGCGAAGAGATAAATCCAATGGTGGAGTTATACTCTAGTCTGAAGAATACTGCAGTGATGAAATGCCCAAATTCTTAACCAGGAAGAAATGTGTAGTGATTTGGAAACTCGAACACAGTTGCGCGATAATAGATCTTGTCTATTTTATGTTTTGTTTCCGTCCCCAAGGGTTAGGTATTCAAGGTTTCTACAGACAAGGGTTTTCCTTGTGCTATAGCTCTCTGATATACATGCGGGGTCCAATAGTAGTACTCGACCCAATATCTCAGGGCACCAACTAAGGAGGCTAGACCATGCCCTTAACTGTACTAATCGACTACCTAGGTACTAGAGAGTATCTTCCCAAGTGCTGTTCTTGGTGGCACTATAACAGTCAGGCAACCGATCGATTTATCTAAAGAGGGCTTCAGAAAATCTAGGCCGATCTATATACAGGTGTTGTCTGATGCGCTACCACTCGAAGGGGTACCAACAAGGGTGGCCAAAAAATGTGCGCTTAAGAACCACTTGTATTTCCTGCATGTATGAATCCCTCAACCATGGGTTTATGCTCTTAACGACATATCTCTATAGCTTAAAGACGCCGAAATATGTCTCTACCCTGAAAAAAAATTAACCCACAATTTTCTGCCGAGGAAAGTGCTCTGATACCACTTGTAATATTCCAAATATAAAAAGTATGCAAAACACAAATAATATGCTAGAAATGGCAGATAAATAACAATATAACTAGAACAACACCACAATAACACTGAAATGATATCAAAATAACACCAGAAAGAGCACTTTGATTCTGAGAGAAATGTTCATGGGCCTCTTCGAGGGGGCAACCTCCAGTCGAGCAAATCTCTATTACAATAATATCCAAGCTAGGGTTCCCATACCCTCGACTCATATTTATACTAAATATGTCTATCAAAAGAACCGTCTAGAGGAAGATCCTTCTAGAAGTGGAAGCTTCTATTAGGTTTTCTTACATTCGACTTATTCTACCTTATTGCAAGGCCTTATTAATATTGACCTTTATTACATTTGAATATATTTTTCTACATACGTGAGGGGTTAGGTCCTTAACAGGCTGGGCCCTGGAGAGTGTTGAAATCTAAACCAAGAGTATCCACAATTCACAAAAAGTAGCTATTGGGTCTTTCCGACCGGAGCATATAAATGTGATGTAAAAATTATCCCCAGTTTTCAAATACAATTACAATGCCGCTTTCCTAATAGAGTTCGATGAAGAAGAGTGCACGCAATATGGAAAGAACTTCCCTGGCTTAATCAAGAACTGGTGGGCACGCCCTGAGAAATTCAAAGAAGACACCCATGGAATATATGCCACTGGATCATTAGACACCCATATGATGTATGTGGCCATGATTTTATGTAGACTTATCAAGAAAGAAAACTATGCTCACTTCCTATTACCATGGGTACCAATCATGCATGAAGTTGCAGAAGGTTTTTCTTTCAATTGGGCCAAAATATTATCATAAAATATAGACAAAGAAATCACAGAGTATCAGTCGAGGAAGGCCAAAGGGAAACCTGCACCTTTTTACATGTCTGCACATTTTTACATGTTGGCATACATTATGGATGCCATTTGTTTTATGACACCTTTCCCTCTGATGAGTTGGATTTGGACCCCGACTAGCACTGAACCCTTACATTTTTATCACTCCAAGATGTGGGAGGATAAAGCCGGGGATTTATTTTATGAAATTTGTTGTTACGTAGTAGTGCCGATGCATATCTCCCTCTGCGGTTTCTCGCCTCCCAGGATTTTAGACCATATTATGGCCAACTTGGGGAAAGTACCACACTGGTATATTGAGGAGCAATTTTCCTACATCAGGGTTTTTGGGTGTTCAATTCCCCCACATGCTTTACCAAAGTTTTTACTAGATCGGTCGGTATGCCGAGAGGTAGCATATAAAACTGTGATAGGGGGATTAGTAAACAATTAAAAGAATCCCAGAAGAAGGTATGGCCAACATTCCCACTTCAGGTTGGTACCTTCTCATTACAAGAATTCAGTCATTCAAAAGTGGAGGCAGTAGCCGTAGAAGACATCAAGTTGGTTAACATTGAGTTCAAGAAGAATGATCCCCAGAAGATCGTGGGAAATCACATGGCTCTCTACAATCTAAATAAATGTGAGCATGAAGCTTCCCCACAGGATGAAATATTCAAGGGAGCCAGGTCGTACCAGGAAGTGTTGAACAGGGTTCGAACTCTGACTCCAAACCAATTAGACAGTTTCTACAATTTCCAAAGGCACATGCGGAATAGTTTTCCTAAGGTCTTAGAGGGAGCATATCAGATATCTCCATTAATAAAGGAAACCACAACCCAGGGATTAGAGGCAGGAAGTTCCAATGGACAAGACACTCAAGAGAATTTAAAGAAAACTGAAGTTTTGACACAGAAAGTAGATACCGCATTACCAAATTCACCTGGTAATCAAACAAAGGCTCAAATTGAAGTTTTGATTAAAAAGGGACAGGATACATCGTCATCCACACCAGATAAATTATCTACGAACATAGCAGGGCAACAACCATCCACTTATATAAGTATCCCTATCAAGTCATTAACACCCTTACAGTCAAGTCAAGGAAATCCAAATTGTGAAGTCATATTTATAGAAGACCTTACTCTTATTTCCACAGAAGAAATGCCTCCCTCAAACTTCTTTTTCAACAAGAAGAGGAGGGCCATAGTTAAAATAGAGATGCATCAAAAGGATAGTGCAACTGTCAAAATACATAGAGTTCTGTATGATGGACAGGCCTTAGATGAGACACAATTCGCTATGGAAATGGTAGGCTCATTGGGATCTTTTTCCACAAAAAATCAATGGTCATTAGGGAATCTAGCGAAGCAGTTGAAACATATAAATATATTAGTAAGACGGTTGTAGGACTAGATGACAACAATCGAAAGAGATGTGAGAAATCATATGAAGAAGGATTTTGAATAGATCAGAGTCTGTGATAGGCAGGAAATTCAACAACTCAAGGCTAGCCTTGATGAAAATTCACAGGCCAATAGAAAATTATCCACTCAACAAAAAGAATTGATCAAACAACTTCAGGCCAAGATAGATTTAGCTGAAGTTACAACAATGGAGATGGAAAATTTCCAACTTCAGGCGTTGGAGGTGCACAAAAATATGGAGTTAGCCTAGCAAAACCTTTTTATGAAAGTGGAAGCTATTCAAAGTGTTATCAGGTGGCAAACCTTTCTCTAAATAACATTTAAATTAAGGAGAGAGAAGCCACTGCAGCCCGAGCTACATTCTAGGAGGCCATTTAATAGCAACAAGGGTTCAAGTAGCAAAGGTCCCTCAATTGTCTCTTTCCGAGCAAACCCGAGGCGACATAATCCTGAAGACCTAGGAGATAAATCTGGCTGAAAGCAAAATATTATCCAGGGAAGTAAATAAATCTTGTGAAGAAGCTTTGTCTTCACTCGACAAAGGGTTACTGGACATTGAAAGAGATAGTATCTTTGAGGCCTTGGGGAAGATTGACATAGCAAAAAATCAACTCAATTCCAAGAAAAGCATAGAAGAAGCCCATACGACTATCAAACAATTGAAACAAATCGAGCTTACCCAGATTAACAAGTGGATAGTAAATCCTATTTTACAACGACAAGGTATATCTTTGGAAGCAAGGAAAATACAGGATAGGTTGCCTCATATAGAAAATAAGTTGTATATTTCCGAGGCAAATGAAACAACAAAACCTTCCAGGTTGGTAGTGCAATTAGTGAGTAGATGCATCCAATGTGTTGAACACGGGAAAACCAACACATATGGAAATAAATGACACACCCTGTGCATATTACTCATCATGATCGGATGCCAACGGATTCCAAGTTGGAAGATATGGAAAATAAACGTCTCTATAGGCAGATGAAGAGACATAGGAGATGTAAATGGAACCTTTCAATTTTTGCATATTGTAATATTTGATACTCTTTATGAGAAGTCAAACCGTTTTGGGTTGAAATCATTTTGTATAAATACATGAGTCAAAGACTTATTTCGGGCTGCATCTTGTCGATTGTAACAGAGAAGACTCTCCTTATAGAATATTAATACAAGTGCAGGCAGAGATTCCAAGTTTTGTTCAAATCTGGGTTATGTGTTTCTTTGTCTTCCATTGCTCATTTTCTTTATGTATTCCTGAATAAATGTTGATTCCAATTTAGTACTACAACTACTGAAATCTTATTTTATCAGTGATTTATTGAGTAAGTAGATTTTCCTCTGTATTTATTGTGAGTAATACAAGACCTGCTTGTTGTGTGGATTACTGTATTTTTATGCATTATTCAAGGTTATACTAATCTATTTTCTTCTACTGCAACAAGGTGGGATTCTTCTATAATTTATGCCCTTCTTTGTTCCACAATTTTTTTATTTTCCTTCACTTCATTTATTATTTTGATTTTGACTCAGATACAAAATACAACCTCTGTGCTGCTACAAGGTTAATTTCACTAAGGGAATTTTCTCATATAATGCAGGTAGGAAAAGAATTTAAAAACACACTCTTAAACCATTTTCCCGATGCCTGACATTATCCTTTGAGCATTAAGTTTAATCTCAGGACTAACATGATAGAAGATGTTGATTAGTAGGAATTTTTGGAACAAATGCTAGTTTCCTTGCCACCTAAGAGCTAGTTTTGGCTCTTTATTCACTGATTTGACCCTTCTTATCTCTTAAGGAGATTCCAATTTGATGTTTGAGAGGTCTTGGTTTGGGTGTTCCCATCTCTTTTAGAGAAGAAACAATATCTCTGTCTACATCCTCTGTGACTATGGGAGTTTCTCTACTTGCCCCTTTTGTTTCCATTTTCTTATGAGTCCTTCTTTTCTTGTTGGTACTTTCCTTATCCCCCATCTTCTTTTTCTTTTTTGAATCCTTTATGGGGTCTTCTTCTAGGTTTGGAGCAAATTAAATTTGTAATGCTTCAAATTCATACTCTTTGACTATAAAAATATGTCTTAGGGGATCTAGTAAGGTTGCTTTCTCAAGGCATCACATACAAGCAATTTTACTATCCCATGGTGGGATAGGTCTTCAACTTTCCCTCAAACATTTTCACTCATTTATCTAAGACACTGGAGAAAAAAGTGTGGCACACTCAAATTATCTTTAGGATTTTGATGTGGATAATATATTAATTGATACAATAACCTGGAATGGTAAGCATAAACCATGTTGTATATCCCTTCACATGTGATATATTTTGTGAAGTGGAGGGCCACCTCATCCCATGGTGTAGGCAAGCTATCCCTTGACCCCATTCATTATCTCTTCCATTGCTCAATAAGTCAGGAGGAAACTTTGTTTGGCATCAATAGATGCCTATCTCTCTTATTTATCACAACACAATCCAATGGGAAGCCATGCTACTATGAGTAAAGTAGGTGAATTCACTTGAATTTCTATGCCTCTTACTATGGTTAGGTATTATTGGTTTTTCCCCTTTACATTCAAAAAATTTTGAGCAAATTCCATGGCAATGTTATCATAAAAACCTTGTAGTTTATGGAAATATTCAAGCCAATTAGACTCCTAAAATACTTCAACCACTTCTAGATTGTTATATATCTTGGAAGTATTAGTAGGTTCATTTGTATTGAAGCATTCCCCCATATCTTTTTATGCTAAACAATATCCCCATATATGTCTTCCTTTTGCTATGAATTATTCTACAACTTGTTATCTTATAAGCAAAAACAAATCTCTATTTCAAATTTTTTTCATGGCATCCATTCTCTACTCACACTAAGGTTCTTTAAGAAAAAATTGAAGGAGGAAAGGTCACATGTCTCTTACTTCTTTATCCTCAGGTGTAATGTTGGAGATTCATCCTGCCTTTGATCCTTCCTTCTATCCTCATCAACTATTTCCTTAGCTTGGTGGAAAATCCTTAGCCATCAATTATATATTCCAAACCCTCTATTTTTTCTTATGTGGGTGCCATTCTTTCTATTTATAAAAAGAGTTTTTATGGAGGCACTATGTATGCCAAATTATCTGTGGGTAAACATAGGTTCTCTTCATCAAATTCAGAATTTCATCTCTCAACTTTCCACCTTGAGTTGAGCAACTATGAGTTATGGATTTGAGGGCATCTCATTGAAATTAAAAAATTGAGTTGAAATGATAGCACTGAGTGGACATGCCATGGTATAAGTATGACTCATTGTCCTATTTAGTTATCTTTTGATGTGAGATCCCAATCTCCGCTTCAATGATGGCTTATAATTTTTTTTTCCTTGAAACTTGTATTGTGCACTTTGAGTTCACTTCACGTTGTGACACAAATCTCCCCCCAACTAAATTTTCAAGGAAAAACATTTTATAAGCCATCATTGAACCCGTGATGAACACCAATGTTGACATACTTTATATGCAATCAATAAATGGGACTTTGGGTTAAGGGGTAGTTCACCATAGATAGATGACATGAATTTATAATCAATATAATCTACTGTTTCTAGAGATGTAACATACCTTTAATCTATGGATGATGATTTAATTTTGATATGAATGTTGGTTTGCAAGTGTATGATGGACTTTGGTGACCTTTTATTGCACATCAAAATATTGATTAGTAGGTGAATGGGAATTTTGTAGGCTCCCATAGAAAACCCTTAGTCATTTGGGAGGCTTTGCAAGCTTTTATATTGTAGGTGGAGTCTCTTGTAGAAGGTCATGACATGAAATTGTTGTAGGTTGACCCTGTTGTAGATTCCTATAGAAATTGGTTGTAGGTCATGTTGATTAAGGTTGGTTGTCATTGATGTCAACCCTTGAATAAATCCCCATAACACAAGGTTTGGGTAATGGACCCAAGTTTGTTTGATGTAAATATGACTCATTATTGTCTTGTCATGGTTGATAAGAAGTAAAAATGGATGAACTCCAAAGTGGTCCCCTTATGGTGAAAGCCCTCACAGGAAGACGCTTTGCAAAGTGAGAGAACCCATGCTTATTTGAGGAATAATGAGATGAATGACAATGAATTTGTGAGTGAAACTATCCTAGATGGATATTGCTTGTCATGCCATTTCCAGTGGTATGTGGAACGTCACATAACTCCTCACGGTTAGAGATTTATGACCATATGAAGTTGGAGAACCTTCATGAGTCTTATAGAAGCCCCCAAGAGTCAAAGTTCTTTGCAAAAATAAATTATTTTAAATGAAGAAGCCCTAAAATAAGGAAAGTGTAAGGCTACATGAAGATATAAATAAGAGACAAATCTCACTCATAAAAAAACACACTTGTACATATTGTATATCTATTTTCTTGTGTAAATATTCTTGTAAATA
>ML782243.1:178350-188497 GCA_009831015.1 Picea engelmannii
GGCCTAAAGCCGACATAATTAAAATAACATTACTAATCTAAATTACAACTAATGGCCTAAAGCCGACATAAATAAAATAGCATTACTAATCTAATATGCCCCAATTAAGGGGTAATGAGCCAATATTAGGGCTTAACATACTATGCCTTAATTCCTAGGGAGAAAAATAAACAAGCTTGATCCAAGGAGTTGTAAGTGCATCTTCTTGGGGTACTCAAATACCATAAAGTCATATCATCTTTACAATGAGGTAAACAAGAATTTCATTCTTTCCAGAGATGTGTTTTTTCTTGGATCCTCCAAGAATGACAAAAATGTTGAGAGACAACTTGATCATATCGATAGATTCACTCTTGTAAATACACAACATGAGTTTGATGATGAGATTACACATGTTGAAGGGGGAATCCCTATCTTGGATCAGTCTTTGGAATTTACTTTTGAAGCACCATCTCCCGCTCATGAATAAGTTCCAACCACTTCATCAGAACATGAAGTTCATTTGGATAATGTGATTGAGAGGATTGAAAGGATAAATCTTGATGGAAATACAACACCATCTCAATCAATGGAGTAACCTAGACCATCTCATAAAGGTCCATCAAAGTGGCTCATACCGACACTTGAAAGTGTTCATCCTAGTGAGGTTGGAAAGACATGAACCAAAAGTTCTACAAGGAAAGATGTAGGTGATCTAGATAATTCAAATTCATGTGATGCAGATGATATGGATGTTTCTTATGATTGTGAATTTAAATTATCTAGTAACTTTGAAATACCTTCCTTTGAAGAAGCTACTTATCATGATGAGTGGAAAGAAGCCATGCATAATGAGTATGATGCTCTCGTCAAGAATGAGACATGGAAGTTGGTGGACCCTCTATTCAGAACCAAACCAGTTGGCTACAAGTGGGTCTTCAAGAACAAGTACAAATCAGATGGATTACTTGACAAGAACAAAGAGAGGCTCATGGAAAAAGGATTAGCATATAAAGAAGACATTTATTATGAGGATACTCTCCCCCCACAACAAAATGGGATACCATTTGTACTCTATTTTCCTTGACATCAAAAAATGGATGGAAAGTTCATCAGGTGGATGTGAAGACTACTTTATTGAATGGAGACTTGAAAGAGAATGTATTCATGTCTCATCCAAAATGTTTTGTTGTGAAAGGACAAGAACATAAAGTATGCAAATGCATTAAATCCTTATATGGAATGAAAGAATCATTGCGATCCTGGTATGAAAGCTAATTGAGCATCTTCTTAAATTGAATTTCAAGAACTTTAATCTTGATGATGCAACTCTGTTTGATAAGAAAGTTGGAATTTTTTTATATCTTGTAGTGTATGTAGATGATTTGTTGATAACAAGGAACAATGAAATCTATATTACATCCATAACAAAAGGATCAAAGAAAGGTTTTGAGATGACAAATTTGGGACATCTTCACTACTACTTAGGTATTGAAGTGACCCAAAATCAAAAGTACATATTCATCTCCCAAAAGAAGTACATTGGAGAATCATTGAATACATTTGGCATGGATGATTGTAACCCTCTCTCTAATCTAATGGAACATAATTTGAAGCTCACATCAAAAGCAGGGAATGGATTTGAGGATGTAACCAAGTCCAGAAAACTTGTGGGAATTATTATCTAACTTACCACCACCAGAACATATATTTCATTCATTGTTGGGATTCTTTCCAGGTTCATGCAAAAGCCTTGTGAAGGACATTGGTCTTCTGCAAAAGAAGTTCTAAAGTACTTGAAGGGAAATCAAGACTTTGGACTCAAGTATTATAAGGTGGATCAATTCAACCTGATTGGATATTCTGATTCATACTTTGATGGAGATAAATAAAATGGAGAGTCAAATTTAGGCTATCTCATGAGTCTTGGATCAACAATTGTCTTCTCAAGATCACACAAATAGTCATTTCCAATATATTCCACAATAGATAAAGAATATGTGGCAGCTACATAAGCAACACAAGATATTGTGTGGCTCGGGAAAATACTTGAATATTTGCAAGATACATAGGCGAATTCTACTCCTCTTCTGGTTGACAATACTTTTGTAATCAAGTTGGCCAAGAATCCTAGATTCCATTAACGAACGAAGCACATCAAGACAAAGTACCGTTTGATTCGATATCATTTAGAGGCCAAGACTATTCACTTGTGACATTGTTCCACAAATGATCAAATTGTAGACATCTTCACCAAAGCACTTGGAAGAGAAAACATTTAAAAATTCATAATGATGCTTGGACTCACAAACACCCCTTCAGATTAATGAGGGGAATGTTAGATACCTAATCCTTAGGGATTGAGATACTTTGTAAATATTATTTAGGAGAAATATGAAGAGTCATTCATACCTCTTGGAAGATGAAAGCAAAGGTCACTTCACCTTATATTTATGAATGTCTCATGTTAATGCAAATAAATCAAGCGTAGAGTTATTCCCTCTTCCCATCCCTAGATTGACACTCCTAAGTATCTTTATTTAGGTTTCCTTAATTAATTTTTTGTAGATATAGACACCCTTAATGGCTTGAATAAGATGAGTTTTCACACACAAATTCTTGAGTTATCCTAGAAGTTCATTTTTTGATTGGTTGCAGATCTTCTTTTGTTCTAGCCTCTCAAGAGAAGGTGGAAAATGATGTTGAGAGGGACGAGGGAATGTTTTTTGATTTTCTTTCTCTTTAGGGGTTTTGTCTTTTATAAGTTCAAAAATAAAAGGTTGTAAAGAATATGTTACCACATTTCTTAAATGAAGGTTCAAATACTTTAATTCCTTATAATTTAACGAGTAGGCTTGATAGTTCATCATCTCATTATTGTAGATTAGTTGGAACTATCTATTATTTGGGTTTGGTGCTAGTAGGGTGGGAATTTGTGGCTATTTTGGGGGTTTGTCGAGTAGAGATATAAGTATAAGGTGTAGGTAACAACATTTTTCATTACTTTCCTTATAGTTTCCAAGCTTGTGGAGGATTAGGCCATTGCCCTTGGGACCATTGTTTTGGATGAAATGGAAATGTATGAGATTGAGGATACTACCATCGTTGTGGTATTTGGTTGTGAATTTAACAAGTTGGATAGCTAGAGGGGTATCAATATGAAGAAAGATTAAACATTTGATTAATATAAGTATAATTAAAATACCGAGGATGGGAATATGAGATAACTTTTTGAAATTTCCTTAGTAGTCCTTGTCTCCTATGATTGTTGAAGAAAAAATACACCATATTGTCTTATACTCCTTGGTACATAGCCTTCAAACCAGACAAATAATGACATGTGCTTGTTTGGTGGTTCTCCTCACATATTCCACATGGTTCCATTGTATTGAGTGGGCATTCATTCTTGGCATGTTTTCTTTTGCATGTAGGATAGAAAACAACCAAGGAGATTTTAGAATATTCTTGATTCCTCTTAATTTTCATGGTATCTACCTACATAAATAATAAATTCAATATGTAAATTTTCATGTCCTCTATTAAGCTTCCAATCTCATTCTTTGTGAGACTTGACGCTGCAGATTTTGATGATTACGGGACTAAATTTTTTCCACCTCTATTCTTCTTGCTTGTAGCTCTATAGTAATTCTTGAACATGTGCTTTATATTCTCATATCTTAGCTAAAATATGTCACCATTTGTAAGGAATTTCAAGGTATCCATTAAGTTTTCTTTTACACCTTTGAGAAGCACTGGTTAAGAGATTCTTCATCCAAATTGTACCTCTGATCTCTTTTGTAGCTTAGTTGGAATCTTTCTCTATAATCTTCCAAGGACTCATTGTCTCATTGTACAATTCAAAATATTTCATCTAGATAATATCTTTGGCCTTTCAATATTCTCTATATTTTTCAATGAAGGTTTGCTTCTTCTAATCTCAATTTTTGATACTATTTCCTTCTAATCTCATGAACCATCTCAAAGTTGTTTCCTTTAGTGTAGAGGGAAAGATCTTGATTTTTTGAGAATCTAATGTGTACTCATAGGTTTTATAGAGAACCCCAAACTCAAAAAGAAAAGTATTAGGGTCTTGAGTAGGAATCCCATGAAAATGGAGGAGAGTAGAAGGATTTATATTCTTCATCCTTGTTTCCTCATAATTTTCAATGTGGCACCCATATAGGACATTAATCTCAAACAAAGCACACAACTTGAAAAAGTAGTTCTTTTCTTTATATATATAGTCAATAACATACATAAATTGTATTTCAAAAATAACCTAACAATTTGACCCCTTGGTCATATTATCCACTCGTAAACTTCATGAGGGTTAATAATAATAATAATAATTCAAGTACAAGATTGATTTCAAATATCATTTCTTTTTGATACAATGCTATGTATGATTATATATTCTCAAATCCACAATACTATCACATATACTTATGGATAAATAAACTACACTTCAAATATTTCAATCATAACTAAGGAATAAGTAAAAAGTAGAAATGCTGGCTCAATTACTGATTTAATCAAGATAAGTCTTTAGACTAGAATGTTTAGGCCTCTACTAATCATTCAATGGTTCAAAACTTCCTTCTACAACAACAATACAATTTTCTCAATAGCGTACCAATAGTCCCTTTTAAATAAGCAACAATACTTTCTTTCAATATATATAAACTTCCTTAAATATCAATAGAGATATCTGAAAACAACTCTTTTTTAGATAACTAGGATTCTATTTTTCATCCTGATTTTCCAATACAAAATACCCAATCTTAGGAGTACATATAAGCCTCAATAACATTCAAACAGAACATAAACCAATCATTGTTTTTGATGCAACAAAAGCCTCTTTTCAATGCTCTTTTTCTCTATATACAATCATATCAATTCTACCTTTCCTTTATCAATTGGAAGATGAATACAATCATATCAAGATTCAACTTATAAGTGTACAAATAAGAGAAATTAATATTTAATAATGCAAGCAATCTGCTCCTCAAATAACGACCTAAGAAAAATATTTTCAATTTCACACGAGCAAAATTAAATATTCATTAATCAATCTCTAAATAATTCTTACCTTTCAATCAATTCATGTCTAGAAAATAAACTATTTATTACATAAGAAATATCAAAGGAAACCCTTCCTGTCTTACGTCGAAACTTAGAATTTTTTTTGCACAAATCTCAAGACAATCACCTATATGATGTGTACGTGGCTTGTGTATGAAAAGTCTTGAGAATGAAGGAAAATTCACAATGGCCCTGAGTTTTCATCCCACATGGACTTAAGCAATCATGCACCTCTATCCCATACGAAAAAATAAAAATGAAATTGCTTTCCAAATTTTTTCTTAAGCAATCATGCACTGTGAGATTTTTTTATAGGTGTTAGGTATTGGGTATGTGTTATATTATTTACACAACCAACCCCACGCTTTGTGTTGCGTCGGTTGCATGAGGGGGTCATAGGGAGGCGAGATCCTCCGATTTTTTTTTGGATGTTTTTTGCATCCATTTTTCATGGTTTTCGTCGTTGGTTTTCTAATTCCGGTTAAGGAATTAAGGTTGATGACTAATCCGGGTCAATAAATTAGGGGTTTTAGATGCCATGGGATCCTATATATACATATATATATATATATATATATATATATATATATATATATATATATATATTGTATTGTAAAAAATTAAGAATATGATAAATAAATAATTAGAGGTGCAACTCTAAGCAAGTTGTTGGTTTTCCTGGTTTAAGTTTCGAGGGTAAAATATTTGTGTAATGTGTGTGTGTATGCCATTGTATCTTTTTTGTTTTTACTAAGAATATATTTATAGTAATTAATTTTACAAGATCAAAATATACATTTGTTATCAGAGTAATTATTGGCTTCAGGGGGATGCCTTTATGGCTACCGGTTTGGCTCATGTTTTTGATAAACCTTTCTACAATGGGAGCTCTGGAATATCAATTTTTTAGGAGAAAAGAAATGGTGAGCAGTTAAAAAATAGAGATCGAGAAATTTAATGGGAAAATTCTTGAGTTGTGGAAGCTCAAGATGGAATATCTGTTGGTGGAAAAACATCAGTGGATCGTTGTGGATCCAGGTACTGCACCTACAAGAATGTCAATAGAAGACTGGGTAAAGTTGGATTGAAAGGTGAAGAGCACAATCCAATTATGTCTCTCAGATTCGGTATTACTGAATGTGTAAGGAGAAGCTACAACCAAGGAATTATGGGATAAGTTAGGGGATTTGTATCAATATAAGTCCCTGGTAAACACACTTTTCCTGCAGAAGAAGTTGTACAACTTGAGGATGAAAGATGAAAACTCAGTGATAGAGCATATGAATGCCTTCAATGTAGTGGTAAGTCAGTGATTGTACGTTGATATTAATATTTTTGATGAGGACAAGTGTATCAATTTATTTTTCTCTTTACCAGACTCGTGGGATAGTCTGGTTGTGGCCAGAGTTAGTAATTCAACTAATTTAACTTTCAATGATGTGGCCTCATCCTTTTTGTCGAAGGCGATGAGGCAGAAAAATATGGAAATCCAGAGAACATATGCTCCCAGGAAATAAATGGATCTAAGTCCTTAAGTGGGAGATCTAAATATAGGGGAAGATCTAAATCTCCCAAAAAATTTGTAAAGGTATGTTGGAGATGTGGAAAAAAAGGGCACTAAAAGAAAAAATGTAGATCCAAAAGTGTTGAGAGAGGGAAGGGATCTGAAGATTCTCCTTCTATAGAAGAAAAAACCTCCATAGACAAAGGAGGGGATGTGTACTTTGCTTCTTCAAGCACACATGCAGTTCATGAGGAATATTTGGTTGACTCAAGTTCATTCTTTCATATGACTCACCACAAGGAGTGGTTCTGTGAATATGGAAGGTATGATGGAGGTGACGTTTTCCTAGGAGATGACTCGATAGCCAAAATCATAGGACAAGGAAAATTCAAGTTGAAGATCATGGATGGAAGGATTAGAACAATCCCTGGTGTTTTGCACATCCTAGGATTGGCTAAAAATTTGTTTTCTATAAGCAATATGGACGATGCAGGTGTAAAAACTGTGTTTGAAAAGGGAACCTACATGATGGTTCGAGCAACAATGGTGTTGCTAAAGGGATTTTGGTTGGGAAATCTGTATAAGATGCATGGGAGAACTATTAGTGACATGTGAAATAGTTCTGTTGTTCCTGATATTAGAGATAAAGAAGAAGAAAATCCTACAGTATATGGAGAAAATAATATGTTATGGCATCAAAGACTGGGGCATATCAGAGAGAAAGGAATTTGAGTACTACATGGTAAATGTATTGTTAAATGTATGGCCAATTTCTCTCTAGATTTTGATTTCTTTGAACATTGTTTATATGGGAATCACAATTGTGTAAGATCCTCCTATAGAGCTATAAGAGTGGAGGGGATTTTACAGTAGGTACAAAATGATGTGTTTGGACATGTGTTGGTTCCATCACTAGGAAAATATGTGTACTATGTCTCATTTATAGATGACTTCTCGAGAAATACATGGATTTGTTTTCACAGGAAGAAATATGAACTCTTTCACAAATTCAAAGAGTTTAAGGGTCTTGTGGAGAATTAGATGGAGAAGAGAATTAAGGTGATGAGGATAGATACTGATGGAGAATATTGCATAAATGAATTCAAATAATTATGTAAGAAGTCTGGTATAGCAAGGCATAATACTACTCCATACATGCCTTAGCAGAATGGAGTTGCAGAAAGGATGAACATGAAATTGATGGAAAAATCAAGGAGCATGCTCAATGGTGTCGGGTTAGGACATGAATTATGGGCAAAGGCAATGGGTACTGCATGTTATCTGGTCAATTGATCATCCTCATTAGTGCTGGATGAAGAGACTCCACACGAGGTATGGACTGGTAATAAACCCTCTCTTACACATATCGGGGTATTTGGCTGTGATGCCTATGTTCATGTTCCAAAGGAAAACAAGATTAAGATAGACAAAAAGGTTGAAAAGTTTATCTTTATTGGGTATAAACATGGTATGAAAGGTTATAATATTTGGAACCCATAAACTATGAAGGTAATGTATAGCCAAGATGTGGTATTTATATAAATCAAATATGTTTTCAAACAGGAGGTCCTATCAAGGGAATAAGAACCAAAGAAAATAGAGTTTGAATTGAAGGATAAAGAATCAAACTCTATAGAAGAACATGAATCAGGAGAAGAAGAGCCTCATACTCTAGTATTGAGGAGATCGGTTCGGGAAAGAAGGAAATCATAAAGGTATACTCCACCTGATTTTCATTCAAATTTTTCTTTGTTTATTACTAATGATGATCCTAGAACTGTTAGGGAGGAATTGGATTTAGAGGATGACAAACTCTAGAAAAATGCCATGGTGGAAGAAATGGAAATGATGGACAAGATTGAGGCTTGGGATCTAGTGGAGTTTTCGACTAGAAGAAATCCCATTGAAAACAAACGTGTGTTTAATAAGAAGTTGAATGAACTAGGAAAAGTGGAGAAATACATAGCTCGGTTAGTAGAAAAAGGTTATTCCCAGGTAGAGGGAATTCACTTTGGTGATTTGTTTTTCTCTTATTACTAAGTTAACTTTTATTAGATTTATTTTATCTGCTGGTGTTGATTTTGATTTTTAAATAGAACATATGGATGTGAAGATAACATTCCTACATGGGGATCTGGAAGAAGAAATATACATGAATCAACCAAAAAGATTTGTTGTGAAGGGAAAGAAAGAGTTGGTATGCAGGCTAAAAAATTCCTTGTATGGTTTAAAACAATCACCAATGACGTGGTATAAAAAATTTGATACTTATATGTTGGGACTGTTCTTCACAAGGAACAAAGTTGATCACTGTGTGTATTTCAAATTAATCAGTGGTCATCTTATTTATTTTGTCTTGTCTGTGGATGACATGTTGTTGATAGGAAACAACAAAGAGATTATCCAGGATGTGAAAACTTAGTTGTCCTCTAAACTTGACATGAAGGATTTTGGTGCTGCAAATTTCATTTTGGGCATGGAAATTAAAAGAGATCGGGAAAACAAGAAACTCTAGTTAAATCAGAGGAAATATGTCGAGATAGTATTGCAAAGGTTTAATATGAAGGAAAGTAAACTGGTCAGGGTTCCTATTCCTATAGGTGTAAATTTATCTGCAGATCAATGTCCCAAGACACATGAAGAAAAAAATGACATATCTTGTGTTTTGTATGTTAGTGCGGTTGGCAGTTTGTTGTATGCAATGGTTTGTACTAGACCGAACAATGCACATGCAATGGGAGTTTTGAGTAGGTATATGTAAAACCAAAGGAAGGAACATTGGAAAATAGTAAAGAGGGTTTTCAGGTATTTGTGTGGAACTACTAGTTATGGATTATGCTACCAAGGAAGACCAAGATTGGACAAAGTGTTGGATATACATGGGTTTGTTGATGCAGACTAGGATATAGATCTGGATCACAAAATATCTACAAGTGGGTATGTGTTTAACCTGTTTGGAGGAGAAATTAGTTGGATGAGAAAAATATAGGCTACCGTGGCACTCTCAACTACAAAAGTTGAATACATGGTAACCATTCATGCAATCAAGGAAGAAGTATAGTTACAAATATCGTGTTCAAGTATTGGGTTAGTACAACAAGCTGTAAGGATATATTGTGACATTCATAGTGTAATCTTCCTGGTGAAGAACCCAACTTATCATTCAAAGACAAATCATATTGATGTTTAGTATCACTTTGTGAGAGACATGGTTGAAGATAAGAAGTTGTTGCTGATGAAGGTGGACACTTTGAAGAAGGTTGCAGATTCATTGATAAAGTCTGTGAGCACCAAGAAGTTTTCCCGGTGTAGAGAAACAATGGACATTGTTGCCTTGGATTGTTGGCTATGTAATCCCTATAACCCCATATATGTAGAGAAAACAACAAGTGGGAGAATTTTAGGTATGTTTTATATTCTTTTCAAAACCAACTCCAAATGCTACATTGCATGGGGGGTCATAGCCCCCCCCAAATTGTTTTTGGGCAATTTTTTGCGTTTGTTTTTCGAGGCTTTTCGACACATGGTTTTCATCGACAATTTTCTAATTCTAGTTAAGGAATCATGGTTGTTGAATAATCT
>ML782243.1:188572-200992 GCA_009831015.1 Picea engelmannii
TTTTATTGTAAATAATGAAGACTATGATGAATAAAGAATTAGAGGTGCGACTCTAAACATGTTGCTGGTTTTCCCAATTTGGGTTTCCAGGGTAAAATCTTTGTGTAATGTGTATTATCACACAAACTGTCACTTGGGAAAATCCAACCATAAGCGTCACTAGTGCGACACAACTAGGAATAATAACCACTGTAACCTTAGCAATTACTTCCCTCATTTTAGTGATGAATGATTTCACCACAAGGAAGAATTCCCAAGTGACCTTAAGGGAAAAGAGAATGAAGATCAAGGGGTTTTTTAATATCCCTATTTTGGTCACTAAATGAAGAGGTCTAGGGTTTGAAGACAAGTGTCTTGGGAGAATATATGAGATGCGCTTGAAAAGTACATGCAAAACCAATGTTAGAACAACTATCCCAAGATCTAATATCATGTAAAGTAGCCCTAGAACACTAGTGAAAACAACAAGAAATTTTGTTGTCCCAAAATTGCAACATATTGTAAATTATATTAGCAAGAAGAGAATAGTAATAAATGAAATAAATTATTGTCAAAATCAACTATAAATGATATAAAATGAAATCTTATGACTAGTAGACTAATTTCCAATGTTTAAACCACAACTTTGATGGTTTAAATTGTTGATTAATTGGGTTGGTTGTCATTGATGTCAACCCTTGGAGAAAGTCTGGTAGCATAAAGGTTTGGGTAATGGACCCAAGTTTTTTTTTATGGATAATGATATGATTTTTGATATATTTGTAGTTAAGACTATTCCATATGGATAGTACATGTCACGCCATTTCCAGTGGTATGTGGAATGTCACATAAATCCTCACGGTTAGAGAGTTATGGCCATGTGAAGTTGGATAAAGGTTTGGGTAATGGACCCAAGTTTGTTTGATGGATAATGGTATGAGTTTTGATATATTTGCAGGTAAGAATATTCTAGATGGATAGTACATGTCATGCCATTTCCATTGGTATGTAAAATGTCACATAACTCCTCACGGTTAAAGATCTATGTCTATGTGAAGTTGGAGAACCCTCATGGGTCATCTAGAAGCCCCAAAAGGTCAAAGTAGTCAAAGTGGTTTAAGAGATTTTAGAAGGTAAATAATAAAGTGAAGTGATGAGTGTATTATAGGTCAAAGTGAATACAAAATAAATTATTTGAATAATAAAGATAATGGAGAAATTACTAAGTTACAAGTGGTTAGAAGTGGGTTAAACCTAAAATAAAGAAAGTGGGTTAAGATGGTTAAAAGGTAACCCCTTGAGGAAGCTACATGAAAGTATAAATAAGAGGCAAGACTCTCTCATTTTAATTACACTTGAGAATATTGAATATCTACAAGTGAATGAGGTAACCAAAATATATCTAAGTCTAATTTCAGAGGGAAGGTGAAGTAAAGAAGGCCGAAATTCAAGGGAGGATAAATTCTTTTAATGATGCTTTCTAAGGTATGTTATTTACAGGTCATCTCACCATTTTTGCAATAATTTTTTTTCTAGAATGATTCAGACTGTGAAATTGGGATTCTGTTGAAGAAACATATCCAATTAGCCGTGGTACAAATTTCATCTTGTGGGTTGTTGTATTTTTGGAGTTACACTCTGTGGAAAATAGGGTTTGTGGCTAGTCCTGAAACTAGTCTAAAACAAGTGTTTTGGGTAAAAACGTCATAACTTCTTCATAATAGATCCAAATTCAGTAAGACAAAATGCATTGGTTAGATTATAGTATCTAGTATTTTTTTTACAATTTTCAAATCCATACAACAAATATTTCACGTGGGCACGCTCTACAAGTTCGCTCTCTAGAATAAGCCAGAATTCAACAAGGTCTGCCATTTTTGCTGTAAATTATTTTCTGAGAGGTTCCAAGTAGTGAAATCTTGAGGAATTGCATAAAAGACACTGAAGAACATTGTGTATCATTTTCAGATATTTATTCATTACATGTACATGGTTATGATTATTGCAAGTTAGGGTTTTTGACTAATCCAAAATTAGTCATGTGAGATTAAAGTAAAGTTTGATGAAAATGTCAGTCTCTTGTTGTTAAATTTAAGGAAGGTTTGTAGGTATATGATCATATACATTGGGTCTATTACAGAGTTACAAATCATATTTGGATGATGAAATTGATGAGGGATTTTGGTTGAGGTACATGTTGGGTACATGGTTGAGACAAGTAGTTAATGAGTTGGCACATACATGAGTTGTATAGTTGATGATGTTGGTACATCTTGATGAGTCATAGTTTATGTGTATTTTATGTATGCTTGGTACATATTTGGTGCATGGTTGATGCACTCGTTGATTGTACAGGTTGAGGTACAGGTTGATGCATGGTTGATGCACTTGTTTATGGTACAGGCTGATTACAGGTTGTTTGGTACATGTTGATGCATGGTTGATGCACTTATTTATGGTACAAGTTGATTACAAGTTGATTGGTATAGGTTGTTACATTGGTATATCTCATAGTGATAGTGTGACAATGGTTCCATCATTCTACTTCTACACCAGTGAAGTTGTACGGGGCAAGGACATGTGGTTGTAGCCACCTTCCAATTGTAGCCGGGGAACAAAGGGGTCATAGCCTCCTTCTGGTTGTAGCCAGAGAATTAGGGAGTTAGATATTTCCTCAGGTTGTAGCCTGATAAATTAGGGGTTTGGAGCCTCCTTCCAGTTGCAGCTGGAAAACAAAGGAAGTTAGTGCTTCCAATGAATGTAATTCTTAAAGATATATAAGAAAAATGATTCTGTGGTTTTCTCCCTCTTTGGGTTTCCACGTAAAAACAATGGTGTATTGTATATGCGTATGATTGTTCATTTCTTATTTACTTTGCAACTATTGGATGATAATGCTAGATTGATATAACACTTGCATATTGTGGTTAAAAAGGATTGAATTGCTCTATTACTGATTCACCCCCCCTCTTAGTAATCCAACAATTGGTATCAGAGTAGGTTCCTTTAGAAATCAGTTTAACCACTGAAAGGTAGATTATGGAGAGAAACAACATGTATAAAAATGGAATACCGCAGTTTGATGGACATAAGTATGCATTTTGGAGTAGAAGGATGAAAACATATATAAATGCATAGGGATTTGAAATTTGACAATCTGTTGTAGATGGATACAAAGAACCAATAGTTCCATCGACAAATGAAAGAGAAATAAAACACGGGAAAAATAATTCCAAATCCACAAATGCACTTCTGTATGGTATTTATGAATCAATATACACCAAATTTATACATTGTAAATCCGCTAAAGAGATATGAGACAAGCTTCAAAATATTTATTAAGGAGATTCAAAAGTCAAAGAAACAAAGATTCAAACTTACAGAGGTTAGTTTGAACAACTAAAGATTGAGGAAGAAGAGAATATTGCAGCTTACTTCTTACGATTCGATGAAACAATAAATGAAATCATAGGATTGAGAGAAGAAATTAAAGAGTCTGTAATTGTTCAAAAGGTACTAAGATCTCTTCCTATGAGATTTGATCCTAAGATATCAATACTAGAAGAAATAGTAGATCTAGACTCAATAAGCATGGACGAACTACATGGAATATTCACATCATATGAAATGATAACTGAACAGGAAAATCTAGATATAAAAGAAGCATCTTTCAAAGCATCCAAAAGGTCAAAGCAAAAGGGAAAGCAAAAGGAAAAAGAACATAGCAACAACAATGACATCTCGTAAGATGATGAAGAAATGGCCAACTTTGTCAAACGATTGAATAAAGGAACCAACGACAGATATAAAGGTAAGTTTCCATTGATTTGTTTTAATTGTGATGGTATCGGTCATTTTTATAACAAATGTCCTCATAAGAAAAATAAGAGGAATGATGAAGATTACTCAAATAGAAAACAAACATATAAAGGCAAAAGAACCACAAATAAAGATTTCAAGAAAATCTTATGCACCAAAGAAGACATCTCCTCATCAGATGAAGATGAAGTCAGTGACAGTGAGACATAAAGAGTTCTATTCATGGCAGTAGAAGACTTTGATAAAGAAGACACCGAAGAAGAATACAAAGAGGAAGAAGTTGACTACCGAGAAGAATTGTTGTGTGCTATAGAAGTTATAAGAAGAGAAAAGAAGAAAAACAAGAAGCTACAAGAGGAACTAGACAAGAAAGAAGAAACTCAGGAACTAGAATAAATGATCACAAATTTGAAGGTTCAAATAGAAGAAGATTAAAGAATTGAAGATGTACTCAAAGAACAACTAGAAGAAAGAGACATGATCATTGGAAATTTGGAAGCAAAGATTGTCACATTAAGAAAGGATATTCAAGAGAAAAATATGCAGAAAAACTCAAAAGTTTTGGATAACATTATCAACAGTCGAAAGCCTCATCATGACAAGTCTGGACTTGAATACAATCAGATAGAAAAGGGATCAAGCTCCAAAACAACAGGACAAGAAACATATCCAAAAAGCTATGCAGAAACAATCAAAGGGGATATGAAGACCTACAAAGAATATTACAATGAAAATCCTCCACTGAGAATATTCATATTTCAGAATCAATGACCGAAAGATAGGCCTTAGGAAGAAGAAGGATTCAAAAGAGCAACTCCTTTTAGAATATCTTCAACTCCCAGGTATCAAACTATATTTTTTGGTTTATGTTATGCATGTAATAATTTTGGACATAAAGCTATGAATTGCAGAGCTAACAGCAGGAACATAAACAACTTTGAAAGTCATACCCAAAAGGGTTATCTAAGAAGGCCCAGTGAAACACAGAGAAGAAGTTACAACAGGTTTGAATCATTGAGCACTGAAGTGGAATTCTACAAGTGTAAAAAATTTGGACACATGGCCAAATATTGTAGAATGACAGTTTCTCCTAGAGAGACACAACATAACAAAAACAATCATAGACAGGAACCTCAGAAGAGAACATGGATAAGAAAACATAATCAATATAGCAATGAAGAATTCACACTCACTCTACAATCTAAGCAGAAGAAACATGGTTGGTATGTTGAAAGTGGCTGTTCAAAACATATGACAGGTGATAAAGACATGTTTCTTACATTAAGAAAGGAAATAGATGTATCAGTCTCCTTCGGAAATGATGATTAAGATACAATCATTGGAAAAGGCACAGTCAGAATTGGAAACAAGAATACCAAAGAAGAAAATGTTCTACTAGTAGAGTATATGAAACATAATCTTCTAAGTGTGAGTCAAATGTGTGACCAAGGTCATAAAGTTACTTTTGATTCACAAAAGTGTGAGATAATAAAATAAGGTTTAGGAAAATTGATTGCAACAACTGCAAGAATTTCAAGCAACATATATGTATTAAGTGAAATTGGAAATGAAAAGTGTTGTCTAGGAAAGGAAGATGAAAGTTGGCTATGGCACAGAAGGATGGGTCACATACACTTTGGTAACATTGTCAAAGTCAACAAAAAGGAAGCAGTTAGAGAAATTCCCCAGATTACGAAACTAACCAACACTTTATGCAAGCATTGTCAACAAGGAAAGCAAACAAAGACCAGGTTTAAATCAAAGGAATATTCAATGATAAGACCACTGGAAATTTTGCATGCTGATCTAGTTGGACCAAATACAACAAAGGGTTTTAAAGGTGAGAAATAATTTATGTTATTAGTTTATTATTATACAAGAATGACTGTAGTTTGCTTTCTTAGGAATAAGTCAGAAGCTTTCGAAAACTTCAAGGTCTACAAGGAAATGGTTGAAAATGAAATGGATTCAAAAATAAAATGTTTGAGATATGATAATTGATGAGAGTTCACTTCAAAGGAATCTATGGACTACTGTAGGAGGCATGGAATAAAAAGGAAATTCTCCATTGCTAGGACACCTCAACAAAATGGAGTTGTTGAAAGAAAGAACAAGACATTACAAGAAATGGCTCGAACAATGTTAATGGATTCTAAATTGACATATATCTTTTGGACACATGCATTGCATACAACGGTTCACATTCAAAACAAAGTAATGCTCAGAAACAACACTGACCAAAATACCTACGAGCTATGCAAAGGAAGACTAACAAATGTGAAGCACTTCAGAGTATTTGGAAGCAAATGATACATCAAAAGAGAATATGGCAGAATGAGAAAGTTTGACTCTCATGTGGACAAATGAGTACTTGTTGGTTACTCAAGTGCAAGGAAAGCATACAAGTATTACAATATGAGGTTGAAAAAAGTTGTGGAAAGCATCAATGTAACAATTGATGAAACAGGTGGATGAGAATTAAAGGAAGAAGAATATTTATCAATGGAACAACTTTATGAAGAAGAAGCAGAAGATGAAGAAGAAGTAGAAGGGGAAGATGAAGAGGATCAAACAAAAGTAGAAGAACAAGTTCATCAAGTTCCTCTAAAAACACCTAGCAAACGAGTACAGAAGAATCATCCTTTAGATTAGATTATCAGAAACAAAGATGCAAGAGTTGAGACTAGAAGAAGAATTTGTTCACCAGAACAAACACACCTAGCACTCTCATCTATGATTGAACCAAACAGTTTTGAAGAGGCCAGCAAGGATGCATTTTGGAATAAGGCCATGGATGAAGAATTGGATCAAATAGAGAAGAATGACAGTTGGGAATTTGTTCCAAGACTTAAGAATAAGAATGTGACTGACACAAAGTGGGTATGAAAAAATAAATTGAATGAATATGGACATGTTACAAGGAACAAAGATAGATTGGTATGTAAAGGATACACACAAGTTGAAGGAATCAACTTTGAAGAGACATTTTCCCTAGTTTCCAAAATGGAAGCAATCCGATTGCTTTTAGCTTATGCTTGCTCCAATAATATTAAAGTATATCAGATGGACGTAAAATCAACTTTTCTAAATGGGAAACTTGAAGAAGAAGTCTACATTGAACAACCAAAAGGATTTCAGTTGTTAGAGAACAAAAATTATGCGTGTAAATTGAAGAAGGCCTTGTATGGTCTAAAACAGGCTCCTAGAGCATGGTACTCTAGTCTGGATAAATATCTACAACAGGTAGGGTTTAGAAAAGGAAGTGCATACAACAACCTCTACATCAAGGTAACTCAAGATAAGATTTTATTAATTGAAGTTTATGTTGATGATATTATTTTTGGAAGAAATGATGACATGTTAAGCCAGAAATTTGCAAAGGATATGCATAATGAATTTGAAATGTAATTACTTGGAGAACTATCCTTCTTTCTGGGTCTTCAGATACATCAAAGCAACCAATGAATTTTTATTTCTCAAAACAAGTATATCATAGAAATGCCAAAGAGGTTCGGAATGGAAGATTGCAAACCAATTACCACTCCTATACAAATCAATTTCAAGTTGAGCAAAGACGATGATTCAAATTCTACAGACCAGAGGCAATACAAGTCAATGATTGACAACTTACTATATGTGACAACATCCAGACCAAATGTAATGCAATCAGTTGGACAAGTGGCACAATTTCAAGCAACACCAAAGGAAACACATGTCGTAGCAGTGAAGAGGATTTTCATATATCTCAAAGGAACATGACAGTTTGGATTATGGTATACAAAAGGAAAGGATCTATCACTTATTGCCTACACAGATGCAGACTGGGCAAGTTGCATTGATGACCGATGAAGCACTAGTGGAGCAGATTTGTACTTGGGTGAGTGTTTATTATCATGGCTAAGAAAGAAATGATCATCAATATCCTTATCTACAGCTGAGGCATAATATATTGCAGTAACAATATGTTGTACACAGGTTCTATGGATGAAACAAACTCTGACAGATATACATGTTGAGTATGATAAGCCCATTCCAATCTATTGTGATAATACAAGTGCCATCAATATCTCAAAGAACATGGTGATGCACTCCAAGATGAAGCACATTCCAATAAAGTATCACTTTCTACGGGAACAAATTGCAGAGAAGAACATAAGAGTTGAATATGTGGGCAGAAAAACACAAGTGGCAAACATCTTTACAAAACCGCTTCCATGAGAAGCCTTTGAGTATCTTCGCCAGAGACTCAGAGTAATTTCTACTCCAAAATGAAGGATTTTTAATGCTTATCTTATATGTCTTATATTTACACAAGGAAGCACCATAAACAAGAAAGTTTAGTTAGGGGGAGCAACCCCAGATGGAAAGATACCTTTGCCATTGATGTCAAAGGGGGAGATATTTATTAGATGCAAAGCACAAAAGCATGGTTCCAAGGGGAGAGATGGTCACAGGGGGAGCATGAGTGACATGACTTCAGTATTGCATCAGAGTATTTCCATAAATTCCAAAGGGGGATATTCTTGATTAATTGGGATGGTTGTCATTGATGTCAACCCTTAAAGAAAGTCTGGTAGTGAATTTCGATAGCATAAAGGTTTGGGTAATGGACCCGAGTTTGTTTGATGAATAATGGTATTATTTTTGATATATTTTCAGGTAAGACTATTCCATATGGATAGTACATGTCATGCCATTTTCGGTGTTATGTGGAACGTCACATAACTCCTCACGGTTAGAGAGTTATGGCCATGTGAAGTTGGAGAAAGGTTTGGGTAATGGATCCAAGTTTGTTTGATGGATAATGGTATGAGTTTTGATATATTTGAAGGTAAGAATATTATATATGGATAGTACATGTCATGCGATTTCCAGTGGTATGTGGAACATCACATAACTCCTCACGGTTAGAGAGTTATGGCCATGTGGAGTTGGAGAACCCTCATGAGTCATGTAGAAGCCCCAAAAGGTCAAAGTAGTCAAAGTGGTTTAAGAGATTTTAGAAGGTAAATAATAAAGTGAAGTGATGAGTGTACTATAATTCAAAGTGAATACAAAATAAATTATTTAAATAATAAAGTTAATGGAGAAATTACTAAGTTACAAGTGGCTAGAAGTGGGTTAACCCTAAAATAAGGAAAGTGGGTTAAAATGGTTAAAAGGTAACCCCTTGAGGAAGCTACATGAAAGTATAAATAAGAGGCAAGGCTCTCTCATTTTAATTACACTTGAGAATATTGAATATATACAAGTGACTGAGGTAACCAAATGATATCTAAGCCGAATTTCAGAGGGAAGGTGAAGTAAAGAAGGCCGAAATTCAAGGGAGTATAAATTATTTTGATGATGCTTTCTAAGGTATGTTATTTATAGGTCAACTAACCATTTTCGCAATAAATTTTTTCTAGAATGATTAAGAATATGAAATTGGGAGGCTGTTGAGGAAAAATATCCAAGTATATGTGGTACAAATTTAAGCTTATGGGTCATTTTATTTTTGGAGTTACACTCTGTGGAAAATAGGGTTTGTGGCTAGTCCCGAAACTAATCTAAAACAAGTGTTTCGGGTAAAAACATCATAAATTATTCATAACAGATCCAAATTCAGTAATACCAAATGTATTAATTATAATACAGTTTGTATTATTCTGTGTACAATTTTCAGATCCATACAACAAATATTTCATGTGGGGCACGCTCTACAAGTTCGCTCTCTAGAATAAGCCATAATTCAACAAGGTATGCCATTTTTGCTATAACTGCTTTTTCGAGAGGTTCCAGGTAGTGAAATATAGAGGAATATCATAAAAGACAATGAAGAACATTTGAAACCATTTTCAGAACTTTATTCATTACAGGTACATAGTTATGATTATTGCAAGTTAGGGTTTTTGACTAATTCAAAATTAGTCATGTGAGATTAAAGTAAAGTTTGATGAAAATGCTAGTCTCTTGTTGTTAAATTTAAGGAAGGTTTGAAAGTATGTGATCATATACACCTTGTCTATTACAGAGTTACAAATCATATTTGGATGATGAAATTGACGAGGGCTTTTGGTTGAGGTACATGTTGGGTACATGGTTGAGACAAGTAGTTGATGAGTTGACACATACATGAGGTGTATAGTTGATGATGTTGGTACATATTGATGAGTCATAGTTTATGTGTATTTGATGCATGATTGGTACATATTTGGTTCATGGTTGATGCAATTATTGATGATACAGGTTGAGGTACAGGTTGGTGCATGGTTGATGCACTTGTTTATGGTACAGGATGATTACAGGTTGTTTGGTACATGTTGATGCATGGTTGTTGCACTTGTTTATGGTACAGGTTGTTACAATGGTATATCTCATAGTGATAGTGTGACAATGGTTCCATCATTCTTATTCTACGTCAGGGAGGTTGGACGGGGCAAGGACAGGTGGTTCTAGCCACCTTCTGATTGTAGTCGGAGAACATAGGGAGTCGTAGCCTCCTTCTGGTTGTAGCCAGAGAATTGGGGAGTTGGATCTTCCCTCAGGTTGTAACCTGAGAAATTAGAGGGTTGGATCCTCCTTCCAGTTGCAGCTGGAAAACAAAGGAAGTTGGTGCTTCCAATGAATGTAATTCTTAAATACATATAAGAAAAAATATTTCGGGGTTTTCTCCCACTTTGGGTTTCCACGTAAAAACACTGGTGTATTGTGTATGTGTATGATTGCTCATTTTTTCATTTCTTATTTACTTTGCAAGTATTGGATGATAATGCTACATTGATATAACACTTGCATATTGTGGTTAAAAATGATTGAATTGCTCTATTACTGATTCACTCCCCCTCTCAATAATCCAACAGAAATGGGATGTAAGTATGTGTTATCAACAAAATATAATCAACCCTAGATGGATGTAGGAAACATTTACTACAACAACAATAATTAACCACATAAATCAGAAAATAACAATGCCAATTTGTATCCCTTGGTTAGCATATCACTTTTCAATATTCAAGCACAAAATTATGCGGTAAATTAGTTTTTAAACGAGAGTAAGAGAGAGGGTTTGTTGTAGCCCTAATGGATGTAACTTAAAATTTATTACAGTAGTAATAAAATCTTCATGAAATCAAGACTTTTTAGCATGAAATGATAGCTTAGAGCATGCATTATTCATAAAATACCCAAATGATTTCAAGGATTCATTAATCACGTTTTCCAATGCACTAGTGCCTTATCTATTAGAAAATGGAGTCACAACATTAACAAGTAAGTTAGGATGGAAAAGGGAAATATACTTGAACCTTGAATCCAAACTCTTATGATCCCAAACCGTCACCTAGCTCAAAAAATTAATGGGAGACTAGTTTTTAAACCCTACAAGGATAGACCATTCTAACCCCTAGTTTTAAAACCCTAGACAATAATGTTTTCAAGGGGATAGAAACTCCTAACCCTTGAATCCATCCTTGAATGACTTATCTTAAACTATTAAATTATCTTGAAGGAGGGGATAGACACTCCTAACCCTCGTAGGGTTACTCTAAGCAATATAATCAAAGAAAATTGCAAAAATTTACCCTCAAACCAAAGAAAACCTGCAAAGATCATTCACCAAGAGAAAGCATAGATCACAAACCAATCCTCCAAAGAGAGTGAATCACCTCATAGTAATAATGCATGAGCAAGAACCCCCAATATACAAATCGCACCAATCCATTGCACAAGAAAAGAGAGGGCCGAAATCCTTTTGAAAGAGACATAAGTCCCAAGTTATGAATTATGAAAAATGAAAGAAGACTTGCCTCTTATTTATAGAGGAATCCGAAGTCTTAGTTTGGTCCAATTTAAAACCAAATCCTTAATTTTCAGGTCAACCATTATTTTCTTACATTGACTTTAACCAAATCCATTTGATTTTTGTCCACATATGCTAAATAATGACCAAAAATAACAAAATAAAGTGAATTTAGTCCCCAACGTCTTCTTTAAGGGTGGCCGTTGGGTGAGACAACCTCCCAAATATAGGACATCATCTCCCCATGGTGCCACATCATCCCACTAGTCCACAAAATGCGGGGTAAATATCCCACAACTCCACCAAGTGCAAAACCCATGCCAAATCAAGCTCTTTAAGTTTGACCACATGATCCAAAAGTGCAACGTTCTAGTGCAGGAGGGTGACATCATGAAATTTCCAACATTCCTAGGCCTCTTTTGTGGGCCAATGACATAACCAAGTGTGTAACATCCATCATCTTTATCTTCCCTTTTGTGGGGTTCAACATCCAACCTATGGGATTTTATGCCAATATGAAGGTCCAAGTGATTTAGTACCTCCATGAAATATGTCACCAAGCAAGATTTTGCAAACACAAAAAAGGTACGCCCTCCAAGGGTCAACAATTCATATGAATCATGCCAATTAAATTTATATTAATACAAGAGCCACCAAAACAAGCACATCAGATCCCCCCTTTCAAATTAAACATGTGCTCAAAGACTTTATGCAATTTACCAAATTTAAATATGGGAGGGTTATCAAAGAGTCCTATTAGGTAAACCAATTCCCCAAGTAGAGGAGTGTTTCTTGGGTGAACTCTCTCTAGGCCATGTAATGAATGTGAGGTGGATGGGGGA
>ML782243.1:215131-229619 GCA_009831015.1 Picea engelmannii
CACCATAAGGGGACCACTTTGGAGTTCATCCATTTGTGCACCTTATCAATCATGATAAGACAATAATGAGTCATCTATACATTTTTCCAACAATGCATCATATACCAATGAAACCACATCGATCCATCATCATCATGTATCAACTCATTGATCCATCTTCATCTATGCATTCTCATCAAGGACAATACATATTATATTACATGAATCATCAATAAATCAATCCTTTGACATCAATCAATCACTTGACATCAATCAATGACATCAATCATTCAAACCATTGGCATCAATGACAACATGATCCAACAATATCCCCCTTTGGCATTGATGGCAATACCAATATTGATGTCAACACCAATTACCAATTATTGATGTCAACATGTAGATACGACATACTCTACATCAATAGTCAATGTGGCTATCTCTCCCCATCAATAAACATCAATCACATCAATGTGATTAACTCTCCCCCTTTGACATCAATGGAAAAGGGCCATTCTCATCTTGGGGCTGCTCCCCTTGCTTGAACTCTCCTTGGGGCTGCTCCCCCTGTCTGAATGCCTTTGAACTTCCTCTGAATAATCTCTCCCATTTTGAACAAGGGATATCACTATGATGTAATGCTGAAGATACATCGAACATACTCCCCCTATGACACTGCCTAAATATCCCCTCACAGAGGCTGAGACGTCAAAGAAAAGAAAGGTTTCTCTAAAGAAACCCTCAACGCGTAAGAAGTCACGAGCCAATAAGCCTCAATTACAGACTGTACTTATGGTAGATGATATCGACCTCATCATCACAGCTGTATCAGATACTTCAGAGGACATTTTGCAGTGAAACAAAGCCAAACATGAGACAATGTATGACATGATCGAGGTAGAGCTCAAAGGGGTACAAAAGGCTCTCTATTCGAGCCACGCAATGCCTACTCTGTCGTTGTCATCAGGGGGTATAGAAGTAGGATATGAGCCTGCCTAACTATGCAGATTAGCATATGCGACAGAGGCTCGCCTTCGTTGAGTACATGAGGAAAAAGAACATGCCACAAAGGCCTTGAAGCAAGTAAAGGAGGAAGCTCTAGAGAAAAGTCTGATTGCGAAGCAAGAGAAAGATGACCTCTGAATGAAGTTTGAAGAGGACAGAGAGAAAATCTAAAGAGAGAAAGATCAGCTGCTCACGAAACAGATTGGAGTTAGAGAAGCAACCACTCGAGCACTTCTCTCCATGATAGGATTGGCACAGATGGAAGAAGAGACAACTGAGAGCCAAGTGGGGAATCTTGTTGAAGCCATTCAACAGATTCAAGAAAGAGTAGAAGAACTGAAATTGCAAGCAGTGTCGAGCACTCCACAGGAAGTGTGAGATCAGAGGGAAGAAACTGCCCGGAGCGCAGTCGAAAGAATCAAGGAATTGGCGTTAGAATGCAAGCAACTCAGTAACCGAAGTGCACATAACTATGAGCTCCTTGCAGAGTACCCAAAACTAATAACATTAGAAGAACAAATTCAGGAGGCAAAGAAACAATCATCGACAGTGCAAGCATAGTTAAAACTTGTTTTAGTGGTTGAGAAGATGAAAAGGTCATAGGAAAAGCGTGCAGTTGAGCAATAGGTTGATGCCATCCAGAGTAGAGTCATGGAAGTGACCCAAAGACTCCAACCAGTTGTTACAAATTATTTTCTTCATCCCTATGACCGTTAATGATCTAGACCTATCTGTTGCCTTGAGAGGGGTCAGTGGCTTGAGTTCTTGAAGAAAGAAGGGAGAAGAAATTTTCTTGAGAAAAGAAGTTGCATTCTCCTTTGTAAAAACCCTATTAAAGAGGATGTTCGTAGGTTGCTATATAGGAAGGGTGTGAAAATGCCTGATTTTCGTAGGCTTCACCATAGCTAGGTCGCGAAGTGTTCGCAGGTTACTATATAGGCAGGGTGCGAAAATGCTCATACGTGGGAAAAATGAGCATCTTCTCAATGCTTCTAGAAGGAGAAACTTCCATAGTGACGTGGCATCCGAATGGTTTGGATCTTACTTGCTTTCCTGATTTAGTGGGATCATCCTAACCTCCTCACCTTATCCTCTTCAACTTATAAAAGGAGATGAGCTCTCATGGAGAAAGTTATCTTTTGGGATTAGCTTGGATTGTATTGAGCTTTGGAGATTGTTAGCTTGGCTAGATGAGCCATTTTGTCAAGATAGATTGTGAATATTATCAAATCTATGCTCTCAGAATTCTTGGAGTGGAAGTGTGTGGGGAACGAAGGACAGTTGGAAGGGACTTTACAACATCAAGGCCATGGTTGTAATCTCTCTTTTACATGTAATATGATACAGTAATATGATTATTTCCTATAAATCTTGTTGTGTTTTATTGTATGATTCCTTGATCACATACATAGGTTTATATTGAGTTTATGTTATTACTATCACTTTGGTTGGTTGCGTTCTTTTGCAGGATCATCATTGTATGAGTGTTGGAATGGAGCTAGGATGGCGATGGCGAGAGGAAGAGACATTTAAACGGTATGTCACCTATCCCTCTTTAGTTAGTAAATTCAATATTTAAAACTTAAGGAAAACTTCATGTTTTGGTGTGTTTTGTTATCGATCTAAGTGGATCTAGGGAGATCAGTTAGTGTCTGCACCTACCTATTTATCCAATAACAAAATTGATGACTCCACTGGGGAAATAGATTGTTTCCTAGTTAGTCTAGTTTCCCTTTCTTTGATTGCTTGTTTTCTGGTTTATGAGTCCGTGGGTGATCCATCCAGACTCTCTGAATCTGAAAATTCACTTATACTCTTTGTCCTTTTTCCAAATTCCTTTTGATTACAGACATTCTCACACTTCACCTGTATACAGCCTGCGAAAAACTTTGATTTTCGCACCTCACTGTTTAAACCAGTGCGACATTTTCACACCCTACCCATTGCTAGCCTGCAAAAACTGTTGATTTTCGCACTGTTATATACTGCTGACTTGTGAACTTGTTTGTAATTTTTTTTTGGATTGGGTCTTTCTATCTTTTGATGCCCAATTTTTCTTTGATCAGTTGGATTGAACTTTTGGAGCCTATATTGATCTGTTTATAGTTTCCTTGAAATTATTTGAGTTGCTTTTAGCCATCTTTGCTTTGTTTGGTTTTGAAAGATTAGTCTCTTGCTTTGAGTGTCTTTCAATTACAAAGCTTGTGTTTTCTTTAGAATTGTTTAGGGAAAGATCAGATTTCTTCTGAACAGTTCGCTTTAAAAGAAAACTTTTAGTTTGGGTTTCTTTGTTTTAAGAAAGTTCATTATTTCTTTTAGTGAAAATTTTGAAACAAAAAAGATTTAATTTCTTGCTTTATATTAGATTGAGGGCATCCTTGCATTTGAAGTAGTGAAATTGCATGATTCTTGGCATTTTTTTGGTCTTAAATTCTGAAAAATTTTCCCCCTCATGGCTGGGGGGGGGGCATGAATCGTGTATTGGTGTACAGTCTCTTTTTCTCATTTCTTGAGAATCTTTATATTGATAAGTTTAATAAATTTTGGGACGTTGTGCATTTGGGAATGATAAATGTTTTCTCTTGCTCGTAGCATAGCTTTCATCGAAATGAAAATATTGCATCTTCATCTCTTTGCATAAATTTCGAGTCGGTCAAAACACCATATTGTCCATGCCATTTTCCTCTTGAGTAACAACAACCATAAAATAAAGCGCTTATAAAAATTGATTAGACATTTTTATATTTTATGGTAGCAAACCTACATTAGATTAGTCATAGGGCTTTGGAATAGGTGTGAAAGATAGCTTTCCAAAGCTACAAACAAACATAGTATCTTGTGATAGGGAGAGTTAAATCCACTTACTACATTTTGTCCTAGGAAGCCCTTCTAACACAAGGGTCAATCACGAGGTCGCATTTAGACTGGCAAAGTTACTCACCCTGATTTGTTGGTCTTGGTGTAGAGATTACGTGTATTATGGGGGTCGCTTGAGAGGTATACCCACAATGATGAGTGGAATCCTTTCAAGTTGATTTCGGGCTAGATACCCTGCCCTTGCGAGTGGATCGGATTGTCGACTGTTTCCCCAGGAATCACTGTAGTGATTGGTAACCTTAGTGGCCTATCTCTTTAGGGTGTTTACATAAGGTGACTGTGGAAGGGAAAGTCTTCACGGTACCTGGAATCGACGTTGTCCAAACTCACTCGGGCTCCTTGGAGAGTATACCCACGATTATGTGTGGGAGCTTGCTCCAGGGTGTAAGTCCGTTAAGCAGGTCGTCAACGTAACTTTTCCACTCACTCTATCTCAAACCCTTCTTACTTTGTTCCTGCGACGTTGGACTTCATCACCAACTAGTGATCTCATTGGGAGAAGGTTTTGTTTGCTTGCTTGCTTACTAGATTTTTAGCATGTGCTATTTGTTTTCCCTAGCAGACTCTAGGTTGGATCTTTGTTTTAATGGCGTCAGTCCCCGAAATGACCAATGAAGGAACGCCTGCTCCAGGGGAACCTTTTGTTTTTCCTTCTTATGGAAACATTGGACTTCCTCACATCGCTACTTTGAGGCTTCCGGGTCTCACAATTGGATTACCAGTATGGTTGTTTTCTACTCAGGTAATCTCGAATGTAGTAAGTGCTTCGGTCGTAAGCACTTCCCCCCAAGAACATCAACTTCATGTTGATCCTTCACCATCTTCACCAATAAGATATTCTTTTCCTTCTTCACTTTCGAGGTCTTCTTCCATTTCATCTTTTTTGCCGAGTGAAAGATCTCAAGCTAGTAACTTGGTGGATAAGAAGAAGAAGAAACGAAAGAATAATAAGAAGAAAAATAAGCAAGGATCCAAACTTCCAACCACTATCAAACATGTTGGAAAACAACTAGTTACTGTTAATCATGCTGGGAGTGCTGATGATGTTAAGATCACCCAAACAACCCATAAGCCCAAGTACCCTTGCAGAATTTGTAAGGGTAGCCATCTTCTTAAGGATTTCCCTAGTCTACCAAAGGTTATAAAAGTATGGTCTACACACCCTGAACAACCCATGTCGTCAGCCTCTGAACAACATGCTGATGACCTCCCATAAACTAGTCATGATACCATTGGGAAGAAGAAAAGTAATGTCAAGTTCCCGTGTATGTTATGCAAAGGGAGTCATCTAACTCACCTTTTCCCTCGTATGGACAAAGCCTCAAAATTACTGGAAGACATGATTATTTCACAACCTCAAATTCCAGCTGCTTATCATAAGTTTTCTCTCAACCCCCCTGTAGTTGATGGAAGGATCACTCCGGACTTGTCGCTGGTCAATCTGATTGATCATATCGTCAATCTGGTCATGTCCTTAATTGAACCAATTGACAAAGTGGTTGATCTGATACCATCCTCGGTCAATCACGCTCTCCCCTCAGAGAGTGAAACTAAAGCGATCGATCCCACTCTCCTGTTATAGAGTGTCACCCAAGTGGTCGATCCGTTTCCACCTGTCGACCCCATTCTTCCCTTGGAGAATGAAACCCACGTGGTTGATTTGATCTCGTCATCAATCGATCCTACTCTCCTGCTAGAGAGTAAACCCGATACTGCCCATGTTTTTTTTGTTGATACCGACTCTGCTGTGTCGGAGGGTATTCCTCCTTCTCCTATGAAACCCCCTCCAAGTAATGAGGCCATCCTTTTTAATTGGGGTGTGCTAACTGGAACTCGTCTTCCCTCTCACATTCCTTTCCAAATTATAGTGCAAGTTTGTGGTCGGGACGTTCCTCAGACGTTGATAGATGAAGGTGCATCCATTATCATTTTTTCCTCTTTTGCTTGGCAAGCTTTGGGTTGTCCTTAGCTCACCTCGATTACGTAGAATTTGTTATCTTTTAACAGAAGAACCAATCAACCTTTAGGGACCCTTCCTCAGTTTCCTTTTACTTTGGGAGGGAAAACTGTCTTTATTGATGTCATGGACATCCAAGACCCCTTGGATTTTTCTTTAATCCTTGGGAAAGATTATGTCTATTGCATGAAAGCTATTGTGTCTACTCTTTTTCGTGTGATATCTTTCTCTCACGATGGATGAGTTGTAACTGTTGATCAACTTTCATTCATTGACCCTGCCTGGATTGCCTCCCTGAATGGTTCTTATATGCAGACGGTATCGCCCCTGCCACAGGTCAATTATGTGGCATTGTCGCCCATGGCTTCAATTTATGATGACTTAGATCCAGTAATTGACATGGTGATCTCTTCGATAGGGTTGTTAGAGCACAATATCTTTACTCCTGTCACAACCCTCAACATGGTGTCCTTCCATAGTGTGTTTCTTCCTTCCAGTGAATACCTCTTGGAAGCCATGATCGATTTTTGTCCCTTGACATGGTGTCCTTATGGAGCATTGTCCTCTTGGAATCCATGATCAAGAAGACTTCGAGGATAGATTTTGCGTCTCTGAGGCAACTTGGTTAAAAAATGAAACAAAGGTCTTTGAGCATGATTTTTTGCTTTCAAGCTCATTTAAAAATGAAACCATCCTTGAGCATTTTTTTCTGATTTCAAGCTCATTAAAAAATGGAACCCGTTACATGGATAATTTTTTCATTTCTATGGGAACCTCGTTAAAAAATGAAACAAAGGTTATGAGCATAGTTCTTGTTTCTGTGTCAAGCTCATTAAAAAATGAAATAGTTTTCCCCCTCTCTATTTGAGTCAAGTCCTTCGTCTAGTATTTGAAGCTTCATTTAATTCTCCTTTGTAGATGGATGAAACGAAGCTTGGGGGGCATTTTCCTCAGCCTCTAGAATTCATGCTGAAGTTGAGCTGCTAGCTTCTTAAATAGGGGGCTAAGTACCAACCATCCCTGTGTTATGCGTTGGGAAGTCCAAGCATATTTTTCTATGGTTCAAGCTTGTGTAAAAATGAAACCATCTGTCTCAAGCATAGTTTCCTCTGGTTCAAGATTGTGTAAAAATGAAACCAGGTCCAAGCATATTTTTGTTTAGTTTTAAGCTTGTGTAAAAATAAAATCTATCTCAAGCATAGTTTCCTCTGGTTCAAGCTTGTGTAAAAATGAAACCAGGTCCAAGCATAGTTTTGGCTAGTTTTAAAGCTTGAGTAAAAATGAAAACAATCCCGAGCTTAGTCTTTGTTCTTTCTCATGCTCGTAAATACATGAGAATAAGTTACCGAGCTTAGTCTTTGTTCTTTCTCGTGCTTGTAAATCAATGAGAATGGAACCGAGTATACTTTTATCACTTTTTCGGACTCGTAAAGGTTATATGAAAAAGGAACCCACTGGAGTTACCTTTAAGCTCTTTTTAGACTCTCTAAACATGAAAAGATTGCCAAACAATCTTGTTATTTTCACGCTCGTTAAAGTATTTGAAGAAAACGTTTGGTGGTCGATAGTTTATCTCTTTTTCGGTCTCATTAGACTACTTTACGAAAAAGGATATTTTTCTGAGAGAGTTCTCTCTAAGTGTTTTTTAGACTCTATAAACATGAAAAACCCATGAGTTTTCTTTCTTTGGACTCATAAAACAAACATTGAAAGGCCCATGTGGGACCGAACCACTCCTTCCTAGGGTTCGTTAAACATACTCCGAGGGACTCATCTGAAGGATGAGCTTACATTTCAAGCATATGTTATCCTCCTCAAGCTTGTGTAAAAATAAAGAGGTACTCGCCAGAAATGGTGGGGGAAAAAATTGGGAAAGAAATATGTCCAAACCTGTATTCCATGGAAGAGTCGCTTTTGAACATGACACCCTTTCACTCGCTTTGTGTCTAGGTGGGGAAATCCACTAGTCTTTTGATCATAATCCTTTATAAGATTACAAACTAGTATGTGATCCCTATTGTTGAGTCAGTGTTTCCAAGACAGTTGTTGTGTCGTCAATATGTTCAAAAATATGTCCAACCCGAAAATCCTTCTATTGCGTCGGCCATTTATGCAGTCCTTAAGCCTTCTATTGCGTTGACCATCCCTGAGTCAGTCCTGAATCACTTGTTACTCTGATCTACTTCAAATCTTGTTACCCATTTCATGTCATTGATGTGGGATACATTAAGGCCCTCCTGTGATGAGTCTTTTCCTGTCGACTTCAACTCATTATCCATAAATTAGACTTAGAAACCAATTGGTACCTTGGAACTTGCATTCCTCAATGGCAGGTTTCCTTGCTTTCGACAGTGGGTTTTCATTATTGACCTCTGATCGGAAGTTTCCGTCAAGTGTTCGACCTCAACTCATTGATTCACATTCGTTGGATTGTACTAGAGTACCTTGGGAGTCATTGACATTAATGGTGATTTCACTCGCACTTGTTAACGATATACACTAATGACCAATAATCAAGTGGTTTCTACCATGTTCGACTTCAGCACATGTGTTCACATGGTTAGATTCGTACTATAGAATCGTGGAGGTGAAGACCCTGGATCTTTTTTGACAGATCCAGGTTGCGTTGGAGTATATTCAGTGTACTGTTACATAGATCCACATTGTATGTTTGGTGGCTATGTTCAAATTTGAGTCTTTAACACATAGATCCACAGTGTATTTTTGGTGGCTATGTTCATATTTGAGTCATATTGGCATGGATCCACAGTGTATGTTTGGTGGCCATGACCTATCTTACTTGACATGGATCTTTGCATGTCGACATTTATGCTCTGATTCATTTGTATTTTGAGTATGGGAATTCCTACCTCAGTGATGATATATTATTATATGATATTTCCTTGTTTGTTGGCAGGTTTCTGACCGACTGTTCCTTGTTCCCTACACACACTCGACAAAGTATTTCAGCTATCACTTTGTTCTAACTTCATACTTTGGGGGACTCTCTGTTACACATTATTTTCATCATCCCTATGATCGTTAATGATGTAAACCTATTTTTTTCCTTCAGAGGGGTCAGTGTCCTAAGTTCCTGAAGAAAGAAGGGAGAAGAACTTTTCCTGAGAAAAGAAGTTGCATTCTCCTTTGTAAAAAACCTATTAAAGAGGATGTTCGCAGGTTGCTATATAGGTAGGGTGTGAAAATGCCTAATTTTTGCAGGCTTCACCATAGCTAGGTCGTGAAGTGTTCGCAGGTTGCTATATAGGCAGGGTGTGAAAATGCTCATACGTGGGAAAAACGAGCATCTTCTCGATGCTTCTAGAAGGAGAAACTTCCATGGTGAGGTGGCATCCGAATGGTTTGGATCTTACTCTCTTTGATGATTTAGTGGGATCATCCTAACCTCCTCACCTTATCCTCTTCAACTTATAAAAGGAGAGGAGCTCTCATGGAGAAAGTTAGCTTTTGGGATTAACTTGGATTGGATTGAGCTTTGGAGATTGTTAGCTTGGCTAGATGAGCCATTTTGTCAAGATAGATTGTGAATATTATCAGATCTATGCTCTCAGAATTATTGGAGTGTAAGTGTGTGGGGAATGAAGGACAGTTGGAAGGGACCTTATGACATCAAGGCCATGGTTGTAATCTCTCTTTCACATTTAATATGATACAACAATATGATTCTTTCCTATAAATCTTGTTGTGTTTTATTGTATGATTCCTTGATCACATACATAGGTTTATATTGAGTTTATGTTATTACTATCACTTTGGTTGGTTTCATTCTTTTGCAGGATCATCATTGTATGAGTGTTGGAATGGAGCTAGGATGGTGATGGAGAGAGGAAGTGAATTTTAAACGGTATGTCACCTATACCTCTTTAGTTAGTAAATTCAATATTTAAAACTTAAGGAAAGCATCATGTTCTGGTGTGTTTTGTTCTAGATCTAAGTGGATCTAGGGAGATCAGTTAGTGTCCGTACCTACCTATTTATCCAATAACACTGGTATATGACGAAGCCTGCACACTTTTTGAGGAGATCGAGGGACAAGGTGCACAACTGGAACAAGTGGTCACCACAGTGGAACAATGCTGGGAAGGACCTGTCACCGAGACAGTCATTCAGGAGTTCATTGAGCAAGAGGCTTTGGCGAAGTAGTAAGTCGAGGCAGATCGAGCCAAGCTCGAGGCATTCGAAGAAGAATTTACCAGATCAGAATGACTCGGGACGAGTCGCGGGTGAGTGTTGGGGGCCTGTTGGCCCTCGACCAAGTTTTGGAGAACCTTGGTCGTGTTTGACCATTTTTGGGACTTCAAGAGGCTGGTCGAAGATGAAGCACCCAGGCAACGCAGAGATCATGGGATCTCACCACCTTTTGCGAGATTTTTGGGTTTAGGGTTTATGTAACGTGTATGGTATTTCATCCCATGGGTTTACCCATGCTTAGTCCTCTTTTGTAATGTATAAATAGGGAGTTAAGAAATGTAAGATATAATAGTAGTAGTGGATGTGTGGCTTAGTGAAAGTATTTGTAATCAACTTTGTGCATACTGTGTGTTAAGACTTGCAGAGCTAAGTGCAAGTTGTTACAGATAAATCCCCCTGTAGACAAGTGGATTCTCTCTTGTATACTAGACCCCTATGACCAATACAAAAAAGTGCTATTGTGGACACTGACTTTCCTTTTCATGAAGCTAAACTATCCAAAGAAGAAGAAGGAAGAAGAGTAAATACCTTTTTACCGACGTTTGTCCTTGCTCGATCCAGGATGGTCTTTATCTCCAATTCCTTTAGAAGGTCCTGAAATACAATGACCAACAACAATGATACTTCCTCCTCTACCATGATTAGCTTCATAATTGATCTATGAAAGAAACAAGTTCACGAAACGTGCACAAACTTTAAAGGAAACAGGCCAAGCATAGATTTATATTAATGAAAACAAAGTGAGATGCTTACAACCATGGATGTAGGTGAAACAACTTCACCAAGCTCTCTTTGTCCAGACCCTTGCTCAAATAATCCACACAGAATGTTTAAGCTTCAATGACATCTCACTTATGAGATCATAAGTTTGATACTTCACACTGTCTCTATGTCAATACCACTCATGAGATCATAAGTTTGGTATCTCTCAATCTCTATATTTTCACCATGAAGAGGCCTCCTTATATAGGCTTGGAGAGGCCTAACCACTTAAGATATTCTTGGGATAAGTTGAGGATTCTTCTCCTTTATTTGTGGATCTTCCCTAAGATCGAGCCTTGACCTTAGATCCAAATCCAACCAACTCCAGATATGAAGGGATTCTTCCCTGATTTCTCTCAATCAATCCAAAAATCCACTCAAAAAAGGCCAACACTCCCCCAAAAGGGTGCACAAAGCGTTTCAACGCTTCCCCAAAGAAGGCTAAGGAGTGTTGGAACTCCCTGACAGTGGGTAGGGGAGCCCTGCCCTCCAAAATTCATTTTTAAGTAGTTTTATTCATGACAAATGATTTGTACTCCTCATCATGTGATTTATCCTTCTTAAACCAGTATTTGAAGGTGTATTAAGTGTCCTTATGATGTTGTTAGAGACACGACATAGGCAATATGGAAGTATGATGTTTGTGACACTTACGACCAAAAATGCGACACTAGTAATGACGACAATGGGTGATCATTGAAGTGAGTAATTTTGATGTGTAACAAATTACCCCCCAAAGTACGAAGTTAGAAGATAGAAGCTGATGACTGAAGTACTTTGTATACTTTTTCAAGAAAGGGTACGGACTCAAAGAACCTGATAGAAGCTGCACACCACCATCAAACAAATATTATGACATGTTTCGAACCTAAGGCATGCATACCTATGCTTGAGTGATAAATACTTTCAAGGTATGGCTACCATAAAATGCACCGCAGATCCATAATTATATTGACAAAAAGGTATACCCACTGAATATACAATGTGGATATATACTCCTATGAACTAAACTGATCGTAGCCATGAAGAATACAAAGTGTATCTATGAGACAACAAGACATATCCATGACCAATACAAAGTGGATCTATGTGACAGTATATGTGTCAACGTTCAAAAGAAACTCCGTTGCAACATGGGAAAAGTACATATAAGAGTGATGAATCAAACCAAGGTCTTCTTACCGATATCGATGTAGTAAGAATCTAACCATGTGAATATATGTCCTGATGTCGAACATGGCAGAAACCACTTGATTACCGGTCAATGAGGTAAACTATTAACAAGCGCCAGGGAAACACCATTGATGTCAATGATTCCCAAGGTAGTCTAGTACATTCAAACGAATGTGAATGGATGAGATGAATTTGAACATCCATGGAATCATCTGATCAAAGGTCAATGATGTAAACCCACTGTCGAACATGAGGAGGCCTACCATTGAGGCATGAAGGTCCCAAGGTACTAACTAGTTTCTAAGTCTAGCTCCTGGATAGTGTGCTGAAGTCGACAGGAATAGACTCGTCGAAGGAGGGCCTTGATGTATCCCCCATTAAAGAAATGAAACTGACACAAAGATGTAAGTTGGTAGATCAAATGAACATGGGTTGACATGGGTATTGAAAAAAAATATTTGTGATGGCCGACTCTCGAGGCAGATACTTCCCTTGAACACTGAGGCACAACAACATAAACATGACATGGAGAAAAACAAGATGATGCAGTGGATATTGTGAATTTTGTTGGGTGACCCAAAGGAGTAAAGAAACTCAAAGGATTGGCTTAGTGCATAGGTTTAACTAAAAAATGCATGCAAAGATAAAATTCCGTGTTCAAGGGCGACTGTAAGAATTACTGGTAATGTTCTAAAAAACTGCTTGGCTTGCTTCCTTCATTTTTCCCCCCATCCAGATAGATGAGTACCTCTTTTTAATTTAATGAGCTCAAGGAGCGTAACACATGCTTGATATAACTCACCTTCGGTAAGTCCCTCTTCCTTTGTTTAACAAACTGGAAGAAGTAAGGGTTCGGTCCTGTATGGGCCCTTCAATGTATGATTCTTTAACGAGTCCATAGAAGGTAAACTTGGTGGTTTTTCATATTTAGAGAGTCTGAAAATGACTTAAAGATGACTCCAATGTTTTCCTTTTTCGTAATGTTAGTCTCGCGAGGCCAAAAAAGATATAATTTTTCACTCAAAAGACTCCCTTTCAAACCTTTTAACGAGTAGGAAAGGAAGCAAGATCACTCGACAATCTTTTCATGTTTAGGGAGTCTGAAAAGAGCTTAAAGACGACTCCAGTGGGTGCCTTTTTTGTGTATCCATGCGGGTCTGAAAAAGAGATAAAAGTTTACTTGGTTGTGTTCTCATGTTTTTTACGAGCACGAGAAAGAACAAACACTAAGCTCAGTACTTTGCCCCCAGCTTGAAAACTAGTGGCTTAACTCTAGAATGATCATCAAAGGATGGAGACATGCCCCCAAAGATTCAATTCATTCACCGACTGTGAGGTTGTCACCAATTTCTGTACTATATGGAGAAAAAGGATACAGGTGGATGAAATGAAGGGTCAAATATGAGACCTAATGAAAGACTCGACTCGACATCTACGAGATCTGGAAAAAGACTTGACCTGATAGGAGAGGTGACTGTTTCATTTTTTAACGATCTTGACACATGAAAATAACTATGCTCAGGGCTCTGGGTTCAATCCCCGGATTTCTATTTCATTTTTTAAGGAGCTTGCTACAGAGAGGAAAACTATGCTCAAATCTTCTGTTTCATTTTTTAACGAGCTTGCCACATAGAAGAGAAACTATGCTCATGACCTCTGTTTCATTTTTTAACGAGCTTTCCAAAGAGAGGAAAACTATGCTCGTAGACTCTTCTTGATCATGGATTCCAAGAGGATAACGCTATGGAAGGACACCATGTCAAGGGACAAAAATCAGTCATGGCTTCCAAGAGATCTTCACTAGATGGAAGAAGAATGCTCTGGAAGGAACACATGTTGAGGGCCGCGACAGGGTGTTGAAAGAAAATCTTCCTACGGACAGGTAGATCTCCTCTTGAGAGCTAGACTCTTAACTCTTAAGACAAAAGACGCTTAACGTGGACACTGACTTCCTTTCAGATCTATACAAACTAATGCATGAGGAGGAAGGAGAAAAGAAGTACCTTTTACTAGCGTTTGTCCCTGCACGCTCTGAGTTGAGCTCCAATATTTCGCTCCTCAATGAGTCTTGTAGACAAACAATAGTACAACCACTTCCTACTCTATTGATATTAATTTGAAATAGATCTATCTATCATAGACAAGTTCATGTGAGATTAAACACAAACTAGAAAGAAACAGGCCAAGCGTGTCATATTAATGAGAACAATGACAAAAGTAGCTTACAACCGTAGATGTGAATGCGACAGCTTCATCAAGTCCCCTTTGTCTAACCCTTTCTCAAAAGATCCATGATTCTTTTTTTTTTAACAAAATCGGATATGAGGCATTTTATTGATAATAAGCAGAGAGGGCTGCAACCCTTACATCTTCAAAACAAATCTAATACTATCGATCTGGACTTTCAGTAACTAAAGATTCCTAATCTATTACATGCCGGGAGCGGTCTTCAGCTAATTTTAACCTGCAACTAACTGTGAACCTTCATACCCTTCTGAGACGGAGTACCATGTCTCGGAGCTA
>ML782243.1:234810-250279 GCA_009831015.1 Picea engelmannii
CCAATGGTTAGCTTGACTGCCTCAGGGAGCCCTGCTTCCAAGTTGACTTCCACGCATATTCTAGCGCAGCTGTACTGTCCACGGTTATCTGCTCTATCTATATACCTGCCAACCCCATTCCCTATCCTTTGCAGAGAATCTGATTCCCAGCAATGCATCAGGAGGTTAGGTAGCCTGACCCACACTGGCACTTCTTTGGGAGTATCCATCATGGGGTCAAAGTCGGGGGACCATTTGTTCAAATATAGACCTTGTGATCCCATAAAATAGGGGCCGTTCCTAAAAATTAGGTCACGGTCCTCTTCCGAGATGAATTCGAAAACGAAGAACCCTCTACCAACAGGGTAGCAGGTGACTCCCTGTGTCAGATTCGGTTTCCAGTTTCTCTGGATCCAATCGTCTGTGGTTTTAGTGGATGGCCATAGGCCCATGAACTGACCCACGAGACCCCGCTGAGCTAATGCCAGGGCGATCTGCATTGGTTTCTCWTCCGGGAGGGCTATTTCGGGGATATCCTCGAGCTTTTTGATGAATTTCGGAATGGCAGGGGCCATCGATTTCTTCCCGCAGCTCGTAACCAGCCTTGCAAAGGCCTCTTTGCACCGATTCGGCGGAGGAGGGGCCGAGCCCCCACCCCCTGGCGCCGCCATGGCCTCTCAGACGAGACGCAAACTCAAAACCCTAGAACCGCAGTGTCCGCCATTTAGTGTTGATCGAGAGAAAGACTTAAGTTCTACTCTTGTAACAAAAGATCCATGATTCGGACGACAACAACTTTACTGATTACTTTCTTCCAGTTCACTATATGTTTCCTATGAGATCATAGGTTTCATGCTTCCAATTCTTCCTCCTCTTTCACCATCATAGAGCCTGCTTATATAGGTTCAGAGAGGCCTAACCTCTTAAGGTATCTTTAGGGTAAGTTGAGGAATTCCCTCTTCAGATCAGGGATCTTCTCCTAAGATCATGGTTGAAATAGGAATTCGAATGCAACTACCTTCCAAACTTAAAAGATCTTCCCCTTATTCTCCTCATCAAATCAACTGCTGCCCAGATTAGACAACGCTCCCTCAAAAGGGGCATCATGGTGCTATAGCGCTCCCTAGTAGGCTTAAGGGGGTGCCAGTGCTATAAAAATCCATAGCACTCCCTCAGAAGGGTTGTTTGGTGTTATAGCGCTCCCTAGTACCTTATAGGGGAGCGCAACGCTCCCAAGGGTGATATAAGGGAGTGCTCTCTCCTAAAACGTTAGATTGAATGCTTCTTTAAGGTGGCAAGAGGTTCTTATCTCCAGTTAGCCATTCCTCTTTCTTCAAATCAAGTGTTTGAGGCGTTTTAAGTGTCTCCTTAGTGTCATCATCATGGAAGTATTCTTTGCTTGATACTTGTGACACTTGTGAGCAACATACGACACTTGTGAGCAACATGTGACACTTGAGAAACTTGTGAGCAACATGCGACACTTATCAGAGCAAGTAATGTTGAAGTGTAACAGATTGCCCCCCAAAGTATGAAGTTAGAAGATGAGAACTGATAACTGAAATGCTTTGTAGACTTTCAAGCAAGGGTATAGACTCGGAGAACCTGGCAGAAGCTGCACACAAACATCCAACAAATATTATGACATGTTCCAAACCCAAGGCAGACATACCTATGCTTGGGTGATCAAGACTTGCAAGATATGGCCGCCATAAAATACAGTGCGGATCCATATTTTTATTGATAGAAAGGTATAGCCACCGAGGATACAGTGTGGATCTATACTCTAATGACCTGAACTGATCGTAGCCACGAAGAATACACAGTGGATCTATGAGATGACAAGACATATCCATGACCAATACAAAGTGGATCTATGTAACAGTATATGTGTCATTGTTCAAGAGAAACGCCTTCGCAACCTGGGCAAAGTACATATCAGAGTGATCACTCAACCCAGGGTCTTCTTACCGATCTCGATGTAGTACAAATATAACCATGTGAATAGATGTCCTGATGTCAAACATGGCAGAAACCACTTGATTACTGGTCAATGATGTAAACCGTTAACAAGCGCGAGGGAGATCACCATTAATGTCAATGATTACCAAGGCACCCTAGTACATTCCAACGAATGTGAATGGATGAGCTGGAGTCGAACATCCGTGGAATCATTCGATCAGAGGTCAGTGATGTAAACCCACTGTCAGACGTGAGGAGGCCTGCCATTGAGGCATGCAGGTCCCAAAGTACTAACTGGTTTCTAAGCCTAATTCCTGGATAATGTGTTGAAGTCGACAGGAATAGACTCGTCGAAGGAGGGCCTTGATGTATCCCCCATCAACGACACGAAACAGACACAGAGATGTCAGTGGTCGATCAAATGAACATGCACTGACATGGGTATTGAGACAAGATATTTGTGATGGCTGACTCTCGAGGCGGATACTTCCCTTGAACATTGAGTCACAACAACAAAAACATGACATGGACCAAAACTTGATGATGAAGTGGATACTGTGAATTACGTCAGGATACCCAAAGGAGTGAAAGAAAATCAAAGGATTGGCTCAATGCAGAAGTTCAGAGGATTAAAATGCGTGCAAAAGACAAAGTGTCGTGTTCAAGGGCGACTCTAAGATTTACTTGGTAATGTTCTCAAGAGACTGCTTGGCTTGCCTCTTTCAAATTTTCCCCCATCTAGATAGACTAGTATCTCTTTTTAATTTAACGAGCTTGAGGAGGGTAACATATGCTCGATATAACTCACCTTCGTTAAGTTCCTCTTCCTTTGTTTGACGAACTGGAAGAAGTAAGGGTTCGGTCCCGTACGAGCCTGTCGATGTTTATTTTAGTGAGTCCAAAGATAGAAAACTCGAAGGTTTTTCATGATTATAGAGTCTGGAAAAACACTTAAAAGAGAACTCTCTCAGTTCCTTTTTCGTACAGTTAGTCTCACGAGGCCGAAAAAGAGATAAACTACCACTCGAAAGACACCCTTTCAAACCTTTTAACGAGTGTGAAAGGAAGCAAGATCACTCGACGATCTTTTCATATTTAGAGAGTCTGAAAAGAGTTTAAAGATGACTCAAGGGGGTTCCTTTTTCGTGAGTCCATACGGGTCCGAAAAAGAGATAAAAGTCTACCCGATGCGTTCTTATATTCTCGAGCTTGAGAACGAACTAAGACTATGCTTGTCGATGTGACAAGGTAAACAAATGATCAGAACTGCTTTGAAACATGTAGTGTCAAAACTACAATCCAGAGTTTTAGTGAAGCCATTATATTGTCAAAGAAACCCACAAATAACTATACCTTAAAAAAAATGGAAATTTATAAATAGTAATACAAGAAAAATCTTCATTTACCATTTCATTTTGCATAAGGATTTGTAGCAGTGGAGATTCTCACTTTGGAGGTGGATCTTGTTTTTCTTGATACTGGAGCTACGGTTGACCGTTTCTCTCGCCGTTTGGACCGGGTAGATATTCATCTCCCCTTATTTCAATTACATGGTTCAATATTTTTTTCCACAACAATATTTAAATTAAAAAACGAAGCCCTAAGTCGCTCCAAAAAAGATCAAATCGACCTCAATTGAAAATGATGGGAAAAAGACATTCTTTTGCAAAAACGTTTTTAGAGGGTGATAACATAGATGCCAACGCCTTGATACTTAAGTAGATGGGTCGTTTTTGTTGAAGAATCCATAAAAAACTCAAACAAAACATGCCCACGCAACCATTATGAAAATCATTTTAATTAAAAACGTTTTATTGTTGCGTGATGATTATTGAATGGTAAAGAGAGGGCGTGATGATTATTGAGTGATAAAAAGAGGGCGTGGTCCTTTTTGAATAGTATGGGCAATAGATTTCAAGTTTTTAAATTGCTTAAGAAATTGCCGAAAAATTGAATAATGAAATTCTTTGTTTTTTTTTTTTTTGTTTGTAGGTGATTTCGGCAACGACCATGATCGAGTGGAAGGAATGGGAGCATGAGCTCAATGATTTGGCTACTTTGCGGAGTCCTCGTACGCAGGATGCGTTGATAGATTGTGTCCTTATAAAATTCTTCAAGTTGCAGAAGATGAAGAAAGAAATCCTTCTGCTTGAGTACATAATCATCTTGTGGGATGTCGCGGAGCAAGGATTTCGGATTGGAACACAACTTCTAACCATTGAGTTGGAAGATGTATATTTCTTGAATGGCCTCTTGAAAAGAGGGGTTCCTATAGCTTTTTCCGGACATAGGGTGCTTCCTGAGCAAGTGGGTGTGTATCTGGCACGTCATTGTGTCCCAAGAGCAAGACTGGTGGGGGGTAGAATCCCTATCAAGGATATCAGAGAGTTACCCCTTTGGTCCATTTTGTTTTCCATCACGAGCATGACGGGAAGCACTAGTGCACATCTGGCGTCAAGATCACAGGTAGCTTATGGCGTACAGTGTTTGGATGCGACACTGTTTAACTGGAGCGCGGGGTTTCTTTAGAATGTGAAGGAACAAGTTTCGCGGTGTAGGATGGGGAAGAAACAGTTCGGATACGGTTCGTTCTTGGTCTCATTTTTCTTAGAGCGCATCCCCCAGATGCAGCCTCAGATTGCATTGGTGGTACGACCAGTGGAAGAACCACAGATGGAACGGTGGACTAGTCTTTCTCCGAGACTAGTGGCAAAGTCAGAGTTCTGTTTCACCGGTGACTTCTTCGCTTAGTTGAGACACCAGTATCTTTGGATAGAAGACTTCCCATATGCCAATGTGGACTTTCGTGGGAGCATGGATTTGATTCTACCAGTGGGGGAAGATTGGGATGTGTCAGGTGAGAGACTAAGCAACACCTTGTCTAGTTTTTTGTTTTAAGTTTTTAACGTATATATATTTTTTTGGGTACGTGGAAGAGTTTTTAATGGATGTATTGTTTTCAACATGCAGACAAGGGAGCAGTGCGCCCGACTGAGATACCAGTACTGGGATGTCGCGGGGGTGCTCCGATTGCAGTAGATCCGGGGGCACCAGTGATAGGTCTCCGAGAGGTTGAAAGAAACCTTCAAGGCCTCACGATGGGCATTCCTCCTCTACGGAGGAGGGAAGTGCCTTTACATCTACAGAGACACACTATGGGGGTGCCAGAGAATGTTAATTCTCTACTGAGACGTGTAGTGTGTGCAGTGATATGTTACTCTAAGCACAATGCAGTGCAGAGAGATTAGAGTTTCTCTGGTGATTGTATATTTTGTATGACTTGTCAGACGATGTTGTATGGGTGTAAAGACCCAAAATTTTGCTCTTCCAAATACTTTTTTGATGTAATCAAAACATTTTCAGTCACGCTATGTATATATATATATATATATATATATATATATATAGTTCCAAGTTTTTACAGTGCCAAATGATTTGTACATGATGATACCTTTTAATGTGATGTGTTTTAATTTACATGTGATGTGCAATTTGTTTTCCTTCATGAAACCTTATCTATGGGAGAGATACTGATCCATGATGTAATTAGCTAACGAATCCGAAACATTGTTGAGTTCTCTTGGAATATGTCTATATTCGATGTAATCAAACATTCGTTCAAGACGACGAAGTTGTAGGTGGAGACGTAGCAGGATAGGATTATGAATAGCGTAGACACGGTTGAGTTGGTAGACCACGAGTTGGGAGTCTAGGTTAACAATGATACGAGAGATACCTAGGGAGGAGGCTTGGGTCAAAAGTCCGATGACAACATGGTATTCTGCCATGTTATTAGTCGCTGGTTCTAAGCAAATACCTCCTGAACTCACCACCTCGTCAAATTGGTAAATGACCCATGCTGCTGAAGCAATGTTCTGGGTGTGCCGACTAGCGCCATCTGCAAACCTGACAAAGATAGGAAAGGAAGACGTCATCTGCGCATGAAAACACAAGGCACAGTTATCGGTGGCAAAGGTAAAGACTCGAGTACACGAAAGAAACAGACACACCAAACTAAAATACAATAATGTACAAAGTACACATGCTAGGTGATCTAGGCATAGTACTTTTTAAGGTAAAGCCCATTCTAGGGCTCTCCCAGGGAGGTTCCATCATAATCGACTAACTCGTAGGTGCCTCTGTGAAAAACACGTTTCACAATGTAAGGGCCATGCCACAGAGGTTCTAACTTACTTGTCCCTAGTTTTTCGTTAGCTTGGTCATAAACGAGGACTAAGTCTCCTTCTGCAAAAGTCCGAGGATGGATGGATTTGTCGTATTGATTTTTTATCCATTTCTGATGTGCCTCGTTAATGAGAGCGACATCCCGATGTGTTTCGTCCAGTTTGGTCAGATATAAGAAACGTTCTTCTTCGACAGAAGTATGGGGTAGGAGTTCTACTTTAAGTTTCAGAGATGGAATCTCACACTTGATTGGTAAAATGAATTCGATGCCATACACTAACTGGAAAGGAGTGAACCCAGTTGCAGTTTTCACGGAAGTACGGTAAGCCCAGAGAGCAGAGAAAAGTTGTATATGATAGGATGTCTTATTTTCCCCTACCATGCGTTGAATCATGGTTTTGAGGACCTTGTTGATGGCTTCAACTTGTCCGTTGGCCTGAGGATAGTATGGGGAAGAGTTTTCATGGAGAAAACCCAACTTGGCATGCAATTCACTCATCATCTGGTTCTTAAAGTGTGCACCGTGATCAGTGACAATGGCGCGTGGTACACCAAAATGAGTTATGATGTGGTTAAAAACAAACAGATCCATGGTACGAACATCATTTAGAAAGGTAGGCATAGCCTCAGCCCATTTGGTAAAGTAGTCGACAACGACGATTATATAACCGTGCCCCTTGGTTGAGGTAGGCTTACATTGCATGAAATCGATACCCCACTTGGAAAAGGGGCCGATGGAGATAACGGGGTGCAGCATAGTAGGGTGGGTCCGTGCCTTGTTATTAAAAACTTGGCAGGGTGGGCATTTTTTGACTGCCTCAATACAATATTTGAAAATCGAGGGCCAAAAATAGCTCGCACGTAGAATTGTTTGGGTTGTGGCCATCCCAGAAAGGTGACCGCCACAGGCTCCAAGGTGACAGTCATTCAGAACGCGTTTAGCCTCTGCATGAATCAGACATCGTCGAAGGATAGTGTCAATACCACAACGATACAAGGTGTTGTCGATGATAATATAACAACGAGAATGGTGGCGAATACGTTGACGCTCTTCATGGGAAGTGTTAGGCTGAAAGCGTTGGGTTTGGAGGTAAAGGAGGATGTCTCCGTACCAAGGATCAGAGGTACTGATGAGGAAAAGAGTTTCATCAGGGAGAGAATCTCTAGGTTCGATATCTTCATCAACACGGGGGAGATCGCAGATGAGCTCCGCAAACACCAGGGACTTTTTGGCTTTGGACTTCGCAAATTCAAGATTGAATTCCTGAAGGATGACGATCCATTTAGAGTATTTTCCCTTGAGAACTTGACGTGTCAAGACATGGTACATGGGGTTTGAGTCCGCAATCACAGTGGTGGTGCGTAGTAGGATGTAATGGCGAAATCTTTGGACAGCGATAACGGCTGCCAGAGCCAGTTTCTCTACATGTGAATATCGGAGTTCGGGTCCAGATAGACTCTTTCTCAGGTAATATATCACATTTTCTTCACCGTTAGGGTCCTCCTAAACTAACACCATCACAATAGTGGAAGTGGAGGTGACTAAGTAAAGGATGTAGTCCTTTATATACTCTGGAGGGTGCGACAAAGGTGCATGGGTCAAGGCATGCTTGAGAGCGTCAAACGATCATTGAGCGATGTCATCCCAGATGAAAGGGGTGTTTTTATGTAACAATCGCATGAATCCTTTAGTTATCTCAGCGTAGTTACAAATGAAACGACGAAGGAAGTTTGATTTTCCTTGCAAACTTTGGAGTTGGGTCAAACTAGTAGGTGGGGGTAAGCCCAGAATAGCCTTAATCTTTAAGGGATCCACCCGAATCCCATCTTTAGAGACAACAAAACTGAGGAGTCGATCGAATTTGACAGCAACAATACACTTATGTGGGTTCAAGTGGATACGGTAAAACCGACATCGAAAAAATAGCCCATAAGTGATCAACGTGATCTGATCGATTTGATGAGTGGGCAGGTAAGTCGACGAGGTAAGGTTTTTCAATATGCTTGATATCATGGAAAGCATACAACATGGACCACTGGAAAGTAGCACCATCATTTTTGAGACCAAAAGGTAGCTTTCGATAGGTGAAAGTTCCCCATGGGCAGATAAAGGCTGTCTTATGTTGATCAGCAAGTAAAATTTCAATCTGGTTATACCCAGAAAAACCATCCATGAAGGAGAAGATTACGCTCCTAGCGCAATTATCAATGATCTGGTCGATGAAGGGCGTCGGGTAGTTGTCCTTTGGACAAGCTTTATTGAGATATCGATAGTCAACACAGACACAGATGGTCCCTTGTTTTTTGGCAACCGGAACAAGGTTGGAGACCCATTCTGTCAAAGGGACGGGATAAATAAAGCCATATTTTAAAAGTTTCTCAACTTCTGCCTTTATAGCCGCGATTTTCTTGGGATGAACCGGGCGAAGTTTCTGTCGAACAGGTTTCGCACTTGGGTAAGTCTTGATTTCATGCACGACAATTGAGGGGTCGATTCCTAGCATTTCTTCATAGCTCCAAGCGAAGACATCGCATAATTCTTTAAATAGAGCGGTATAAGAGACCACTTCTTCGGGTGTGCAATTAGCACCAAGGTTAATGTTTTCCACAATGCCTTCTTTGATTGAAATATCAATAATGATCGTAGTAGAGATATTACCCATATTCCCCTCAGAAAGAGTATCTTGTGTGAGGATGGGATATTGTGGAGAATTGGTAACATCAGGAGGGAAGACAGAGTGTATGTCTTGGTGAATTTCTTCAAGAGGTGGAAGAAAAGAGGATCGATGATGGTTATCATCCCAAGGTACATCATCAATACTAAGCATCTCCATTATAGATTTGTCAGAAGGGAAAATTTGGGAAATGTAATCGATTGCGGACGATAGGGAATCAAACCATGACGACATCGAGTAGGCATCGGGTGCCAATAAATGGGGATTGTCCAGGGAGGGAGAGGTAGATTGAATAGCTATGTATGCGGCCTCAGCTGGGCTAAGTGTCATGGTGTCACCTAGCACATCAAATTCCATAGGACTAGGTACAATCCAAGGTTCAGATGATTCCAAAGATTGATAAGGCATAGTCGGAATCATATTGACGGTGGCAATATGATGTGTGGTGGGTGGAAGTGGTGTAGGGAAGGTACCCATAAGGCTAGAATCTTTTAACAAGCCAACACCAACGCTTTCATACGTAACTAGGTGGTCTCCCAAAAAAGGAATGTTGTTGGTGACAGGGGCATGAGCGTCGGGTGTACATAAATCTAGTTGATCGATAGTGACAATTTTGCCTTGATGGGGGAATTGAACACATCGAAACACTGACGAGGCAATGACAGTCATAGCATAGAACCAACTTCTTCCAAGTAGTAGGTTGTAATTGAGGGGAGCATCGACCACCTTGACATCAACAATAACAGTTTTTCCACCCAACTGAACGGCTAAGGATTGTAAAAGTCCGTGAGGATGAAAAACTCACCCATCGAAAGCGCGTAACATCATAGGGTATTTGTTAAGGGTAGGTGATTTTAAGCCTTTCCAACAAGCTAAAGACATGACACAAGTAGAGGCTCCCTCATCCAAGATAGTTCGGTGGATTTGTTGATTGTGAAGAACAACATCGATATGAAAAGCTAGTTGGTGGGAGAGTAGAGGTTGATGATCATCTAGATTAAACGTGAGGTTATTAGATGACTCAGGATCAAAAGTGCCGATGGAAGCTAAGAGCGTTCTACGTTGGCTGGGACAGTGTTGTAGAACTTCCAAAGCAGACATAGCACACGGTGCTTGAGCCAAATCTTCAACGATGTTGTAGTTTTGGGCAGCCCGCGAACTAGGATTAAAGGTATATTTTTGGATAGTGCTCTTGGGAGGGCGTAATATGGAGTCAAACGAAGTTTTCTCGATTTGGAGCGGTCCAGACGGAGGGCTAGCAGACAAAGGACTAACGAAAGATTGTAATGGGTCCGATAAGGAACCGTTAGTAGTCTTCGGCTTATCAGGTTTAATCAGTGTGTCATATGTCATAGTGTGAGTGGTCAGATTAATCCCATTAAACATGTAAATGTGGGCACTTGTCAAGGCCTCATCATGGGATTGGTTGGAACTGCCTCCTGGAGTGGGGGTTTGAGAAACCAAATATTGCTGTTGTGAAAAAGTTTGGGTAAGCACAACAGGTTGTGAATTTACCTTAAAGATCTTGGCCACTTCATCGCGATGTGGACAGTCTCGGGTGTAGTGATCATCACCACAAATGAGACATGGGAATTTCAGTTTTCGTTGTGGTTGTTTTCCTGCAGCAGGGGTTTGAGGTTGATTTTTTGGTTGTTCATTGTTGTTGTTTTTCTTTGGTTTATTTCTTGCTTTCTTCTTGCCCCCAGATTGTTGTGAAGAGGTCGATTGGAATGCATTCACCTCAAAGACCTGAGTTTGAGGGGAGGTATAAGAGGGTGCATTCGAACTGGGATCAGACGTCTAAACAGACCGCTAGGTTGTTCCAGTCGACTAGGAAGTAGATTGGGTTTTGACGGAGCCAATAACTCCATCTGTGTGTGAGGTAGACGATGGTTTGTATGGATCATTAGTGGCACGAGTAGCATTCAGTATCAACTCGTACATAGTACCAGACTGTGAATAAACCAAATCTAAGTATTGAGCTCGGGCAATAGCTTCTTCTTCAGTGACTACACCACCCATAGAAACATCACGAGCGATCTGGGGTAACAATTATTTAGTGAACCATTCCGCTAATAATTGATCAGGAATGACCGCTTTGATTAGCCTTCGTCGTCATCTCCATTCATGAATATGATCAGAGATATGTACGGAGGTTGTCTGACGAAGGGAGGTCAATAGTTCGGTACCCATCTCATATCGAATGGGTAGTTGGAATTGTGTGAGGAAGGACATGGAAAGAGAGTTGAAATCATGAAAAGAAGCACGTGGTAGTTCAATATACCACTTTGCTGCAGAACCCGTAAGCGTTCGTTGAAAAAGACGCAAACGTATAGAATCGTCCATGAGGGAGTTGGATGAACACCACAAATGGAAAGTCATCACATGGTTTTTTGGGTCTTCTCCGGACTTTCCGTCGAATTTTGGAATATCAGAAGGAAGTTTAGCTGGAATAGCTGGCCAAACCGGAGAATGAAAAATAGGATCATTCGTTAACCGAGATAAGTCTGGGAGGTCCAGAGTTGCTAGGAAAGGTAGTTTTTGGTTAACCTGCGGGTAATACTGGTGTGGCATAGGAACGCCAGTAGGACCATACACTGGGTTAGACGGATAATTGTAACCAGTGGGCCCTCTTGTATAAGGGTGGTGTTGACCAGGGTACACAGGATTTGAGGTGTTTTGAGAAACATGTGCGAGCGGAGGATAACCAGATGGGTTTTGAGGATTATAAGCCAGATTTGGCATTTATCCATAAGGAGGATATAGATGGGTCCCTTGAGGGGGAAGAGGTTGTTGTGGAGCTTGAGGATTGTGTCCCCCCGAGAACTACAGATTTCCTGGAAAAGGGATGTTCCATGGATTGGGTGTGGTAGACACATTTTTCCCATATAGGTGATGGTAGGCTCTAGATTGAGGTTTCCCCCTAGCATGAGGGTGCCCTCCAAATGGAAGTTGTCCTCCGATGGGAGGATGCCCCCCAACTTGAGGTGGAGTTCCCGGAATTTGGGAACCAGACGTAGACGACTGACCGGTGTTGCTTAATGGATTAAAGCCAATAAGACCAGTCCCTCTGGGTTGTTGTATAGGTATAGAAATTCCAGGCATAACTTGGGTAGTAGTGATAGTAGAAGAATTCAATGCTCTATACCCAAAAGGGAGTGATGGTGAAGGTATAGGTGTTATTGGTGTGCCAATTGCAGCTTGGCTAACCACCGCATTACCGATGGGAATAGTCGGAACGTGAGGGACCATTGTAGAGTGAGCCGTTTGGAGGGAAAAAGTGGACCTTGGGCCAATGGACGATGTGTTCGGACCGACGGCCGGTGTGGCTGAAAAAATGGTAGTACCGGTAAAATGTTTTAAAGGTATGGTGTAGGTGATAGGCGCGTCGACACCTATTCCTGTTCCATAAAGATCCCGCACCATGCGCGGTGGACTTCGAACAATGTCTGTGGTCCAAAAGGGGTCATCGACTAAAGGGTTTGAATGAGGCCCAGTCGGAATGTCAGAAGGATTGACGATGAAAAATTCACTGGATGAATTTAGTTGGAGAACACGTCTCTCATATCCCTCCGGATTGCGGAAAGCCTCCGGAGACTCTGAAACAATTCGAAAATTCTCTAAAGAGGTGGGAACTGTTGAAAATACTAAAAAAACTGAGGGGGGGGGGTGAATCAATTGTAACTATGATTAAACAATTTTAAGTCTATTAAAACATTATTAATCTTTCTTCAAGTGATCATCAACAATATACAACATATGGACAGTAAAATCAAAGAGCATCAGTCACACATAAAGTATACACAGAGACAGATTTTCACGAGGAAACCCATAAAGGGAGAAAACCTCTTCTTCTTCGAAATGATAAGCAATCTTCTTGTTCTGTAAATCTGGTCTTCTACACACTGTTCTGCTGCTCTTCTCTTCCTCTGTCTGTTCAATAGGTATTCTCTGCATCAACTCATTCTCTCATTCTGCTCTTCTTCAACTTGTTCTGTTATTCTGCTCTGCGTTTCATCTCACACTGCACATATGCTCAATCTCCTCCTGCGCATTCTCTCCTTTTCCTTTTCTTACGGTTTCATTCTTTTCTCATATAGAACAACCAACCTCACGTTGTCTGTCTCATTTTCTTTTATGCACACCTCCACAACACTTCCACTTCTCATTCTCTTAGGAAAATGAAAGACCACTGTCCGAGCAACTGAAACGCCAACAGAAACGCTAACTGATTTGCAATCATGAGTCCATTTTGCTAACAGATTCATAACTGAGGAGTTAACTGTGAGAGAGAACAGTAACCCTCCGATCATATTCAAGTTTTATCCGCACCGTTGGATGAAATTTATTAATTTTACCTTTAAATCGGGTTTCAACATTTCGACATTCCTGTACCCAAGTGTCTCGACACTTCATGTTGCGATCTCCGAAGCTCCAAAATGGAGCTTATCTGGACTGACTCCTTCCCTTTCTCATGACCAAGGGCTGTGACCACAGTCTTATGCATAAGGCGCTTTCGCGATTTCGCATATCGTGAATTCAAAATTACTGATGTTCAATGTTCTTGTCACTTACAAATCCCGATCCACGAAATTTCGTAAAGAAGTCGAATCAATGATCCAGATCTGATCTTGACTCAATGGCTGCGATTGAATCACGATTTCGACATTCATGCTGCATTGTTTTCTTTGCCTCTCCATGTCACGATTCGTGAAACTCCGATATGGAGTTAGATCAACAATCCAGATTTCATCTTGACTTGACAGCTGCAATTGAATCGCGATTTCGCATATCACGATTTCGCATTTGTTTTCTTTTCCTCTTGATGTTGTGATTCACGAAACTACGATAGGGAGTTGGATCAATGATCCAGATATGATATTGCTTCAACGGCTGCGATTAAGTCGCAAATTTGCATATTGTGAAATCAACATTCTTGTTGCATTGTTTCTTTGACATCTCCAACACGCGATCCTCAAAACCCCGACATGGAATGGAATCAACGGTCCAGATTCAACCTTAATATGACGGCTCAGATTACCTCGTGATTTCTCATATTGCGATATCAGGATTCCTGATGTCAATAATCTTTGACATGTCCAACTCTCGATCCCTAAAACTCTGACATGGACTAGAATCAACGGTCCAGATCAAACCTTGATCTGACGGCTCATATTACATCGCGATTTTGCATATCACGATTACACCCGATTCTCCTTATACCTTAAAGGACGTGCAGGTTCTTCTTGATCCAACGATGGTCGGATCCTGCACTTGGATCTAACGGCTGAAATCTGTCCTCCTCTTCAACGATCTCTTCTTGTCTACATTCAAATCTGATGATCCTCGTTCTTTCGGGAATTTTGAATGAAATCCAATGATCAGAGATTCTTCTCAAACTTTATTGGTCTTCGATCACTCGATCAACATTGCGTTTCCTTCGATCATTCGACCTTCCTAAACTTATCTTCTATTTTCCTGTCGATTACAAACTTCCTGTACTCATGTCATCTTCACTATTGTACTTGCCATCAATGACAAGCATTCGCTGTCTGTTAAATATTTTCCATTCGTTGTCTATTAAATATTTTCCAACAATCTCCCCCTTTGGCATTGATGGCAATACAAGCACCCACATGCATTTGGATCTCATGCATTCAGATCTCATTCCTGAACTCAAGCACCCACATGCATTCAGATCTCATTCCTAAACTCTTTTCTCCCCCTTTGACATCAATGTCAAAGAAGAAACATTCTTCCCCTTATCTGTTGCAAAACATACTCCCCCTGTCGACTATAAGCATCTTGGGAATACACCAGGTATTCAATAAGTACTCCCCCTGACCAGGTGAATAGATTAAACACAAGAGATTATAACCCCCAACTTTTGATGAAGGTATCCAAAAGGGGTCGTTGCTAATGGTTTAGTAAAGATATCAATAATCTGTTCTGTAGAAGGTATATAATTCAGTTGAACAATTATGTTTGTAACTTGTTCTCTGAGAAAATGGTACTTGATTGGAATATGCTTAGTCTTGGAATGAAGAACAGGATTCTTGGAAACACTAATGGCACTGGTGTTATCACAGTGAATTGGGATAGGATCAGTGTAAGTTACCTTCAGATCTGCAAGAGTTTGTATCATCCATAAGATTTGTGTGCAGCAAGTAGCAGCAACAATGTATTCTGCCTCTGTAGTGGATAATGAAATGGATCCTTTCTTTTTACTAAGCCATGCAACTAGTGAGTCACCCAGAAAGAATGCTCCTCCACTGGTGTTTTTTCTCTCATCAACACAGTTTGCCCAGTCTGCATCTGAATAAGCAGTTAACTGGAAATTCTGATTTCTAGGATACCACAGACCATAAGTCATTGTTCTCTTCAAGTATTTAAATATCCTTTTGACAGCTACCAAATGACTTTGTTTAGGAGCAAACTGAAAACGAACTACCATTCCAACAACTTGCATTATATCAGGACGAGATGCTGTGATGTACAGAAGACTGCCTATCATTGAGCGATATGTCCTTTTTCATTCATTTTATTCTTGAACACCCATTTGGAACCTATTAAATTCTTATTTTCAGGTCTAGGGACAAGCTCCCAAGTATTGTTCTTCTCAATCTGATCAAGCTCTTCATTCATTGCTCTAATCCAATTATCTTCCT
>ML782243.1:254538-359964 GCA_009831015.1 Picea engelmannii
CAATCTTTCTTTGTTCTGTAAATCTGGTCTTCTACACACTGTTCTGCTGCTCTTCTCTTCCTCTGTCTGTTCAGCAGGTATGCTCTGCATCAACTCGTTCTCTCATTCTGCTCTTCTTCAACTTGTTCTGTTATTCTTCTCTGTGTTTCATCTCACACTGCACATATGCTCAATCTCCTCCTGCACATTCTCTCCTTTTCCTTTTCTTACGGTTTCATTCTTTTCTCATACAGAACAACCAACCTCATGCTGTCTATCTCATTTTATTTTATGCACACCTCCACGACGCTTCCACTTTGCATTCTCTTAGGAAAATGAAAGACCACTTTCCGAGCAACTAAAACGCCAACTGAAACGCTAACTGATTTGCAGTCATGAGTTCGTTTTTCTAACAGATTCATAACTGAGGAGTTAACTGTGAGAGAGAACAATAAACCTCCGATCAAATTCAAGTTTTATCCGCACCGTTGGATGAACTTTATTAATTTTACCTTTAAATCGGGTTTCGACATTTCAGCATTCCTGTACCCAAGTGTCTCAACACTTCATGTCGCGATCTCCAAAGCTCCGAAATGGAGCTTATCTGGACTGAATCCTTCCCTTTCTCATGACCAAGGGCTGTGACCACAGTCTTATGCATAAGGCGCTTTCATGATTTCGCATATCGCGAATTTGACATTCCTGATGTTCAATGTTCTTGTCACTTACAAATCCTGATCCATGAAATTTCGTAAAGAAGTCGAATCAACGATCCATATCTGATCTTGACTCAATGGCTTCGATTGAATCGCGATTTCGACATTCATGCTGCATTGTTTTCTTTGCCTCTCCATGTCGCGATTCACGAAACTCCGATATGGAGTTAGATCAACGATCCAAATTTGATCTTGACTTGCCGGCTGCAATTGAATTGCGATTTCTCATATCACGATTTTGAATTTGTTTTATTTTCCTCTTGATGTTGCAATTCACGAAACTACGATAGGGAGTTGGATCAACGGTCCAGATATGATCTTGCTTCAATGGTTGCGATTAAGTCGCAATTTTGGATATCGCGAAATCGACATTCTTGTTGCATTGTTTCTTTGACATCTCCAACACGTGATCCTCAAAACCCCGACATGGACTGGAATCAATGGTCCAGATTCAACCTTAATATGACGGCTCAGATTACCTCACGATTTCGCATATCGCGATATCGGGACTCCTAATGTCAATAATCTTTGACATGTCCAACTCTTGATCCCCGAAACTTTGACATGGACTGGAATCAACGGTCCAGATCAAACCTTGATCTGACGACTCAGATTACATCGCGATTTTGCATATCGCGATTATGCCCGATTCTCCTTGTACCTTAAAGGACGTGTAGGTTCTTCTTGATCCAACGATGGTCGGATCCTGCACTTGGATCTAACGACTGAAATCTGTCCTCCTCTTCAATGATCTCTTCTTGTCTACATTCAGATCTGACGACCCTCGTTCTTTCGGGAATTTTGAATGAAATCCAACGATCAGAGATTCTTCTCAAACTTTACTGGTCTTCGATCACTCGATCAACGTTGCGTTGCCTTCGATCATTCACCTTCGATCATTCGACCTTTCAGAACTTATCTTCTGTTTTCCTGTCGATTACAAACTTCCTGTACTCATGCCATCTTCACTGTTGTACTTTCCATCAATGACAAGCATTCGTTGTCTGTTAAATATTTTCCATTCGTTGTCTGTTAAATATTTGCCAACAAGAACTTCTTCTTGGGAGGTTATAGTGTCATGAACCTCGCTCTGTTGAGGAGATTCCTCCAAAGAATGAGGGGGTAAAGGGGTATTCTCTTCCATATTTTCTGGAGGAAGTCCCTGTAGCCTCCACGAACAACGTGGAAGGTCAATGTTGGCGAAAAAGAGTCGGAAAAAAAAATCTATGGCCAACTACCGAAAAGAAGTAGCATACGCTAATAGAATCTAGGAATCACAACCAAGCAAACAGGACCTTCTCTCGATCACCGTACTAGTTGGTGATGAAATCCAACGTCGCATGATCAAGTCAAGAAGGGGCGGGGATATGGTGGAACAATTACAATGACGACCTGCTTAACGGACTTTCACCCTGGTGCAAGCTTCCACGCAATAATTGTGGATTTACCCTCCAAGGAGCCCGAGTGAGTTTGACCAATGTCTTCTCCAGGTACAATGAGACTTCCCTTCACTGTCACCTTGTGTAAGACCCTAAATATTATGGCCACTAAGGTTACCAATTCGCAGTCAGCCCCTAGGCGGGTACAGTCGATAGTCCAATCCGAACGTACGGGCAGGGTATCTAGCCCGAAATCACCTTGAAAGGATTCCACTCAACATTGTGGGTATACCTTTAAGAGATCCCCATAATACGATCCGACCACTACAATCAGTCAAACCACGGAGGGATAATCTCCGTATCTTTCCGAGTGCGACCTCATGGGTAACCCCTGTGTGAGAGGGGGATCCCAGGCAGACTTATACGACAATTGGATTTGACTCTCCCTAGCTCAGGATGCTAATTTTTGTTTTGGAAACTTTGGAGAGTTATTCTCACAGCCTAATCCAAAGTACTAATCCTAGTCTACTGTTGGTGGAGGATCCTAGAAAAGAAAATGTTCTAGATAGTTTTTAATTAGAGTTCATTTTATAGCTGTTCTTTACTCAAAAGGGGTGCATGGAAGTGAAACGTATGGAATGATGACTCAATCCCCCAAAAATGCATCAATGATGATAAGCAGTCATTTCTTTTCGATGAATATCTATTTAAGGGAGAGAGAGAGACAGAGTTCTTTTCACTAACAAGCACTAATAAGGAATGTCCTCAAACAAATTTTCTTCAATCAAATCCGATGTTGTGCTAAAACTTTTTGGAAATGTCTTCTAATATGCAAAACAATCATGAAGATGTCTTTTTATTGTTTGTGTGTGAATAATGATTAATTCAAAACAACACTTCTCCTGCTAATTAACCTTTTGGATCAAGGAAACTCAGACAAGCATAAGCAGGTTGCTTACAAACAATACACCCTCTTGTTGTGATAAAAAACAAGAAGCAAAAGAAAAGAAAACAAAGAAAACCAAGAATTTCACACAAAAAGAGATGTTGAAGAACAATGACCTCAACAAAAACCAAATGAAGAGATTCATAGAATTATGATGTCCTTCACCAGAGTTTCTCACTCAGTCAAAAAGGAGAGAAAAACAGTGCATCGGTTTCAAACTCCCAACAGCAGAAAAACTCAAAAATAGTGAAGAAGGCTACAAAATCTAAACAACAAGGTATTTGTTTCTCAGAAGGAAGGATTTCAAAAATGAGTGGGAAGAAGCATTGACTCACAGAGAGGCTCAGCAAGTGAAACACAGAGACTAGACCCTAAAAAAGCAATTCTGGAAAGGTTTTTTTCCAAAAGAGGGCTGGCGCTCTAGTGTAAGGGGAACCAAGTGTTATAACACTCTGTCTAACACATGCAGGGAGTGTTGGTGCTTTGTTAACATAGCCACAGGGTCGCCAGGCTTAAAAGGCTAATGAAAATGTCAAAAAATCCAAAATTTCTGTCGGATTTTGGCAATCGAGATGAGTGTGATGGGGTAAGGAGTCAATTAGCTCATGAAATCAATCAAAAAGGCATGAAACAGGTCTGAAAACAATCAAAGGGTAAGACAAGGTCTATGAGGAGAAATCAAAACCAAAATTTTTTGATTCAAGACTCCCCAGTAGAGTCGCCAGTTTTTGTTGAAGGAAAATCTTCCTGCGGACAGGTAGATATCCTCTTGAGAGCTAGACTCTTAAATCTTAAGACAAAAGATGCTTAACGTGGACACTGACTTCCTTTCAGATCTATACAAACTAATGCGTGAGGAGGAAGGAGAAAATAAGTACTTTTTACCGACGTTTGTCCCTGCACGCTCTGAGTTGAGCTCCAATCTTTCGCTCCTCGATGAGCCTTGTAGAAAAAAAATAGTACAACCACTTCCTACTCTATTGATATTAATTTGAAATAGATCTATCTATCATAGACAAGTTTATGTGAGATTAAACACAAACTAGAAAGAAACAGGCCAAGTGTGTCATATTAATGAGATCAATGACAGAAGTAGCTTACAACCGTAGATGCAAATGTGATAGCTTCATCAAGTCCCCTTTGTCTAACCCTTGCTCAAAAGATCCATGATCTGGATGACAACAACTTTATTGATTACTTTCCTCCAGTTCATTGTATGTTTCCTATGAGATCATAGGTTTCATGCTTCCAATTCTTCCTCCTCTTTCACCATCATAGAGCCTGCTTATATAGGTTCAGAGAGGCCTAACCTATTGAGGTATCTTTAGGGTAAGTTAAGGAATTCCCTCTTCAGATCAAGGATATTCTCCTAAGATCATCTTTGAACCAGGAATTCGAATGAAAATGCCTTCCAAACTTGAAAGATATTCCCCTTATTCTCCTCAACAGATCAACTGCTGCCCAGATTAGACAACGCTCCCTCAAAAGGGGCATCAGGGCGCTATAGCGCTCCCTAGTAGGCTTAAGGGGGTGCCAGCGCTCTAAAAATCCATAGCGCTCCCTCAGAAGGGCTGTTTGGTGTTATAGTGCTCCCTAGTACCTTATAGGGGAGTGCTAACACTCCCAAGGGTGATATAGGGGAGCGCTCTCTCCTAAATTCTTAGATTGAATGCTTCTTTCAGGTGGCAAGAGGTTCTTATCTCCAGTTAGCCATTCCTCTTTCTTCAAATCAAGTGTTTGAGGCGTTTTAAGTGTCTCCTTAGTGTCGTCATCATGGCAGTATGCTTTGCTTGATACTTGCGACACTTGTGAGAAACATATGACACTTGTGAGCAACATGCGACACTTGCGACACTTGTGAGAAACATGCGACACTTATCAGAGCGAGTAATGTTGAAGTGTAACATAGGGGTAAGGAGATCAAGCTCCAATATCCCTATCGAAGAGATCACCATGTCAACTACCAGATCTAAATCATTAGGAGTTGAAGTCATGGGAGACAACGCCACATAATTAACATGTGTCGGGGGCGATAATGTCTACATATAAGAACCATTTAAGGAGGTAATCTAGTCAGGACTGATGAATGAAAGTTGATCAATAGTCACAATTCTTCCATCGTGAGGGAAATATATCACACAAAAAAGAGTGGACACAATGGATTTCATGGCATAGACATAATCCTGCCCAAGGAGTAAAGAGAAATACAAAGGGTATTGGACTACCATGACATCAACAAAGACAATTTTCCCTCCCAAAGTTACGGGAAACTGAGGAAGGGTCCCTAAAGGTTGACTGGTTCTTCTGTTAAAAGTTAACATATTCTACATAGCCGACGCAAGCTGAGGACAACCCAAAGCTCACCAAGAAATAGAGGACAAAATACTAACAGACGCACCTTCATCTATTAGCGTCTGAGGAACGTCTCGACCACAAAATTTTACTATAATATGGAAAGGAATGTGAGAGGGAAGACGAGGTCTAGTTAGCGCACTCCAATAAAAAAGGATGGCCTCATTACTTGGAGGGTGTTTCATGGGAGAAGGAGGAATGCCCCCCAACACAGTAGATTTTGTATCAACGAGAAAAACATGGGTAGTATCGGGTTTACTCTCTATAGGGAGAGTAGGATTGACCGATGATGGGATCAGATCAACCACCTTGGCACTCTTCAGAGGAAGAGTGGGATTGACCGATGATGTAACTAGAGAAACCACTTTGGCACTCTTCGGATGAAGGGTGGGACTGACCGAGGAAGGGACTGGATTAGTCACATTGGAACTCCTCAAAGGATGAGTGGGATTGACCGATGGAAGAACCAAATCGACCACTTTGGCACTCTTCATAGGAGGAGTGGGATTGAGCGATGAAGTAACCAGAGCAACCACTTTGGCACCCCTCAATGGAGGAGTGGGATCGACCGATGGCCGAACCATATCGACCACTTTGGTTTCACTCTTTTGATGAAGAGTGGGGATGATCGATGACGGGACTGGATTGGGCACTTGGGTTTCACTTTTCAGATGAAAAGTGGGGTTGATCGATGACGACACTGGATTAGCTACTTGGGTTAGTGGTTCAATCGAGGATGAAACTATATTGACCACCTAATCAATCGGACCGACCAGGGATGGAACCAGATTGACCATTCCATCAACTAACGATGGGTTGGGGGAAATCTTACGATAACCAGTTGGAAGTTGAAGATTTTCCAAAAGAGAAGAAGCCTCATCCATACATGGACAAAGGTGAGAATAATGATCACCTTCGCATAACATACAAGAAAATTTGACAGTTGTCTTCTTCTTACCAACCTTAACATCACTAGTTGACAGGGTGTCACCAGCATGTCTAGCAGAGGTTGATGATGTGGAGGACCACACTTTTAAGACCTTGGGAACACCAGGGAAATCCCTCAGAAAGTGGTCACCCTTAAAAATACTGCAAGGGAATTTGGGTTTCATATTCTTCATTTTAATCTTATCGACCTCATCAACACTCCTAGTACTATTAACAATATCTATTTGCTTAGATCCAATATCTGATATGGTTGGAGGCTTGGTCCTTTTTGGGCTCTCCTTCTTCTTCTCTTTCCTTCTTCTTCTCTTTCCGTTTCTTCTTCTTCTTCTTATCAACCTGGCTACTTGCTTTAGAGCTTTCACTAGGAAAAGAAGGAGAAAGGGAAGGAGACTTAATGGGGGAAGAAGGAAAAAAGTTGACATGAGGTTGATGTGTGGGTGGTGTTCTTACATCTGAATCACCTGCATTCGAGATCACCGGAGTGGAAAAAAACCATACTGGTAACCCAATTGTGATACCTGGAAGGCTCAAAGTAGCGATGTAAGGAGGACCAACGTTTCCGTAAGAAGGAAAAACAAAGGGTTCCCTTGAAAAAGGGGTTCCTTCATTGGTCATTCCAGGAACTGACGCCATAAAAATAAAGATCCAACCTATATTCTTCTAGGGAGAACAAACAACACACGCTAAAAATCTAGTATGCAAGCAAAAAAAACCTTCTCATAATGAGCACACTAGTTGGTGATGAAATCCAATGTTGCGGGAACAAAGTAAGAAGGGGTTGAGATAGAGCGGGTGGAAAAGTTATGTTGACAACCTGCTTAACGGACTTACACCCTGGTGAAAGATCCCACACACAAATGTGGGTATACCCTCTAAGGAGTCCGAGTGAGTTTGTCCAACGTCGATTCCAAGTACTGTGAAGACTTGCCTCTCCACAGTCACCTTGTGTAAATACCTTAAAGAGATAGGCCACTAAGGTTACTAACTACAACAATGATTCCTGGGGAAACAATCGACAATCCAATCCAGACGCAAGGGCAGGGTATCTAGCCCGAAATCAACTTGAAAGGCTTCCACTCATCATTGTGGGTATACCTTCAAGTGACCCCCATAATATGCACAATCTCTACACCAAGACCAATAAAGCAGGGTGAGTAACTCTGCTAGTCTTAATGTGACCTCAGGTTTGACCCTTGTGTGAGAAGGGCTTCCCAGGACAAAATGTAGCAATTGGATTTCACCGCTTCCTAGCACAAGATCCTATGTTTGTTTTCAGCTTTGGAAAGTTATCTTTCACACCTATTCCAAAGCCCTAAAACTAATCTAATGTAGGTTTTCTACCAGAAAATGTAAAAATGTCTAATCAATTTTAGTTTAGCGCTTTATTTTTAAGGCTGTTGTTACTCAAAAGGAAAATGGCGTGGAAAATATCGTGTTTTGACCGAATCAAAAGTTATTCAAAGAGATGAATATGAAATATTTTCATTTATATGAAAGCTATGCTATGAGAAGGAGAAAACATTCATCATTCCAGATGCACAATGTCCCAAAATGCCAAAACACATGCAATTCTGCTACTTCAAATGCAAGCTAGTTTCACTACCCAAAAGTAAGAATGCATTTATCTTCTTTGTTTGATTATGATGTATAAAGAAAGTAAATACAAAACCTTCAATGCTCCACCACTTTCAATCAGGAGAAAGAGTCCTATACAGATGCAAAAGACATGAAGCAAAAGGGCTACAAAAAAAAGTATGCATGCAAGGCAGTGAGGTATGAAAGAAAACAAGTAGAATCTTGTTCCGACAAACATGAACACCATAAAGTATTCTAAAACCAATCAAGAATTCAAGGAACACAATAAAATGTGAAGAAGAATCCAAGAAATGATAGGGAAAAAGAGAAACCACTCAAAACTGTCCCGACAAGAACACAGCTAGAAAAGGCAATTTCACATTTCTGAAAGAGGTTTCAAGCTCCAATCAATACAAAATAGAGTGAAAAGCATCAAAAACCATCAAAAACCAATCCACACAACTTCAAAAACCAACCACAGACTCTGGGTAAATATCTCTGCAAAACATGCTACAAAGGGATGAGCAAAAGAAGGCAAAAACTCTAAAAAAAGAGACTAGCGCTCCTCCAGAAAGGTGCATAGGGTGTTGCAACGCTCCGTAAGAAATTGTAGGGGAATTCCAGTGCTCTGGTATGGCCTACAGGGTGGCTTTGATCTTCCCAGAAAGTCAGAAAAAGAGCCAAAAACCATGCAAAAACTCACCCAGAATGCATGCAAATTGGTGAAAATTCAAGTGAAGGTAGGAGAAGGATAATGGATGATGAGAAACTAGGAATTTCTTGGGAAAAATACCTCAAAGATAAAATGTAATAGTGCATATATCTATGAGTTTCCTTACAACAACTTTCATACCATCAGATAAAGGAGAAAGCAGTAAATCGACTCTAAATATTGAAAGAAGAAGAGTGACTCAAAGTAAAGAAGAAAGAGATGTCACAAACCCAAACAAAGAATCATGAATTCTTATAAATTAAGGTTTTGGAGACCCAAACAAGGATACATTGAGGTTGTAATAACTCTGAGCAAGTGCAAACAACAAAAAAATGGACTTAGAGACTAATTCCCAACAAGATTTTCCTCAGAAAAAGGGAAACACTCTGGTGTCAAGGGAACCACAGTGTTGTAACGCTCTGTGGAAGATTTCCAGGGAGCGCCAACACTCTGGTAGAAGAGGTGGGGGAGGTCTAGCCTCTCAAACTTCAAAAAAATGCCCATAAATGAAAAATTTCAAGCAAATTCAGAAATCCAAAGTGTATGGGATGAAGTAAAGAGCCAATCAACACACCTAAGGATTGAAGACACAGTATAGATGAGATATAAAAGTGAGCGAAGGATAAAACAAGACCTATGAAAGGAATCAAAACTCAAAGTTCCTCCCTAGTGGAGTCGCCAATTTCTGTTACAGAGAAATCCCCCTGCGGACAAGTTGATTCTCTCTTGGATAATAGACCCCTATGACCAAGACATAAAAGTGCTATTGTGGACACTGAATTTCCTTTTCATGAAGCTAAACTATCCAAAGAAGAAGAAGGAATAAGAGTCAATACATTTTTACCGACGTTTGTCCTTGCTCGATCCAGGCTGGTCTTGATCTCCAAGTTCTTTAGAAGGTCCTGAAATACAATGAGCAACAACACCAATACTTCCTACTCTACCATGATTAGCTTCATAATGGATCTATGAAAGAAACAAGTTCATGAAATGTGTACAAACTTTAAAGGAAACAGGCCAAGCATAGATTTATATTAATGAAAACAAAGTGAGATGCTTACAGCCATGGATGTAGGTGAAACAACTTCACCAAGCTCTCTTTGTCCATACCCTTGCTCAAATAATCCACACAGAATGCTGATGCTTTAATGATATCTCACTTATGAGATCATAAGTTTGATACTTCACAATGTCTCTATATCAATACCACTCATGAGATTATAAGGTTAGTATCTCTCAATCTCATATTTTCACCATGAAGAGGCCTCCTTATATAGGCTTGGAGAGGCCTAACCACTTAAGAGATTCTTGGGATAAGTTGAGGATTCTTCTCCTTTAGTTGTTGATATTTCCTAAGACCGAGCCTTGACCTCAAATCAAAATCCAACCAACTCCAGATATGAAAGGGATTATTCCATGATTTCTCTCAATCAATCCAAAAATTCGCTCAAAAAGGGCCAGCTCTCCCCCAAAAGGGTGCACAGAGCATTGCAACACTCCCCCAAAGAAGTCTAGGGAGTGCTAGCACTCCCTGACAGTGGGTAGGGGAGTGCTGCCCTCAAAAATTAATTTTTAAGTAGTTTTCTTCATGGCAAATGCTTTGTACTCCTCATCAGATGATTTCTCCTTCTTAAACCAATCTCTGAAGGTGTATTAAGTGTCCTTATGATGTCGTTAAAGACACGACATAGGCAAGATGGAAGTATGATGTTTGCGACACTTGCGACCAAAAATGCGACACTTACAACACTAGTAATGGCGAAAATGGGTCATCATTGAAGTAAGTAATTTTGATGTGTAACACAAGTGATTGTAAAAGGCTTTGTGCACAGACTATGTAGAGGCTTGGTGCTTGGACCAAACTCGGGGAAGGAGGATCTGGCGAGGTGCACGCAGATCTCTTGTCCTATGCAGAGTTGGGTTTGTGGCTCTGTGCATGTAAGAAGATTGAAGGAGACTAATAAAGAATAAGAAGAGTTGGTGGACGTAGCCCCACGATGGTGGTGAAACACGTATATCCTGTGTTGTGGTTGCTTTGTGCGATGTGGTTGATATGTTACTGATGTGATCTATGCTTAGTGCTATAATATTTATGCATATGATGTAGTAGATTATTGCCTTATATGTGAATGAATACTAGATCTACTTTGATGCTATGTGCTGACTGGTTAGATATATTGAGATTTTGATGAATACTGCATTGTTCTGTAGTTAGGGTTTTTACTTACGATGTGAATAAGGGTAAAATACTAATGAATTTTAATTGATAAGTTCTCTGTTAAAGTGTTGTGATAACATATCTGTGTCCCAGATAGTTTGTATACACTTGAGTCCTACAACCCCCCTGACTCTACCTCAGGTGAGACTTCATTTGCTTCGCAGGTGTTGATGAAAGGGCCGATAGTTAGGGTTTTGTTGGTGCACTGTTTAAGCGTTGAATCCTAGGTCTGCCCCTATGCCAACAAACCCCTAGTAGCACCCATTTCCCCGTGGGTGGAAAACTTACTAGAAACACTAGGATAACAACTAAGGTAAGAAAATGGTGAAAACCATAACTTCCAAGCAAAATTTTCATAATCATAAATGACCCTTTAAAACTTATATGAATGCCCCAAATATTAAAATGATACTCACCATGAGAATTTACTAGTTACCTCATGAAATAATACTTGTCTCCATCTATGGACCAAGTTATTGTGGTGGAACCTTCTCTGTTGTTGATGATGATGGTGAAGCATGGTGAAGAATAGGGGATCTGTGGGATATGATGTCCATCTAACTCTCAACACTCCATCTCTGCTACATGAAAGCCTCAAGACATCATATCCTTAGTTACCCTTAGAGCATGAGGGTAACATCTGGCTCCTACATGGGGACATGTGATCACCATAGAGCACACGAGAACCTCAATGTCTCTTGGTATGAATTGTACCTACACACACTCAAGAAAAATGGTAAAATATTGGGGGTGGGTGTAACTCACCCCTTTATTCATACGACAAAATTTGGAACTACAAAATCTTAAGAAAAACTTGAAAAGAAAAGAAATTCTGACATTTTTTGTTCTAACATATCAATATGAGAATGCAATCAAAAAAATGTGTCACAACAAAATTCAAGGATGTAAGAAGAAAAATATGTAAATCAAGCATTTTCATGTAGATCAAAGAAAATGTAAATATACTATCATGATATGCATACACAACTATGGTACAAATGATATGCAAGAATGAAAATGACCTACCTACCTACTCTGGGCCCAAATACTGTAGATGTCAGGTGAAATCAAAGAACCAATGCAACCACCCAAGAATATTATCAAGATGCTTTCCCGTATGCTTAATTATAAACCATATCAAAGACAAGTTAAGCACAACATGATCATAATCATAAATAAATATATAATCGATCATAAAATGAAACTCATGAAGGTGGGAGGGAGGGACAAAATAATGCTGGAAAGGGTAGCCACAAGCTTGATCAATCCATCTATGAATAAGACTACCACATATAGACGATGACTCATATTCATCTTCACTTAGAATAAAATTACTCCTTGAAGGATGAGAGGTGATGGGAGATCCAAAGAATACCCCATAATTTCCTAGATAAGAAGATATGAGATAAGGGACAAACTCTAGTCTAAAGAAAGAATCTTTCTCCACACTCAAAATTGTGTTCCTCTTCATCTGCACATCCCTGCAAAAATCCCCAAGATGAAAACACTATTTCTCTACAATGTGAGTCTCTGATTGGCCTGGGATGGCCATGACCTTATGTCCAACAAAATTTGAGCACAAAGGTGGTTGAAAATATTCATCATATAACAAATCTGAGTGCTCAAAAGGATATGCATCACAAATCCCAAGGTATGAATGAAAATAATCATGATTATACTGTGACAAGTCATTCCCAGATGAATGAGACCAATCTATGGTCATATCCTCATTAGGTTTCCAAGTACTTGGATCATCTAAATATGAATACCAATTCTTTGAAGGTGAAAAATCAATGCTCTTCATTTGAAAAGTACACTTAATGTTGTAAATGGGATCTCTATAAAAAATGAAACAATCCACATCCCATTTACCTCTCCCAATATATATGAAATCATCGATGTAGTAAAAAATTGTGTCTCTACGAAATCATTTGTATTCTTGATCACTTCTTCATTTTCATTTGTAGAAGGAATGCAAAGTTGAAAAGATTCATCTTCACCAAGTGAAGAATGGATAGCAATGTCTCATCCGGGTTCCCAACATGTTGCACTTCTTCATAGCTTTCCTCTTTTTCTTGGTAGCTTTCTTCATGGACCTGTTCTTCAAGCGCTTCTTCATCACTAGAGGACTGATTTTCAATGAGAGGAACTTCATCTAATGGTTATTCAAGGTACTTATCTAAAATTTCCATGGTGAGGTGGGATCCTACCTCAAGGTATTCATCATGATTTCATTCCTATTCTATTGGATCACCCCATTACTCTTCGGCTATGTCAATCTATAATATTTCCTTTGATATAAATAGTCGACCCTATCTTGGGGAGATTTTTCTTGTCACCATGTTTCTCTGTCAAAATACCACATAATGAATTCACTGCATTATAAGCTTAAGTGAGTTCCCATACTAATGATTTAGTAGGATTATTTGGTAGGTGAGAAATATGGTATCAAACCTTTCTCGTCTTTGCACACAAAGTTCAATCAAGAAGTGTACATCATCACATCTTTCAACTAACTATCTACAATATTTCTGATCTTCTTCAATACTATCTTTGAAAACTTGATCATCAAGGATGTTAGCCAAATCGTTGTGAATGGTCTATAGTTTTTTATGAATATCTTCAGGTTCTTGTTCCTCGACTGTATTTCCATGATTTTCAATAGGTTTCAAGGAAAAAACTTCTCTCAAACTTTCAATCGAGTTGGATGGAAGTCCTTCTCTTTGAAAGGTATCCTCAAGGTCCTGAATACTATCTTCAAAATGACAGGATTTCAACCCACAATGCTTGAGAAATTCCCGGATAAATATGGTTGTAGAGGATATTCCCTTTGGAATGCAAGAATGCTTGATCAAATTCCTTTGCTTCTTGTTGAAAAATAACAAGAATAATTTCGTTAGAACATCATCTTGGATCACGTCACACTCACCAATGTTTTTGGTAAATTTGAAAACATGTGCAACTGCCAAAAATGGATCGCCATCAAATTTTGGGATATCATCCGAATACCCTGGCAGGAATTCATTTGGATAAAAATATGCTTCCATGATACATCAGTGGAGTCTCCAGATTAACTTTTGTGAAACTCATCAAAAGTCAAGGGTAACTTTCCTTGGTGGAGTCTCCATAAAATATTTGGATAAAGGCTTTGGGAAAGGATATCCAAGTGTCATTAAGGGATAGAAAAGGATTCAAAATCCTCCTTGGAAATGATGCCAAAAACTTTATTGCATAAATTGTCGCTTGGGAAAATCCAACCACAAGTGTCACTAGTGCGACACAACTGGGTGTAAGAACCAATGTCACCTTATCAATTACTCCTCTTGTTTTAGTGATGAATTATTTCACCACAAGGGAGGCTTCCCGTGTGACCTCAAGGGAAAAGAGAATCAAGATCAAGGGGTTTTCGAAGATCTCTATTTTGGTTGTTAGATGAATAGGTCTAAGGATTGAAGATAAGTGTCTTGGGGGTGTTGAATCATGTTGTTATTGATGATACAGGTTTAATTAATTGATGTCAAAGGATTAATGTCAAGGAATTTATTGATTCCAAAGGATGATTGAATGATGTCATATTTCAAAGGTTTTATGTGTACATATCTTATCATAGTATATTGATGAAAATAGATCAATGAGTTTTCATTGATACATGATGCATAGATTAAGATGGATCGATGTGGTTTCATTGGTATATGATGCATTGATGAATCATTATTGTCTTATCATGGTTGATAAGGTGCACAAATGTATGAACTCTAAAGTGGTCCCCTTATGGTGAAAGCCTTCATGGGAAGATGCTTTATGGATGAGTTATCCTTGAAGTATGGTTATGCTTATATGTGGAATAATGAGATGAAAATTAGTGAAATTGTTGGTGAAACTATCCTAGATGGATAGTTCTTGTCATGCAATTTCCAGTGGTATGTGGAATGTCACATAACTCTTCATGGTTTGAGAGTTATGGCCCTATGAAGATGAAGGAACCCCATATGTTGGCTTGAATCCCAAAAAGGTCAAAGAAGTCAAAAATCTTGCAAAGAAGAAATTGTTATTTAAATGATAAAGTGAAGTGACGAAGTCAAGAAGGATTATTTAAATAATAAAGTGAAGTGACAAAATCAAAGAAGATTATTTAAATAATAAAGTGAAGTGAAAAAATCAAAGAAGATTATTTAAATGATAAAGTGAGGTGAAAAAGTCAAGAAGAAAGATTTAAATGATAAATTAATAGAGAACTTTCTATTTATGGAAAATGGTTAACCCTAAAAAGAGGAAAATAGGTTAAGTGACCTAGAAGTGGGTTAAGTGACCTAGAAGATGCTTCTAAGGAAGCTACTTGGAGAGTATAAATAAGAGGCATGGGTCTCTTGTGAATGTGTATCTCTTGAGCATGTATTGAAGATATATTCTGAGAGAGAAGAGATCTGGAGGATCTCATGAACGCATCAAAGTTTCGGCAAGTCTGAGATCATGATGGAAAAAATCTCAGAAGTTCAAAAACCCTATTTTCTGAGGTATACACGGGCTGTAGTGAGCCAGGGCGCGTACATATGCAGGTTGAAAGAGGACAGGGAACATACAGTGGATGAAGTCATGAAGACTTGTGGTTGAGCTGATGACAGGCTCTTGGAGACTGAAACAGGTTCTAGATCTACATTCTATGGGCTTAGATATGCCATAGAAACTCTGGTATGGTTACATTGTTGTCTTTATGGATACTCTTGCTTGTTGTGTAGTGAATGCTTAAGGCATTCTTGTTATGGATGTTGTGATGTGGTTTCTATTGGTTGATGGAGTGAACAACACTCTTATGATTCTGTACTGATATGATTGCTATAGTATACTGGTTTCTTACACATGATGAGTAGAATTTATATTGTATGGTTGAGAAACATGAGTTAGTTGTTGGACAACTTGGATGTGTTGTGACTGGTTATGGGTAAGATGGGACAGTGAAAGACAGAAGAGAATTTCATTGAAGGTTGCAGAGGATCTGAGTTCAGATTGACGAGAAAAACCTAAGAGATTAGAAGTGATACACAGGTTGTAGTATAGATTGGCCACGTACGTACGTGAGCTGTACTATTGGTAGGGCACATACATACGCGTGCTTCACTACTGACAGGTCGCATACCTGTTGATAGATTGATATCTATTGAGGATTGTTGCCTCATCTTAGTTGGTGCTGAGTGTGTAAGTTGAGTCTTGCATTATAGAGATGGTGCTCTTGTAGAGTTGTACTCTATTCAGTTTTTGTTGAAAAACCCAAGGATTATAGTTTGTAATAAAAGAAAAATTGTACATACATCTTGTGTTCCTTGTGATGATGACTTGTTGATGATATATGCTGATGTTATATGTTACTGATGTATATTTACATTTAAATGGTTATGAATGACAATAATAAGTAATGAGTAAATGTTGATTGCTAACTAAGAAGTTTGTGAAGGGGAAGTTTTGGGAAAAAGAGTCCTACACTGTTCACCCCCCCTCTCAGTGTAGTCGGTGTGTCCAACAATTGGTATCAGAGAAGGCCTTCACTATAAGCCTTAACAAGATTGGAGTAGATCCATATACATACAAATGGATGATGAAGTTCCAATCCTTGAGGAGGAAAACTATTCTACTTGGAGAATAGAGATGAGAGTGCATCTAAAGGAAATAGGAGCGAGTATTTGGAAGGCAACCATTGGTGGATCAGTTTCTTTGAAGAACAAGTCAAATTTTGTAGCTCAAAGGGAAGGAAATAAGAATGATTCATTGGCTCTCAAGACCATTATTAGGGAAGGAAATAAGAATGATTCATTGGCTCTCAAGACCATTCTTAGTGGACTCTCAATCCCTATCAAAGAGAGCATGGGACAATGCACTTCCACCAAGGATCTATGGCTAAATCTAGAGGATACATATCAAAGCAAAAAGGAAGACCTTGAAGACAAATCCATCAAGAAGAATGAAGGTAAATAATCTCCAAAAACCCTTGATTGCAATATTTCTAAATGTGATGATGTTGGAAAAAAGAAATATCTTGAAGACATTTCAAATGAAGGCAAATAATCATGTGATGATGTTGGCAAAGAGGAAGATCTTGAAGACGTTTCAAATGAAGGTAAAGAATCTCCACAAACCCTTGATTGCAATAATTAAAAATGTGATGATGTTGAATTTTTCTCTACTAGTGAAGAAGAAACTCTAGAATTAGTTTGGATAAAATCAATTGATTGTTATCCCATGGAAGAAGTAGAAGAAAAACTATTGGAGCTTAAAGAGAAAATTGAAATAAGTCTATATGAATATAGAAATGAACACTATTATATAGACTATAGATATCTTTAGGATAACACTAAAATTTTTCTTAAGAAGATTCAAAAGCACATCTTGAAGTTAAAGGAAATGATCAAAGAACAAGAAGAGAGTAATAAGACTCAATTAGATGTAAAGGAAGAAGAGAACACAAAACTAAAGAATGAAAAAGAAGAAAAGAAGGTAGATGATGAGATTATCAAAAGTTTTGAAATTATTGTCCATCTCAAGACCCAAATTGAAGAATCCAAAAGGGTAGAGGAACTATTGAGGGATCAAATAAATGAAAAGGAAGAATCATATCATAAGTTAGAAGATGAAGTTGTTGATCTCAGAAAGAAAGTAGAGAAGTCAAACAAATTCTTGAATAGTTCACAAATCTTGAATGAGATCTTGGAAAGTCAAATATCACTAAATGATAAATCATGTCTTGGATACAAGGGAGAAGCTACATATGCTGAAGAAAGCACCTCAAAGAAGCATGAGGTAAGTCCCTCAATATCAAAGGATGAAGATAATTTTTCAAGACAACCATCTACAAAAGGAAAGGAAAATTTCAAAAGAACAAAGCAAGGAAGACATCAAGAAGCCATTTTTACACCTCAAAGAAAATGGACACCAAAGGAAAGGTATGAAAGTATTTTTCATGGTCAATGTCATTCATGTAATGAATATGGTCACAAAGATTTAGAATGAAAATCTTATGCAAGAAGAGATAATGGAATATTTCATAACACCATAAGGTGTTGGAGATGTGATCAAGTGGGACACATTGCTGATCATTGTCACAACATGAAATGCTACACTGTAGTGGATTTGGCCACAAATCTCAAGATTGATGGAACACAAGAAGAAGGTCCATGATGAGGACTTCATATAGCATGACTAGAAGAAGGAATGAAGTAAGGAAGGGATACATATTTGAGAATATGGAAGCTCAGAGCTCACGTTTTGAGAAGCAAGGACACCTTCATAAGTGGGTGAAGAAGACTGAACAACCAAAGTAGAATGGAAGCCTTAGGGGAGGCTCAAGTGTGACATCTACAGAAGCATACGCAGGTGACAGTGGTAACAATCACGTACATACACATGCTGACCTTGAATAGGTCGCGTACATATGCGAGCTGTTTGTGCAACAGGCTGTGTATATGTGGTAAATCCTAGTGAAAAGGGATATGCACATGGGTTTCATCTTGATGTGATTGTATAACTATGTGATGCAAGGTCTGACATAGTTTTTTGCAGGTTCTAACATTGTTTGTTGCCGGTTTTCATGATTACATATTGGATTATGTAAAGTGATGATATAAAATGAAAGGCTATCTTGGATGCTTAGTATTTTTTGTAGTGAATCGAGGATTAAGGCTGATCTGTTGGTGTACATGGATGATACATATTTGAGTTTCATTGATATATCTTATGATGTATTATTGGAAGTATATTTGTTGGATATCTTGGTGCATGCATTTGGCATATGGTTGGACTACATATTAGGACATGTAGTCGGTGAGTTGATGAGGTGATCATGTTGTACATCATTTATGATTCATAGCTTGATCTACAGTTGATGCATGATTGGTACACTTATAGTACATTGGTAGAGGCACCTACTAGCAGTTTGATTAACACATGTTTTATGGTGGATTTGGAATACATGTATGAGGATTCATCTTGTTGTAGTATTGGTGAATGGTTGACATACTTGCTTGGTACAAGAAGTGACACATGTTGATGTACATGTTTGGTACACTCATAGATGGTATATGTTTGGATGATAGTACTTGGATAAAAAGTACACCATTGGTATTACTTCATAAGCACATACTTTGGTACATGATGTATTGGTTGATATAGTTGAGACACTTGATTATTGAGATACATGATTGTGATAGTTGGTTCATGATGGTGACATATGACACTTGTTTGGCATGTTGGTAGATACACATGGTTGGCATATTGGTACATGCACATGTTTAGCATGTTGGTAGAGGCATATGGTTGATATACTCCATTGATGATATCTTATGGAACATTGTATGGTGTTGATGTACATGGGTATTGTGCATGGTGGGCACACAATTTGGTACATGATGTACTTGGTTTATGTTTTATTCATGATTCTATATTTCATTGTTGACATATATTTTTCTTCATGATGTATGGTATGGCACGAGTTTGATGCATGGACAGGTCCAAGGATCGTCATATAAAGAGAGATTGTTCTATGATCCAGTTGAGCACTAGCATTTGCAGCATAAGGATATTGTTCATATTGTAGAGATGATAGAGGGAGACATACCCATAGGGGGATTCATTCTTCTTCCCATGATTCTAGGAGGAAAGAGCCCTATATTTGGAGAAAGAGCACAAAGGCATAGTTCTAGGGGGAGCATTAGTCACATGGGGATCATGAGAAATATGTATTCAACATTACATCAGAGTGATATCCCTTGTTCAAAAGGGGAAAGATTATTCAGAGGAAGATCAAAGGCATTCAGATAGGGGGGAAACCCTAAGGAGAACTTGAGCAAGGGGAGAAGCCCCAAGAGGAGAATGACCCTTTCCCATTGATGTCAGAGGGGGAGAGATAGTCACATTGATGTGATTGTTGATTATTGATGGGGAGAGATAGTGATTGATGACTATTGAGGTAGAGCACGCCTTGTCTACATCTTGACATCAATGATTGGTGTTGACATCAATGTTGGTATTGCCATCAATGCCAAAGGGGGAGATTGTTGAATCATGTTGTCATTGATGAAAAAGGTTTAATTCATTGATGTCAAAGGATTAATGTCAAGGAATTGATTGATGCCAAATTATGATTGAATGATGTCAAAGGTGAAAGGTTTGATGTATACATATCTTATAATAGTATATTGATGAACATGGATAAATAAGTTGTCATTGATACATGTTGCATATATGAAGATGGATCGATGTGGTTTCATTGGTATATGATGCATTGATGAATCATTATTGTCTTATCATGGTTGATAAGGTGCACAAATGGATGAACTCTAAAGTGGTCCCCTTATGGTGATATCCCTCACGGGAAGATTCTTTATGGATGAGTTATTCTTGAAGTATGGTTATGCTTATATGTGGAATAATGAGATGAAGATCAGTGAAATTGTTGGTGAAACTATCCTAGATGGATAATGCTTGTCATGCCATTTCCGGTGGTATGTGGAATGCCACATAACTCCTCATGGTTTGAGATTTATGGCCCTACAAAGATGAAGGACCCCCATATGTTGGCTTGAAGCCCCAAAAGGTCAAAGAAGTAAAAGAGCTTACAAAGAAGAAATTATTATTTAAATGTTAAAGTGAACTGACAGAGTTAAGAAGGATTCTTTAAATAATAAAGTGAAGTGACAAAATCAAAGAAGATTATTTAAATAATAAAGTGAAGTGACAAAATCAAAGAAGATTATTTAAATGATAAAGTGAGGTGACAAATTCAAGAAGAAATATTTAAATGATAAAGTAATGGATAACTTTCTATTTGTCGAAAGTGGTTAACCCTAAAAAGATGAAAATAAGTTAAGTGACCTAGAAGTGGGTTAAGTGACCTAGAAGATGCTTCTAAGGAAGCTACTTGGAGAGTATAAATAAGAGGCAAGGGTCTCTTGTGAATGTGTATCTCTTGAGAATGTATTGAATATATATTCTGAGAGAGAAGATATTTGGAGGATCTCATGGATGCATCAAAGTTTTGGCAAGTCTGAGATCATTACGACAAAAATATAAGAAGTTCAGAAACCCTAGTTTTTGAGGTATACGCGAGTTGTAGTGAGCTAGGGCACGTACATACGCGGGCTGAAAGAGGACAGGGCATGTACAGTGGATGAAGTCATGAAGAATTGTGGTTGAGCTAATGAAAGGCTCTGGGATACTGAAGTAGGTTCTAGATCTACATTCTATGGGCTCAGATCTGCCATAGAAACTCTGGTATGGTTACATTGTTGTCTTGATGGATACTCTTTCTTGTTGTGTAGTGAATGCTTAAGTCATTCTTGGTATGGTTGTTGTGATGTGGTTTGTGTTGGTTGATGGAGTGAGAAACACTCTTATGATTCTGTACTGATATGATTTCTATAGTATACTGGTTTCTTACACATGATGAGTAACATTTATATTGTATGGTTGAGAAGCATGAGTTAGTTGTTGGAGAGCTTGTATGTGTTGTGACTGGTTATGGGTCAAATGGGACAACGAAATACAAAAGAGAATGTGATTGAAGGTTGCAGAGGATCTGAGTTCATCTTGAAGAGAAAACCCTAAGATATCAGAAGTGATACATAGGCTATAGTACAGACTGGTCGTGTACATACGCGAGCTGTGCTACTAGTAGGGCACGTACATACACGTGCTGCACTACTGAAAGGTTGTGTACATGTTGACAGATTGATATCTGTTGAGGATTGTTGCCTCATCTTAGTTGGTGTTTAGTGTGTAAGCCGAGTCTTGCATTATAGAGTTGGTTCTCTTGTAGAATTGTACTCTATTCAGTTGTACATACGAGATGTATGTACAATATTCCTTTAGATTCACTTCCGCCAAAGATCTATGGCTAAAGCTAGAGGATACATATCAAAGAAAAAAGGAATACCTTGAAGACAACTCCATCAAGAAGAATGAAGGTAAAGAATCTCCAAAAACTCTTGATTGCATTATTTCTAAATGTGATGATGTTGAAAAAAAGGAAGATCTTGAATACATTTCAAATGAAGGCAAAGAATCATGTGATGATGTTGGCAAAGAGGAAGATCTTGAAGCCATTTCAAATGAAGGTAAATAATCTCCACAAACCCTTGATTGCAATAATTCAAAATGTGATGATGTTGATTTTTTCTCTACTAGTGAAGAATAAAATCTAGAAGTAGTTTGGATAAAATCAATTGATTGTTATCCCATGGAAGAAGTAGAATAAAAACTATTGGAGCTTAAAGATAAAATTGAAATAATTCTATATGAATATAGCAATGACCACTATTATATAGACTATAGCTATCTTTCAGATAACACTAAATATCTTCTTAAGAAGAGTCAAAAGAACATCATGAAGTTAAAGGAAATGATCAAAGAACAAGAAGAGAGTAATAAGACTCAATTAGATGGAAAGGAAGAAGAGATCACAAAACTAAATATTTAAAAATAAGAAAAGAATGTAGATGATGAGATTAGCAAAAGTTTTGAAATTATTTTCCATCTCAAGACCCAAATTGAAGAATCCAAAAGGGTAGAGGAACTATTGAGGGATCAAATAAATGAAAAGGAAGAATCATGTCATAATTTAGAAGCTGAAGTTGTTGATCTTAGAAAGAAAGTAGAGAAGTCAAACAAATTATTGAATAGCTCACAAATCTTGAATGAGATCTTGGAAAGTCAAAGATCACCAAATGATAAATCAGGGCTTGGATACAAGGGAGAAGCTACATATGCTGAAGCAAGCACCTCAAAGAAGCATGAGGTAAGTCCCTCACTCTCAAAGGATGAATATAATGTTTCAAGACAACCATCTACAAAATGAAAGGAAAATTTCAAAAGAACAAAGCAAGGAAGACATCAAGAAGCCATTTTTACACCTCAAAGAAAATGGACACCAAAGCAAAGGTATGAAAGTATTTTTCATGGTCAATGTCATTCATGTAATGAATATGGTCACAAAGATTTGTAATGAAAATCTTATGCAAGAAGAGATAATGGAAGATTTCATAACACCATAAGGTGTTGGAGATGTGATCAAGTGGGACACATTGATGTTCATTGTCACAACATGAAATCCTACAACTGTAGTGGATTTAGCCACAAATCCCAAGATTGCTAGAACACAAGAAGAAGGTCCATGATGAGGACTTCATATAGCATGACTAGAAGAAGGAATGAAGTAATGAAGGGATACATCTTTGAGAATATGGAAGCTCAGAGCTCATGTTCTAAGAAGCAGGGACACCTTCAGAAGTGGGTGAAGAATTCTAAACAACCAGAGCAGAATGAAAGCCTTAAGGGAGGCTCAAGTGTGACATCTACAGAAGCATACGTGGGTGACAATGGTAACAGTCGCGTACATACGCAGACTGGCCTTGAATAGGTCACGTACATTCACGAGTTGTCTGTGCAACATGCCGCGTATATGTGGTAAATCCTAGTGAAAAGGGCTATGCACATGGGTTGCATCTTGATGTGATGGTATAACTCCATGATGTAGGGTCTGACATAGTTTGTTGCAAGTTCTAACATTGTTTGTTGTAGGTTTTCATGATTACATATTGGATTATGTAAAGTGATGATATAAAATGAAAGGTTGTCTTGGATGCTTAGTATTTTCTGTAGTGAATGGAGGATTGAGGCTGATCTGTTGGTGTACATGGCTGGTACATATTTTAGTTTCATTGATATATCTTATGATGTATTATTGGAAGTATATTTGTTGGATATCTTGGTGCATGCATTTGGCATATGGTTGGACTAAATATTGGGACATGTAGTCAGTGAGTTGATGAGGTGATCATGTTGTACATCATTGATGAGTCATATCTTGATCTACAGTTGATGCATGATTGGTACACTTCTAGTACATTGGTAAAGGCACCTACTAGCAGTTTGATTGGCACATGTTTTATGGTGGATTTGGCATACATGTATGAGGATTCATCTTGTTGTGGTATTGGTGCATGGTTGACATACTTTCTTGGTACAAGTAGTGACACATGTTGATGTACATGTTTGGTACACTCATAGATGGTATATGTTTGGATGATAGTACTTGGCTAAAAAGTACACCATTGGTGTTACTTGATTAGCACATACTTTGGTACATGATGTATTGGTTGATATAGTTGAGACACTTGATTGATTGAGATACATGATTGTGATAGTTGGTTCATGATGGTGACATATGAAAATTGTTTTTCATGTTGGTAGATACACATGGTTGGCATATTGGTACATGCACATGTTTGGCATGTTGGTAGAGACATATGGTTGATACACTCCATTGATGATATCTTATGGCACATTGTATGGTGTTGATGTACATGGTTGATGTACATCGGTGTTGTGCATGGTGGGCACACAATTTGGTACATGATGTACTTGGCTGATGTTTTATTCATGATTCTCTATTTCATCGTTGACATATATTTTTCTTCATGATGTATGGTATGGCACGAGTTTAATGCATGGACAGGTCAAAGGATCATCATAGAAAGAGCGATTGTTATATGATCTAGTTGAGTAATAGAATTTGCAGCAGAAGCATATTGTTCATATTTCAAAGATGATAGGGGGAGACATACCCATAGGGGGAGTCATTCTTCTTCCCATGATTCTAGGAGGAAAGAGCCCTATATTTGGAAAAAGAGCACAAAGGCATAGTTCTGGGGGGAGCATGAGAAATATATCTTCAACATTACATCAGAGTGATATCCCTTGTTCAAAAGGGGAGATATTATTCAGAGGAAGATCATAGGCATTCAGACAGGGGGAGTAGCCCCAAGGAGATATCAAGCAAGGGGAGAAACCCCAAGAGGAGAATGACCCTTTGCCATTGATTTCAGAGGGGGAGAGGTAGTCACATTGATGTGATTGTTGATTATTGATGGGGAGAGATAGTGATTGATGACTATTGATGTAGAGCATGCCTTGTCTACATGTTGACATCAATTATTGGTGTTGACATCAATGTTGGTATTTCCATCAATGCCAAAGGGGGAGTGATCCGAGATCTTTTCGTCAAGTGACTTATTAAAGAATTGCATAAAATGAGCATAAACAAAAGTACGCCATAAAAAAGGAAAAGATCAAAATGAAAGAGACACAATCATGCAATATGAACACAAAGAACTTGATAATGGAGTTCGTCCCTGGTGGACTATGTCTCCGGGTCCTGCTCTTAAATGGGTAGGTCTTTTTATTAACTCCACAAAAGAATTGGACAAAATACATAAGTATACCTCATTCTGGAGTTAAGCCACATAAGATTTGCTCAGATCAGAAAACCAACACCACCACTGTGTTCGTGGTGTTGTTTTACCTAAAAATTACTGTCTCCATGCCTCAATCTGAGTCAGACACTTTCAGGCCCCCAAGACACCCCTGCCTCGATTTCCATGCCACTGCTCCTGTAATTAATGACTGAAAGATCTCAAAATCCATGCCAAAATATTTAAAAATGCACCCAAATCTGTACTGTATGGATGCACTCAACCAACCCCTTCTTTGTGCTCTCGTGTGTCTAAATGCACTGGTGGAAATCCCTTCTTATACAATTTGGCGACAGTTATGTAATAAATATGGTTGTTGGTGGAGTGGTTAGTGGAGGCTAAGTTAAGAATTTAGTTGGAAGAGGTCCTTGGATCCAATCCCATGGGACTCCCCTTTTGGCAAGTGGTTACAACTTATGGCGAAGATTCTGGCATTCGTTTTAGCGGTGGTTTAAATTGGCGGCGAAAATGGAGGAACGACTAAATTTAGAGGCAGTTGAGTTAAGCCCCCAGGCGAGCGAAACCTTATGGTCATGTGGTATAATACGTAACCAGAGGCTGGGCCAAAGGCCCAGCCCCTCTTTTGGTACATTAGCACAAACTTTACAGTTAAATAATAATTGAACCATATGATAAACAAGGATCAAGGTGTGGTGTAGTGGTTAGCGATGATGCGTGGTGCCTTAGGGCTAATTGGAGGTCACAAGGTTGACTCTTGGGGAGTCAAATAAAATTTTTCACATTCCAGCCATTGGAGGGGTGCCACATGGCAGCCCATGACTGGGCCACGTGTCACCATATAACTGGTCCACCAAAACTGCCACTTGTCACAATATGATTTGCCAATGAAGTTGACATGTGTCATAATCGAACATGCCCATGTGTCTTCCATGCCACGTCATCTTTCCAACTCAGCTGTGCCATGTGTCACCCTTGCAGTGGTGCCATGTGTCACTTTGACTTTTGCCTGTTTGACCAAGTTTGACTGAACTTTGATCACTTATAACTTTTGATCCGTAACTCCGTTTGACGAGCCATTTGCGTCAGTAGAAAGCTTGCGATGCGCTCTTCGTGATTATGCCATTTTCACCGAGTTTTAGGAACTTTTAATTTTTTCCCTTTTGTTGCCTATTGAAGGTATTCTTAGTGTTCTGATTTTCTTCTGTGTGTTCTGAGTTGTCTTAACCTTCTCTGGATCCTTATTGGATCACACCTTCCCACTGAGAGCTTTTTTGGACCACCAAAAGCTTTCATCAATCAATTGGTAAGTGAGGGAAGAGTTCCCTCACCTTATTTTTCTCAATCCACTTTGCCTTGCTTGGATGTGTGCCCTTTAAGCCTACTCGAAGATAATCAATATCACCCCTGCGTGAAGTCCTCGTCCTTCTGTCCAAGATGATATATTCCTTTAACTCATCCAAGTACTCAGGTGCAAACTCATTAACTGATGGTATTGAAACTTCCTCATCCTGATCCATGATCACGGGAGGTTCAAAAGTTTCAAGTTCTCTACGTTCACAACTGAGTATATATGCATATAAGGTGGAGGATCTAAACGAAAATCATTAGTGCCGCTTTTCTCCAAAATAGTGAAGGGTCCATATCAGATGGGCTTGAGTTTCTTGCCTTCACCCTTCAATCGTTCCTTGCTGATATGAAGCCATACCTAGTCTCCAAATTGGAACTGATGATCAACCCTGTGCTTGTCATGCAAGATTTATACTGTGCTTGACTCTTCTCCAATTGTTCCCTGACTACCTGGTGTATCTGTTGAATCCTTTGGATGAACTTGCGGGCTCTGTCCTCTGTGCGTTATTCATTCACATTGACATCTCTCACATACATCAAGTCCATAGGAACCTTTGGTAGGTACCCATAACACCTCTCAAAAGGTGAACTCTGAGTGGATGAATGTAAAGCTCGATTATAAGCATGTTGTACATAAGGTATCTATTCATCCCATAACTTAGGATGCTTGCTGCAGTAGCCTTGAAGCAAAAATATCACTGCTCTATTTACCACCTTTGTCTATCTGTCGGTCTGTGGATGAAAATCAATGGTCCTCTTAAATTTGGTGTCCATCATTCTCCACAAGCTAGTCCAAAAATCCCCAAGGAATCAAGTATCTCGATCCGAGACAATGGACGTGGGTAATCCAAAGTGAACCCAAACATGCTAAAAAAAGAGATTAACAGTCTGCTCATCATTGATCATCTTTTTACATGGCATCAAGATACACATCTTGCTGAACCTATCCACTACGACATACAAATAATCACGACCCCCTCTAGTCATTGGTAAACCCCCTACAAAATCCATGGAAATGATTTCCCATGGATGGGATGGAACAGGAAGTGGTGAGTATAGCCCCAATTTTCTATTAGTGGGCTTACAAGTAGAACACATCACACACCCCTTTACATATTTACTTACAATTTCTTTCATTTGAGGCCAATAACAAAACCTATACAAATGAGCCATAGTTTTTCCTACCCCAAAATGCCCCGATACAAGAGAAGTATGAGCTTCTCATATTACATGGACTCATTCACTTGTAGGAATGCATAACTTCCCAAGATGATAGAGTAACTTTCCCTGCAGACAATAGTTCTCTACCTGTGCACCATGGGTTAGCTTCTCATATACTTCTTTAAAATCTTCATCGATGGCATATTGTTCTACATAGCTATCATGAGATAAAGAAGTATTCTTCAAAACAATAGAAGCAACAATAGGAGGTCTAGAAATAATATCGGCTACCTTGTTACTTGTACCCTTCTTGTACTTGATTACCAAATGAAATTGTTGTAGAAAACCCATCCATCTGTAGTGCCGAGATTGTTGCAGTTTTGTCTATGCCTAAAGATACTGTAAGGGCTGGTGATCTATATGTATGATGGTTTCCTTCCCTAACAAGTAATGCTTCCATTTATTTATGCTTTGAACTAATGCATACAACTCTTTATCATATGTAGGATAGTTAACAACAACTTGGTTAAAAGTCTCAGAGTGGTAACATATAGGCTTACGATATTGCATCAATACTGCACCCATGGCGTATCCGATGGCATTTGTCTCGATCTCGAATGACTGTTGAAGATTCGACAGTGCTAATACTAGTGTGGTACTAATCTTATCCTTCAAAATGTTGAAAGATTTTTGTTGCTTTCCTTCCCACTGAAAAGTGTTCTTCACACTGGTTAAGGCATGCAAAGGGGTTGCACTAAAAGAGAAGTTGGGAATGAATCTTCTCCAATACTAGACTGCACCCAAGAAGCTTCGAATCTCGGTTACACTCTTTGGCTCAGGCCATTTCACAATCACTTCAATTTTGGAATGATCAATCTTCAATTGTCCTCCTCCCACGATGTGACCTAAATATACAAGTGCAGTCTTGCCAAATTAACATTTAGAGTTTTTCACATACAACCTTTCCCTCTACAAAGTATCCAATACTTGCTTTGCATGCCTGACATGTTCATCCCAAGTCCCCCTAAAAACAAGAATGTCGTCTAAATATACAATCACAAAGTCATCCAGGAAAGGCCTGAATACATCATTCATCACACGCATGAAAGTTGCCGGAGCATTACAAAGCCCAAATGGCATAACTAACCACTCAAACAATCCTTGTTTGGTTTTAAAGGCAGTCTTCCATGCATAATGTTCTGAAACCCTGATTTGATGATATCCACTGCACAAATCCAACTTAGTGAAATAAACAACATTCTTTAACTGATCAAGTAAATCATCTATGCGAGGAAGAGGGTATCGATTTTTCACCGTGATTTTATTTAAAGCTCGGTAATCGACACACATTTTCCATGTGCCATCTTTCTTTGGCACCATCACAATCGAAGAACCACAAGGAGATGAACTGGGCCTGGTGACCCCTTGATCCAATAAGCCCTGTACTTGCTTCTTGATCTATGTCATCTCCACAATTGAAATCCTATACATGCCCACATTAGGCAAAGGAGAATCCTGCTGCAGATGTATCTCATGTTGGATTTCCCTCTTAGGAGGTAATCCATCTGGTTCCTAAAAAATATAATCATACTTAGAAACAATATCAGTTAAGTCTTTTTTATGAGATGGATCACACCCTTGGAAAGCATCGGATGTCCCGACATCTTTCTCTTTGACGACCATGAGTACATATCTCTTATTAGTGGTTATGAGTCTTTTCATTTGTCCTACACTAACAAGCGTCGTATTCACCCTCATATTGTGAGCTCTAACAATATATTCCACTCCCCCTTTAGTAAGGTGGTATTTATTCTCATGACGAAAGAATACTGCTTTTCTATCATAAATATAAGGACTTCCCAACACTATGCCACATATATCAAGCGATACAACATCCAAATCTACTTCATCAATCAACTTTGAAGCAATAGCAAATCTAACCCTACATTGTTTGGTGACATTAAGTTTTTCTTTGTCACTTACCCAACCAAGAGGGTAAGGCTTTGGATGTGGTTTCATTATAAAACCCATCTTCTTGACAAGTGCTTCATATATTAAGTTTACTTGGGAACCCGGATCAAATAATGTATCTATCTTAGTATGTTTAGATACAACTCGTATATGGAATAACTCATTCCTATTTCATTCATCAATATGAGATTCATCACTGGAACTTGAACTAGCATGAAGAGATTCTTTACCTTGTACTCCAGTTGCTGTGATATTTCCTTCATCTCTTGATTTGGAACCAAGATCTTGCTGCACTGTAGCAATAGTCTTTGTCTTCCCCTTTCTAATGAACTGTTTCAGTTTCTTTTCCAGATGTAGTTTCCAATAGTGTTCTTCATAGTGACCGCTCCTCTTGCAATGAGTGCAAGATGGTTTTTCTCCTTCTCTTGTTACTGTAGCGGTCTTCTTGCCCTTCCTTTTGAACTTCTTGAAAGTCTTTTGTGGGAAATTGGAAGGTTTCTTCATGGGATCTTCTTGAACATGTTTCCCCCTGTTCTCAAGGTGAGTGACTTGAACACAAACTTCGTCAAGACTAGTGGGGTTAAACAAGAGCAAAGTATGACAAATATAACTATGAAGTGCACCAATATACTTCATTAAATTTTCATAAGAATCCAAAGGAATATTCAATGCTAAAGATTTCTTCCTAAATTCCTTCGTGAAACTTGGTACGTTCTAACCTTTACTCTGTCTCAACGTTTTCCATTCCATCATTGCTTTATGTAAATACCCTAATGGATAGAACTACTTCCTTATCTCTGTTTTAAAATCCAACCATGAGGAAAGAAGCTTACCACACTTACTTTTGTCTTGTAGCTTTCTCTCCCACCATACGAGAGCGGTGCCTTCCAACCGAAGAGAAGCCAGTTTCACTTTAACTTCCTCTTCGTCAATGTGCTGAACACGAAAATATACTTCAACCTGTTGGATCCAATTGTCTAACTTTTCAGGATTAGCATCTCCATTAAACATAGGTAAATCAAACTTTACATCAAGCTTTAATAATCGTTTCTTAAAAGAGGCTTTATGGTTAGAATGTTGAGAGTGATGAGAATTCTCAGAGGAAGAACTAGAACTTGAAGGCAAAGATGGAGGCTTAGGAGGATCTCCTCCAACCCCTTGGTTTACCGAAGCATCATCATCTGCATGTGCTTCTTTTTTCCTCTCCTTCTTCTTCATCCTCTTCTCGTAATCTCCATACATTCGTTCGACCATTTCTAACATGCGATAAAAGACCATGTGAAAGTTTTTCTCCTGTTCATTATGCTTGTCTTCTTCTGCCATCTTCTTCCTTCGGGATGTACAACCAACTTCGGGATTGAACGTCTTAAGAGTTCCTTCACCCTGCTTATGCTTGGCCCTAGTAAGATTTCATACTCAACAATTCAAGTCAAAGACGACTGCTCTAATACGAACATGATCCAAGATCTTTTCGTCAAGTGACTTATTAAATAATTGCATAAAATGAGCATAAAAAAAAGTACACCATAAAGAAGGAAAAGATCAAAATAAAAGAGACACAATCATGCAATATGAACACAAATAACTTGATAACGGAGTTCGTCCCTGGTGGACTATGTCTCCGGGTCCTGCTCTCAAATGGGTAGGTCTTTTTATTAACTCCACAAAATAATTGGGCAAAATACATAAGTATACCTCATTCTGGAGTTAAGCCACAAAAGCTTTGCTCAGATCAGAAAACCAACACCACCATTGCATTTTTTGCATCGTTTTACCTAAAAATTACTATCTCCACACCTCAATCCGAGCCAGACACTTTCGGGCCCCTAGACACCCCTGCCTCAGTTTTCGTGCCACTACTCCTGCAATTAATGACTGAAAGATCTCAAAATCTATGCCAAAATCTTGAAAAATGCACCCAAATCCATACTGTACAGATACACTCAGCCAACCCCTTCTTTGTGCTCTTGTGTGTTTGAATGCACTGGCGGAAAGCCCTTCTTATACAATTTGGCGGCAATTATGTAATAAATGTGGTTGTTGGTGGAGTGGTTATTGGAGGCTAAGTTAATAATTTAGTTGGTGGAGGTCCCGGGATCCAATCCCATGGGCCTCCCCTTTTGTCAAGTGGTTACAACTTATGGTGAAGATTCTGGCGTTGGTTTTAGCGGTGGTTTAAATTGGCGGCAAAAATGGAGGAAAGGATAAATTTAGAGTTGATTGAGTTAAGCCCCCAGGCGAGCGGAACCTTATGGTCATGTGGTATAATACGTAACCAGGGGCTGGGCCAAAGGCATAGCCCCTCTTTTGGTGCATTAGCACAAACTTTATAGTTAAATAATAATTGAACCATATGACAAACAAGGATCAAGGTGTGGTGTAGTGGTTAGCAATGATGCGTGGGGCCTTAGGGATACTTGGAGGTCACAAGGTCGACTCTTGGGGAGTCAAATAAACTTTTTCACATTCCAGCCATTGGAGGGGTGCCACATGGTATCCCATGACTGGGCCACGTGGCACCATATAACTGGTCCACCAAAATTGCCACTTGTCACAATATGATTTGCCAATGAAGTTGACATGTGTCATCATCGAACATGCCCATGTGTCTTCCATGCCACGTCATATTGCCAACTCATCTATGCCACGTGTCACCCTTGCAGTGGTGCCATGTGTCACTTTGAATTTTGCCTGTTTGACCAAGTTTGACTGAACTTTGACTACTTATAACGTTTGATCCGTAACTCTGTTTGATGAGCCGTTTGCACCAGTAGAAATATTGCGATGCACTCTTCGTGATTATGCCATTTTCACTGAGTTTTAGGAACTTTGAATTTTTTCCCTTTTGTTGCCTGCTGAAGCCATTCCGGGCATTCTGATTTGCTTCTGTGTGTTCTGAGTTGTCTTAACCTTCTCTGGATCCTTATTGGATCAGGGAGATTGTTGAATCATGCTGTCATTGATTACAAAGGTTCAATTCATTGATGTCAAAGGATTAATGTCAAGGAATTGATTGATGCCAAAGGATTATTGAATGATGTCAAAGGTAAAATGTTTGACGTATACATATCTTATCATAGTATATTGCTGAACATGGATCAATGAGTTTCCATTGATACATGATGCATAGATGAAGATGGATTGATGTGGTTTCATTGGTATATGATGCATTTATGAATCATTATTGTCTTATCATGGTTGATAAGGTGCACAAATGGATGAACTCTAAAGTGGTCCCCTTATGGTGAAATCCCTCACAGGAAGATGCTTTATGGATGAGTTATCCTTGAAGTATGGTTATTCTTATATGTGGAATAATGAGATGAATATCAGTGAAATTGTTGGTGAAACTATCCTAGATGGATAGTGCTTGTCATGCCATTTCCGGTGGTATGTGGAATGTCACATAACTCCTCATGGTTTGAGAGTTATGGCCCTACGAAGATGAAGGACCCCCATATGTTGGCTTGAAGCCCTAAAAGGTCAAATAAGTCAAAGATCTTGCAAAGAAGAAATTATTATTTAAATGATAAAGTGAAGTGACAAAGTCAAGAATGATTATTTAAATAATAATTGAAGTGACAAAATCAAAGAAGATTATTTAAATAATAAAGTGAAGTGACAAAATCAAAGAAGTTTATTTAAATGATAAAGTGAGGTGACAAAGTCAAGAAGAAATATTTAAATGATAAAGTAATGGAGAACTTTCTATTTATGGAAAGTGGTTAACCCTAAAAAGAGGAAAATAAGTTAAGTGACCTAGAAGTGGGTTAAGTGACCTAGAATATGCTTCTAAGGAAGCTATTTGGAGAGTATAAATAAGAGGCAAGGGTCTCTTGTGAATGTGTATCTCTTGAGCATGTATTGAAGATCTATTCTGAGAGAGAAGAGATCCAAAGGATTTCATGGATGCATCAAAGTTTCAGCAAGTCTGAGATCACGACGACAAAAATCTCGGAAGTTCAGAAACCCTAGTTTCTGAGGTATACACGGGGTGTAGTGAGCCATGACACATACATACACGGGCTAAGAGAGGACAGGGCGTGTACAGTGGATGAAGTCATGAAGACTTGTGGTTAAGATGATGATAGGCTCTTGGATACTGAAGCAGGTTCCAGATCTACATTCTATGGGCTTAGATCTGCCATAGAAACTCTAGTATGGTTACATTGTTGTCTTGATGGATACTCTTGATTGTTGTGTAGTGAATGATTAAGGCATTCTTGGTATGGCTATTGTGATGTGGTTTGTGTTGGTTTATGGAGTGAGAAACACTCTTATGATTCTGTACTAATATGATTGCTATAGTATACTGGTTTCTTACACATGATGAGTATCATTTATATTGTATGGTTGATAAGCATGAGTTAGTTGTTGGAGAGCTTGGATGTGTTGTGACTGGTTATGGGTCAGATGGGACAGTGAAAGACAAAAGAGAATGTGATTGAAGGCTGCAGAGGATCTAAGTTCAACTTGAAGAGAAAACCTTAAGAGATCATAAGTGATACATAGGATGTAGTACATACTGACCACTACATATGCAAGCTAGACTACTGGTATGGCACGTACATACACATGCTACACTACTGACAGGTCGCATACCTGTTGATAGATTGATATGTGTTGAGGATTGTTGCCTCATCTCAGTTGGTGATGAGTGTGTAAGCTGAGTCTTGCATTATAGCGGTGGTTCTCTTGTAGAGTTTTACTCTATTCAATTGTTGCTCAAAAACCCAAGGATTGTAGTCCGTAATAAAAGGAAAATTGTACATACATCTTGTGTTCCTTGTGATGATGATTTGTTGATGATATATGTTGTTGTTATATGTTGTTGATGTATATTTACATTTAACTGGTTATGAATGAAAGTAATAAGTAATGAGTAAATGGTGATTGCTAACTAATAAGTTTGTGAAGGGGAAGTTTTGGGAAAAAGAGTCCTACACTGTTCACCCCCCCCCTCAGTGTAGTCAGTGTGTCCAAAAGGGAGAAGATATGAGATGAGCTTAAAAAGTACCTGCAAAACCAATGTTAGAACATCTATCCAAAGATATAATATCATGTAAAGTATCCCAAAAATACTAGGGAAAGCAACTAGAAATCTTGTTGTCCCAAAATTGCAACAGACTGTAAATTATATCAACAAGAAGAGAATAGTAACATTTGCAATAAATTACCATCAAAATCGGCGATAAATGATAACAAATGAAAGCTTATGACTAGTAGATTAATTTTCAATGTTTAAACCACAACTTAGATGGTTGAAATGGGTTGTAAGTATGTGTTATCAACAAAATATAATCATCGCAAGATGGCTGCAGGAAAAAATTGCTACAACAACAAGAATTCACCATAGAAATCAGAAAATAATAATTCCAATTTGTAGCCCTTGATTAGTAGATCAGTTTGTAATATTCAATCACAATATTCTGTGGTAATTTAGTTTGTAAATGAGAGTAAGAGATAAGGTTTGTTGCATCCCTAATGGATGTAACTTAAAAGTTATTACAATAGTAAGAAATATTGGAAACTTGGTTGTCATTGATGTCAACCCTAGAAGAAGCCCCGAAGCAGGTCCAAAATCCCTAGAAGTGATGGGTTTATTTGAAGGAGTATCCAAAGTGGTCCCCTTATGGTGTAGCTATAAGAATGGCCCTCATGGGAAAATACTTTGAACAATCCTACAAGAATCCCTAGTTGTTAATAAAAGAAGTTATAATGTATGGTCAAAGAAGCCTTGAAAATATGGTTAGGAAGCCCCAGAGGTGTGGTCACGAATCCCAAAGTTGATTGAATAAAGCGAGTATGAAGGAAATTAAAAATGCATGCAAAACCTCCATGGATTGATAGTGCTCATCAATACATTTCAAATAGTAGGTAACACACAACTTGGTTCCTCACGGTTGAGGAGATATGCCCTCTTAAAGATGATCATGTAAATTTTTCCACTAAAAAGTGGTCCAAACAAGAAGTTATAGGTCGACCCTAAAGTTAAGTAAATGAAGTGCTTGGAAGAGTATAAATATACATTAATAACCTCTCACTTTTATCATTCATTCTTGCTAACTCTTATCAAAATCTTGGTAGCGAATTTAAGAGGGAAGATGAAGTGAAGAAGGGAGAAATTCCAAGGGAAGATGAAGTTTTGTGATGATGTGTTCTAAGGTATGTTCTTTAAAGATCATGTTGGATTTTTTTCTATAATTTCTTTTCTAGAATTATTTAGATAGTGAAAATTGGAGTCTATTGAGAAGACATATCAAGGTACCTATGGTACAAATTTAATCTTCTGGTTCGTTTCACTTTTGGAGATACACTCTGTGGAAGATAGGGTTTTTTACTAGGCCTGTAACTAGTCTCAAATAGGTGTCCTGGGTAAAAAAATCATAAATTATTCATAGAGGATCCACATTATGTGAGACCAATTGAATTAGACATATTAAAATCCTTTTTATTTTGTGTGTGAGTTTCATAATCATATATCAAATATTGAGTGTGTGGCATGCTATACAAGTTCACTCTCCAAATCAAACCACAATTCAGGAAGGTATGCCATTTTCGATATATCTCTTTTTTAGTGATGAATAAAGGAGTAAAACTTGGGGGAATTTCATATAAGATATCAAAAAATAATGGGTACAAGTTTTAGACCTTGATTCATTACAAGTATGAATTTATACTTGTTGAAATTTAGGGTTTGTGACTAATCCAGAAACTAGTCCCAAACATGTGTTCTAGATAAAATAATTATATATGAAGCTTGGTACGTCCAAATTGAATTCCACTTGTTGCATCAGAAGGAGAAACTATCCTAATATTTGAGTTCCAAGTTTCATAATAATAAATGGAAAATTAATCTTGTGGTGAATCTTACAAGTTTGTAGATTTGAGGTACAGTTCTGAGCAGCTTTGTATGTAAATTTAAGAAGTGATGTTGGGGTTTATATGTGGACCCATGTGGACCTAGAATATTTATGTGGACCCATTTTATATGTGGAACCAATTTTGATGTATCAATGATAGTGACATAAACAACGACAATGATAGTGACAATTAAAGTCTATATGGACCCAGTTTCTATGTGGACTCAGTTTCTAAGTGGACCCAGTTTGATGATGATGATGATGTATCAATGACAGTGACAAAGATAGTGATATAACTTATCTTCAATGATAGTGAATTGTGAGAATCTTGAAGTCAACATTTAGTGCATATTTGTGTGAAGGATTTGGAGAAGATTAGTTGAGGACCTAGAGTTGATATTGGACCAAACCATATTGTGAGAATAATTTTGAAACAAGGGTGGCAAGGTGGTGCAAGGAAAGAGATCGAGGTCTCCTTCAGGCTGGTTCCTGAGAAAAAATGGAGGTTGGGTGGTGCATGAGAATATTGGTGTCTTCATATAGCATGTTGGTGCTTATAGGGGATTTGCAACTTCCTTTGAGTTGGTTCTCATAAAACTAGGGGGTTGGTGCCTCCTTCTAGTCAGTGTTGGTAAATTAGGGAGTTGGAGCTTCCTTCAGGTTGGTTCTTGTAAATAAGGGGGTTGGTGCTGGTAAATCTTGGAATTTGGCACTTCCTATGAATGTAATCTTCAAGATATATATATTAAAAAATTTCCATGGTTTTCTCCCTTTTGGGTTTCCACGTAAAAATATCTTGTTTACTATGTTTGATGTTATGCATTGTTGACAAGTTAATGTTCACATGTTGTGATTAAAAATGGTAAAAAGTGCTCAATACTGATTCACCCCCCTCTCCCCCTCAGTATTTGTGAATATTCCAACAAGAAAATCTTCAAGAACTCAAGACTTATTAGCATGAAATGATAGCTTAGAGCATGAACTATTCATCAAAAACATAAATGATTTCAAGGAAGCATTAATCGCGTTTTCCAATGCATTAGTGCCTTATCTATTGGGAAAATGGATTCAAAACATTAACAAGTAAGTTAGGATGGAAAAGGGAAAGAGACTTGAACCTTTAACTGGAACCCTTATGATCCCAAGTTGTCACCTTTTCCAAGTCACATAGCTCAACATATTAATGGGGAAATTAGTTTTTAAACCATAGGTGGATATACCATCCTAACCCCTAGTTTTAAATCCCTAGCCAAGATTTTTTTCAATGGGATAGACCCTCCTAACCCATGAATCCACCCTTGGATGACTTCTCTTAAACTAGAAAATTAGCTTAAAGGAGGGGATAAACACTCCTAACCCTCCTAGGGTTACTCTAAGCAATATAATCAAAATAAATTGCCGAAATTTAGCCTCAAACCAAAGAAAACCTATAAATACCATTCACCAAGAGAAATCCAAGATCACAAACCAATCCTCCAAAATAGCGAATCACCTCCTAGCAAGAGCACATGAGAAAGAACCCCTAATAGAAAAATCACACCAATCTGTTGTATAAGAAAAGAGAAGGCTGAAATATTTTTGAAAGAGAGATAAGTCTCAAGTTATGAATTATGAAAAATGAAAGAAGACTTGCCTCTTATTTATAGAGGAAACCCAAGTCTTGGTTTGGTCCAATTTACAACTAAATCTTTAATTTTAGGTCAAACATTATGTTCTTACATTGACTTTAACCAAATCCATTTTATTTTTGTCCACATATGCTAAATAATGACCAAAAATAACAAAATAAAGTGAATTAAGTCCCCAATGTCTTCTTCAAGGGTGGTTGTTGGGTGAGATAGACTCCCAAAGCTAGGATGTCATCTCCCCATGGTGCCACATCATCCCACTAGTCCATAAAATGTGGGGTAAATATCCCACAACTCCACCAAGTGAAAAAACCATGCTAAATCAAGCTCTTTAAGCTTGCCACCATGATCCAAAAGTGCAACGTTCTAGTGTGTGAGGGTGACATCATGAAAGTTCCATCATCCTAGGCCTCTTTCATGGGTTGATGACATCACCAAGTGTAACATTCATCATCATTATATTCCCTTTTGCGGGGCTCAACATCCAACCTGTGGGATTTTACACCAATATGAAGGTCCAAGTGACATAGTACCTCCATGAAATATGTGACTGAGTAAGATCCTGCAAAGACAAACAAGGTACGCCCTCCAAGGGTCCACAAGTCATATGAATCATTTCAAGTAAATCATTCTTAATACAAGAGCCACCTAAACAAGTACATAAGATCCCCCCTTTTGAATTAAACATATGCTCAAAGTCTTTATGCAATTTACCAAATTTAGATATGGGAGGGTTACCAAAGAGTCTTATTGGGTAAGCCAATTCCCCAAGTAGAGGAGTGTTTCCTAGGTGAATTCTCTCTAGGCCATGTAATGAATGCGAGGTGGATGGTGGAGAAACTTTTGGGCACGAGGTCATTAACATGCAAGGGTCTCATATGGTCTCATTTCCATGGGTGCCTTTGTGGAGGGTGTGATGCATCCTTGAATTACCTTTCGTTTTGGGCACAACTATTTTCCAAGCCCTATAATTTCCTTTTTTAAAATTTTTCTTTAGATAATTTGCAAGTCCCCTTTACAAGGTTTATTGATTTTATGCATTAAATGCATTTCCTTTCAAGCATGATATTTATAAGTCCTTTTCGAATGGGTGAGGCATTCATTCACACTCAAGACTTAGGGCAAGCGCCTAGAAAGGTAGAGATCAAGTTTGTGACTATGGAGTTTGTGTCCCTTTGTATCCCTACCACTGCATTTTGATTGTGGCTACTATTTCCTTTTATTTATTTATTGACACTAGTTGCAACAACCTCTGGGTCTTCAACCCCTCTGCCTATAAGAGAATGAGGTACAAGCCCCTTTTTGGGTACATGTAACATGAATACCCAAAATATAACGATATGAAGGTGAAACAATATGGAAATTGATAAAATATGATTGAGAATGACACGATATCTCATCAATAAGAACCCCCAGTAGCACCCCTTTCCCTGTGGGTGACAAACTTACTAGAAATCCCAAGCTAACCACCAAGGTAAAAAAATGTTAAAAAGCATAACTTCCGAGGAAAATTTTCATAATTATAAAGGACCCTATGAAACTTAACTGAATTCCAAAAATATTAAAATGATACTCACCATGAGACTTGACTAGTTACCTAATGATGCAAGACCTGTCATCCACTATGGACCAAGATAGTGTGGTGGAAATTGCTTTGTTGTTGTTGATGATGGTGAAGTGCGGTGAAGAATAGGTGTTCTGTGGGCTGTGTTATCCATATAGATCTTATAACTCCATGCCTGCTACCTACAGACCTCATAACATCATCTCCTTAGTTACCCCTAGGTTGAGGGGTAACAATGTGTGTGTGTGTGTGTGTGTCATTGTATCTTTTCTATTTTTATTATGAATTTATTTGTAGTAATTAATTGTATAAGGCTTAAATATACATTAGGTTGGTCCTATATATTACTCTAAGGATTATAATAAGAAAAATTAACTCTTAAAACATATGCTAATTCCTTTGGATATTTTCAGAAATTTCAAACCCCAATTTTGTTTTTCCAAATTTTCAAGAATAAAAAATACTTCTGTAAATTTCAAAACTACATATCAATTTTTAGAGGGTTGTAGAATATCCTCTCTTGATGTTTTTTCAATTCCAATATTTCTCCAAGAATTAGCTATGATTCTCCTTTTCCAATATTAAATTTCCTTACCAGTTGACCACCCTACCAACTCCCAAATGGGTATTATTCTTCCCCAGGGATCCACAAGCTACAATGGGTTGTAGGAAGACAGTACAAAACTATATATTTTAATTTTGTAGCTCCTCTAGAGCATATGAATTCCCCTCCTTCAAAGTAAAAATAGAAATCTTGAGATCAAACTCAACACTAGTGCATTGAATAGTTATTTTATCATTATAACAACCATCCAATATTAGGGAGAAAAAAGGTGAGCTCTCAAGATGAATCCTCCTTTCTTATATAGCCTTTGAGGTTCATGCTATTTGTATATCTCATGTAAAATGTCGATTATTTTAATTACTAAATTCATATTATTCACTCACTCATGTGTCACTCCATGCATAAGTAATTATTTATTTAAAATTCAAAATAGGGATTAATCATCACATCCCAACCTCTTCTCCTATTTTTACTTTTAAATGTTCCATAGATCCCTTTTATTTTTCCTCATTGAGTGGGTGCACATGAAATTCTTATTTTATATTTAAATAAATTTATTTTATTTCCATTTAACTCACCCCTTTCTATATGCATCTCCATTTCCCATTATAGAATAAGTTATATTTCCTTTTCTTTAAACCAAACATGTGCATAAGTCCATATGATCAATAAAACCACTCATGCAATTCATTCAATCTCCCATGCTAAAATAAAATGCATATCCCAAAGGATACTTTTATCTCAATTATTCATATATATAAGTACATGTAAACCAATTCAAAGTCAATACCAAGGGTGAGACCAAGTTACCTACGAGCCTTCAAGTATTTGGTACCAAGAGCTAGACATACCTTTATAACTCTTCAAGTACCCTATATCAAGATAGAGACATAACATCTACAACCATTTAAGTGGATGATACAAAGAGTGCCATGGAAACACATGCCATTCAAGTACTACCTACCAGTACGTACCAAGGGTGCCATGTTCCTACGTTCCCTTCAAATACCACCTACTCGTATGTACCAAGGGTGGCATATTCCCACATTCCCTTCAAGTACTACCTATTGGTATATACCAAGGGTGTTATGTTCCTACATACATTTCAAGTATCATTTTTCAATGATGGGGGATGGTTCCATGGTTGGGACTTAACTAAACCAACTCATTCACCACTTGAAGAGACTAATGGTCATCGAGGAATAAGAATTGAAACCTTCTTATGCACCCATTAGTAAATCCTCACAAGTGACAAAATCTATGACCTACCCTTATGGAAACATGTAACCTCTAGCTAGAAACATTAAAACATATTATTTTTAACCCACTACACAACATGACGACTAGTAGGTATAAATAGGCAACCTAGATCTTCTTTCCTTGATGGTACTTGTTATCGCAGGTTTTGTACTTATGAAAAATCCAACACAAGACCCTGAATATCATCTAACTATGGAATATACTACCACTATCACTTTAGTAAGAACTTCCCTCATTTTAGTGATGGAAGAGTTCCACCACAAAGGAGTGTTACACATTATTTTCGTCACCCTTATGACCGTTAATGGTGTAAACCTATCTGTTGCCTTCAGAAGGGTCAGTGGCCTGAATTCCTAAAGAAAGAAGGGAGAAGAACTTTTCCTGAGAGATGAAGTTGTGTTTTCCTCTGTAAAAACTCTATTTTGGAGGATTTCTATGGGCTGCACCATAGATGGAGTGTGGAAATGCCTAATTTTTGCAGGCTGCACTATAGCTAGGGCACATAATTTCCACAGGCTGCACTATAGCTAGGTCGCGGTGGCCTTCGTATGTGGGAAAATGAGCATTTTTTGGATGCTTCTAGAAGGAGAAGATTCTATGGTGAGGTGGCCTCCTAATGGTTTGGATCTTACTTGTTTTCATGATTTAGTGGGATCATCCTAACCTCCTCACCTTATTCTCTTCAACTTATAAAAGGAGAGGAGCTCTCATGGAGAAAGTAAGTTGGTTTTGGAGCTTGGATTTTGTAGTTAGATTTGGCTTGAAATTATTAACTTGGTTAGATTGGCTTTGAGCTTTTCTTTGTCAAGATAGATTGTGAGTAGCTATCAAATCCATGGTCTCAGAATCTTTGGAGCAAGAAGTGTGTAGTAAGCAAGGAATTGTTGGAAAGAACCTTACGACATCAAGGCATTCAGTTGTAATCTCTCTTCCTATTATTTAATATAATACAGTGGCATGTTTCTTTCCCATAGAATTATCTTTATTTTATTGCATAATTCCTTGATCATATGCATAGGCTGTCATTGAATATACTTCTAATGATTTCACTTTGGTTGGTTTGTGTCTCACTGCAGGATCAGTATTACAAGAGCACCGAAACAAAGAAGAAACAACAAAGACATAAGGAAGCGACATTTAAAGGTATGTCTCTCGTCCTTTGTTTGGTAGTAAATTTGATAATTAGAGCCTAGGGAAAGAGCCATGTCCTATCGTGCTTTGTTCTAGATCTAGGTGGATCTAGGGGGATCGATTCATGTCTGCACTTAACGATTTACCCGATAACAAAATTGGCGACTCCACTGGGGATAAACTATCACCCATCAAACATTTTATTCAAATACTTTTACGAGCGTGAACAAAACAAGATCGCTTGGAAATATTTTCATGTTTAGAGAGTCTGAAAAGAGCTTAAAGGGAACTCCAGGGGGTTCCTTTTTCATATAACCTTTACGAGTCTAAAAAAGTGATAAAAGTATACTCAGTTACATTCTCATTGATTTACGAGCATGAGAAAGAACAAAGACTAAGATCGGTAACTTATTTTCATGTATTTAAAAGCATGAGAGAACAAAGACTAAGCTCGGGATTGTTTTCATTTTTACGCAAGCTTTAAAACAAAAAAAAATTATGCTTGGACCTGGTTTCATTTTTATGCAATCTTGAACCAGAGGAAACTATGCTTGAGGTAAGTGGTTTCATTTTTACACAAGCTTGAACCAAAGTAAAAACTATGTGGCTTTGTCTCCCATGATTTCAACTTCTGATGATTTAGATCCAGTAGTTGACATGGTGATCTCTTTGGTAGGGCTATTGGAGCCTGATCTCCTTACCCCTATTGCAACCCTCGACATGGTGTCCTTACAGAGTGTTTTTCTTCCATCCAGTGAAGATCTCTTGGAATCCATGACCGATTTTTGTCCTTTGACATGTTTTCCTTTCGGAGCATTGTCCTCTTGGAAGCCATGATCCAAAATACAACTTTGAGCATGGTTTTCTGCTTTCAAGCTCGTTAAAAAATGAAACAAGTTATGAGGATAGTTTTGCGTCCTTGTGGAAACCTCGTTAAAAAATTAAATAGATCTTACGAGCATAGTTCCTGTTTCTGTGTCAAGCTCGTTAAAAAATGAAACAGAGGTCTGGGGATTAAACCTGGATTGACGAGCATAGTTATTCTCCTATGTCAAACTCGTTAAAAAATGAAATAGTTTCCCCCCTCTCTTTTTGAGTCAAGTCCTTCGTCTAGAATTTGAAGTTTCATTTCATCCACCTGTGATGTTGGACGAAACGAATCTTGGGGAGAAATACTTTTAGCCTCTGGACTTCATGCTGAAGTAGAGCCGCTAGTTTCTTAAGCTGGGGGCTAAGTACCGACCATGCGTTGGGAAGTCGCAAGCATAGTTTTTACTTTGGTTCAAGCTTGTGTAAAAATGAAACCACTTACCTCAAGCATAGTTTCCTCTGGTTCAAGATTTCATAAAAAAGAAACCAGGTCCAAGCATAGTTTTGTTTTGTTTTAAAGCTTGCGTAAAAATGAAAACAATCCCTAGCTTAGTCTTTGTTCTTTCTCATGCCTTTAAATACATGAGAATAAGTTATTAAGCTTATTATTTGTTCTTTATTGTGCTCGTAAATCAATGAGAATGTAACCGAGTATACTTTTATCACTTTTTCGGACTTGTAAAGGTTATACAAAAAATGAACCCCCTAGAGTTCCCTTTAAGCTCTTTTCAGACTCTCTACACATGAAAAGATTGCCGAGCGATCTTGTTTTGTTCATGCTCATAAAAGTATTTGAATAAAATGTTTGATGGGTGATAGTTTATCACTTTTTTGATCCTATCGAACTACTTTATGAAAAAGGAACTGAGAGAGTTCTCTTTAAGTGTTTTTCAGACTCTCTAAACATGAAAAACCCCTGAGTTTTCTTTCCTTGGATTCATTAAAACAAACATCGAAAGGCCCATATGGGACCGAACCACTCCTTCTTAGGGTTCATTAAACATACTCCGAGGGACTCGTTCGAAGGATGATCTTACATCAACAAGCATATGTTATCCTCCTCAAGCTTGCGTAAAAATAAAGAGGCACTCACTAGACATGGTGGGGGAAAAATTGGAAAAGAAATGTATCTAAACCTGTATTCTATGGAAGAGTCACTTTTGAAAATGACACCCTTTCACTCACTTTGTGTCTAGGTTGGAAAATCCACTTGTCTCTTGATCATACTCCTTTATAAGATTACAAATTGGTCTGTGATCCCTATTGTTGAGTCAGTGTTTCCAAGACAGTTGTCGTGTCGTCAATATGTTCAAAGAGAAGTTCAACCCTGAAATCCTCCTATTGTGTTGGCCATTCTACAGTCCTTAAATCCTGCTATTGCATCAGCCACCCCTAAGTCAGTCCTGAATCACTGGTTACTCTGATCTACTTCAAATCTTGTTACCCATTTTGTGTCATTGACGGGGGATACATTAAGGACCTCCTATGATGAGTCTTTTCCTATCGACTTCAACTCATTATCCAGGAATTATACTTAGAAACCAATTGGTACCTTGGAACTTGCATTCCTCAATGGCAGGTTTCCTCGCTGTCGACAGTGGGTTTTCATTATTGACCTCTGATCGGGAGATTCCGCCGAGTGTTCGACTTCAGCTGATTAATTCACATTCGTTGGATTGTACTAGTGTACCTTGGGTGTCATTGACATTAATGGTGATTTCCCTTGCACTTGTTAATGGTATACGCTAATGATTGGTAATCAAGTGGTTTCTACCATGTTCGACTTCAACACATGTATTCGCATGGTTAGATTCGTACTGTAGAGTGGTGGAGATGAAGACCTTGGATCTTTTCTAACATATTCAGGTTGTGTTGGAGTATATTTGGTTTGTACTGTTGCATAGATCCGCATTGTATGTCTCATGTCTATGTTCAAATTTGAGTCTTTAACACATAGATCCATAGTGTATTTTTGGTGGCTATGTTCAGATTTGATTCATAATGGCATGGATCCACAGTGTATGTTTGGTGTCCATGACCTGTCTTACTTGACATGGATCTTTGCATGTCAGAATTTATGATTTGAGTCATTTGTATTCTGAGTATGGGAATGCCTACCTCAGTGATGATATATTATTGTACTGTATTTCCTTGTTTGTTGGTAGGTTCTGATTGACTGTTCTTTGTTCCCTACACACTCGACAAAGTATTTCAGCTATCACTCTGTTCTAACTTCATACTTTGAGGGGCTCTCTATTACACATTATTTTCGTCACCCTTATGACCATTAATGATGTAAACCTATCTGTTTCCTTCAGAAGGGTCAGTGGCCTGAATTCCTAAAGAAAGAAGGGAGAAGAACTTTTCCTGAGAGATGAAGTTGTGTTTTCCTCTATAAAAACCCTATTTTGGAGGATTTCCGCTGGTTGCACCATAGATGGAGTGCATAAATGCCTGATTTTTGCAGGTTGCACTATAGCTAGGGCATAGAATTTCCGCAAGCTGCACTATAGCCAGGTCACGGTGGCCTTCGTACGTGGGAAAAATGAGCATTTTCTCGATGCTTCTAGAAGGAGATGCTTCCATGGTGAGGTGGCCTCCGAATGGTTTGGATCTTACTTGTTTTCATGATTTAGTGGGATCATCCTAACCTCCTCACCTTATCCTCTTCAACTTATAAAAGGAGAGGAGCTCTCATGGAGAAAGTTAGTTGGTTTTGGAGCTTGGTTTTTGTAGTTGGATTTGGCTTGGAATTATTAGCTTGGTTAGATTGGCTTTGAGCTTTTCTTTGTCAAGATAGATTGTGAGTAGCTATTAGATCCATGGTCTCAGAATCCTTGGAGCAAGAAGTGTGTGGGAAGAAAGGAATTGTTGGAAGGAACCTTATGACATCAAGATATCCGATTGTAATCTCTCTTCCTATTATTTAATATAATACAGTGGCATGTTTCTTTCTCATAGAATTATCTTTATTTTATTGCATAATTCCTTGATCATATGCATAGGTTGTCATTGAATATACTTCTACTGCTTTCACTTTGGTTGGTTTGTGTCTCATTGCAGGATCAGGATCACAAGAGCACTAGAACGAAGCAGTAACAACAAAGACATAAGGAAGAGACATTTAAAGGTATGTCTCTCATCCTTTGTTTGGTAGTAAATTTGATTATTAATATAGCCTAGGGAAAGCGCCATGTCCTGTCGTGTTTTGTTCTAGAACTAGGTGGATCTAGGGGGATCGATTCTTGTCCGCACTTAACGATTTACCCGATAAAAAGGAGGCTTCCCCAGTGACCTCAAGGGATCAAAGTAGAAAGTATAGTAGCCAAGCCTATTGCCCCCTCTCTTGATCATCGAAAGAGTGGTCTAGGTCAAGGTAGTAGAAGAGGTATGAATTTGTTTGATTACCTGCCCAAAACAAGAACACTTTACAACATATATGTGATTATTTCCAAGTCCAAACATGCAATTAGTACCTATTAAAGACACTGGACAAGATAAGTTGCACTAGCTATTATAAATTTTTAGTAGTAAACAATGATATGACAACAATAATTGATTTATAACAACGAAAACAATTAGTGCTCAGAAATGAAACAATTGACCATGAAAACTTAACATACATCCACTGGAACATTATCCAATTGTTAAATGCAATTTCTGAATATGTTAGGCCACCTTTACTAGAGTGTATGCAACAAATTAGAGTGTTATTAGATGGATATAGAAATTTTTTGTAACAACAACAAATTATCCAATGAGTTTGCTAATGTTAGTGTTAGTTAGGTTAGTATAATTCTTAAGAGAGTTGAGAGAATGAATTTGTAAAATGATTCACCATGAGAATGCTTTAAAACCAGTGCCTTTTAAGGGTTATGGAGTCTTATAACAACAATTGAAACTAAGCTTTAAACTTGATCTAATTGCAACCAAGAGGTAGGATTCAAACCCTAAGGTGCAAGCACATTTGGGCCTTAGGCTATGAATGTTTAGGATAAGGATTTCTAGGGTGCAAGAAAATTTGGGCCCTAGAAATCGTTCCTCCCTTCTTGTAGCTTCAACTAGGTCAAAAATCAAAAGTCTAGGGATAAATTCCTAAAGTGCTATCACTTTAGGGATTTAGGATTCTAACCCTAGAAATGACTTTTTCACAAATTTTGGACAAAAATCACCTTGTGAGAAGAATAAGCACTTATGTTCCTCTCTTAGGGTTTCACCAAGCAATATGTCTATCATAAAATGACAAATTTACCATGAAAAATTGATAGAATAAGAATAAATTATAGAAAATTCACTTACTTCTTCCAAGAAACCATGAGATAAAACCCTAATTGCAGAGATTCCCATCCAAAATCAACAAAAAACCATCTACAAGTGACCTTCCAAGCATATCGCATGAGAGAGAGATAACCAATGACCCTTAGAGGGTGAAACTTTCAGAAGTACTTTCACAAATGGTGAGAAAAGATGATGAAAAAATGAAATGTGAGGGTAACCTTTTTATATGAGGATACCATAATAAAATTTGTCCACATAATTTGTCAACAACATAATATGAGTGGGGTCGATCCCTTAATTTTCCTATAACATAATGACAAAATACAAATATACATCATAAAAACCTAAAAGGGTGATGCCATGCTCGAAAACAATGACGTCAAGTTAGGAGAAGGTGATTTCATGCCTCCAAAGGTAAATGTTGGGCCTCCAAAGGCCACGTGAAATCCTCTGAATGGTGGAAGAGTGTGAAATGAGGTCTTTCCTCACCCCAAGCCATGCCAATCATTGCTAGAACCAAACCATCCACAAAACCTGAGTGAAGAAGATGACATCAAAGGATAGAGAGTGATGTCAAGGGCCTCCAAAGTCCATGTCCAATGTTGAGAGAGGTGCAATGATATCTCTAAGTGATGTACAAAGGCATTCTACTAGAAAATTCTCCATCCTATGTGCACCAAATCCTTTGGGTGCTCTGCCCAATGTAATATCCCCAAGGACGAACCCTGTTGTCATCATGTTTATGAATTGTAAATCATGTTTTGTAGGCTGGTGAGCCAAGTATTGTTAAGCTGGTGGGATTATGTGTTTATTAGGACGGAGAGCCTAAGTGTTAAGGATAGGAGCCTATTTTTGTATATGTAATTATGCAGAACATTAATAAAAATATAAAAATTACTGCGTGCAGACTGACCATGAAGAAAGAGTGATGGGGGACTAAGCTTCCACAGAGTGGGTAAGGAAAAGGGGGCTGAAAGGTTGGGAGAGGGGTTAATCTTATGGGCTTAATTCCTTGGGAATAATAATTTATTATTATTCCAAAAGCTATGTGAAATGTATGTTTTTATCCTAAGTTCCTAGAAGGGGGAACATGTGCAAAAAGGAATGCATGCTGATGGAATACATGCAGCTTCATGGGAGACATGTGTCGGCCCAGGCACATGCAATTTAACCCAAGAATTGAGCCGTGATGGGGGTTCATCCTCCATTCCACTATGGGATGTCTGAATCCAGGAACCTAATTTGATCTCTGTATGCCTCATGCAACTCTGAGACCCGAAACCAGTGATGTTTTCTTGAGAAGCCAATACACCCTCTGTCTGAACTGTTGAGTCCGTGTTCGACCTCTGCGTTGATTCCTGGTCACGCAGCTCTAAAACAGTGTTACCTGAACCGTGCATTGTCTTAGTGGTCTGTTTCCATTTTCTGTCATCTAAACTACTTGAGCTTGTGTTTGACCTCCACATTGATTGAGTCATGTCACAAACCCGTGGATTGAGCTATGCCACATGTGTATCCTGTGAGCCAAGCCTATCCTCTCTTGTAGAGTTGAGTCCATACCCAAACTATCTTTGGGTTACTGCCTTCTGTTTCCTGAGTGGTGTTGACCATTTGATGTTGCTGCTATCCTCACTGTGTTGGAATTGAGTCGAAACTGGCTAAAGAACTGGGTTGCCAGGCCCGTGGTTGAAGAGGCAGGTTGTTAGGCCTATGAGCATCTCTCTCCAGGTGAGAGAGTTTGCTGGGAAGTGGTTTTCTCCCAGAGAGAGTCCAACATTAGCTACGAACTTCTGAGAATTCCTGAGCCGGCCTATTGCCGAGACCCAGAGAGTGAGGTGAAGCACCGATGGAATGTTCTTGTGAAGGTGTATACTCCCGGGTGGAACAAGCATGTGTGGAATGAGAGTCCGTGAGTAGTGGGCATAAGAAGGCTCCTGGAGAGAATCCTTCTGGTTGCTTTGTGCAATTTTCCTGTAACCTCAACCTAGTCTAGGATTTCCTTTCCCTGGGTGGAGCTTGTTCCCAGCTCGGGGGTGACCCACTACTGAGTGTGATGAGAAACGTGGTCTAAGGATGGGAGGTTCGTGGAAGGTCTCCACGCAGTTGGTGGTGTATTATAGTTTCAAATATAAGTATCATTATGTGTTTTAATTATGTACTTAATTAAAATGCATGTCTGTGATGATTGTAATATTATCCTGTATTCCGTTGCAATGATATTTTCTATTAATTCTGTTTAATTCTGTACGTTAACAATAATACTGTGATTACTCTGTATTGTTGGTTAAATTTCCATAAATTTGTTAATTAGATTTACTATGCATGTTATATACAAATTTATGAGAATGTTATGTATAGTAGCATTCCCTGGCCATGGGGTTGATGGCCGGGGCCATTACAAATTGGTATCAAATCCATATTTTCAAAGTTGAGCTTGGATGGGCCGGATAAGTGGTCTTTGGACCCCAGGTTTTGAGTGGAAATGGTGTTTGGATGGAACTGATTTCGAACCTTAGAATGTTTCTGAGTGCCAATAGGTCACTTGGCCGTGTTACGAAGCTCAGGAGGAGTAGCGGTAGGATAAAACCGCAATCGACATGGTATTTGACCAGAGAGAGAGAGAGAGTGATCAACACTGGGGGTGTTGGGGCCAAAGGATTTGTTCAAAAGGAAAGGAGAAACCTTTATGACCGTTAGATCCAGATAAGGTGCATGAAGTTTTCCTGGAAGCCTTTCTGAGTTTGTAATTCGGGAGAAGTGGAATGCACTGAGGCACGAACTCCCGACGGAGATCTACATGGTAGATCTGGATAAAAGAGCTTGACCGTTGGATCAAGTAGAAGGGATGATTGTAAATTTTAGGAGTTTGACTGCCAGGAGAATGGGATGTGCTGTTGCACAAACTCCCGAAGCCCGATGTTCCGAAACAAAAGAGTAGAAGTGGTGAGTCATGACGACGTCACTTGGAGGTGATGTGGACACATGGGATGTGTGCCATGTGTCAGTGGGTTTAGAACCATGGAAGATTGAAATGAAATTTGGAACGTGACGAGTGCCACCCATATGAATGGGCCACGTATCAGTCGCTAGTATGGCTTCATGTGGCATGTTGTGTGAGCGGGGTTAGTGGGGCCCAAGTTTAGGTAACATAGTTAAGGGTCAGAGGACCCACAATGGTGTTAATCATGATACAACAAGATCGATGGCCAGGAGGAATAGAGGAGACCCAAGTTGCATGGTAGATAATTCTCCAAGGTGGTCCTACCATCCAAATTGTGGTTTCATGGAGGGGTTATGTGTCAGCGTCAGGAGAATTGCGGGATGAAAGGTGGGTTACTCCAAACCACCGTTGCATGCCCCCACAATTGGGAAAATGTTAAGTGACATAACGTAATAACATCACCTAAGGTGATGTGGAAGTGTTCAGAGATTATTGGTTCGGGGCATGCGGATGTGGAATCTTCCGAAGTCCCAAGGTCCTGAAAATCAGACGCCTGAGGTTCCACAACGAGCGTCAGTCATTGGATGTTGGGTAGACATGGACGGTTGATCCACTCTACTTCATGAAGTTCGTTAATTTTGGAACTCCAAGAGTCTGTTGTGAGGTATTATGAAGACTTTGAAACCAGAAGTCCTGGTTAAGAGCCTATCAATCTAGCGTATGGTCGCAGCCCGTGGTTGCAGGGGTTCGGGCTAAGAGAAAACGGATAAGGCCTGAAATTGTTACAGAGCCGAGCAGAGATCAGAAAGTTCACGTAATATGAACGTTTGCTATAATCGGATTTGTTTTTAATGTTGTGGATTTGTTAAGTAATAATGGCCTGACAAATTCTGGTTGTCTAGAAGTTGTGTTTGTAGAAGTTTAACGAGTGTCAGAACCATTTAGAGTTGCCACCGAGTGCAAAGAAATGGAAGAGACACATAACGCTTCCAGTTCAGAGAACGAAGCAAAAGGAATGAAAGTTGATTTGGGAGTTGAAGGGTCGAACTCCAATGGACATGGAGAAGAGATAGATAAGGAAGGGCATATGATGAAAATAATTGATTGATTGCGGAAAGATGCCCAAACTCATCGAGAAAATAGCAGAAAGCTCAGGAAAGCTAAGGGTAAACAAGGTGAATTCAACTTAAAGTTGATGAAGAGCCTAGAAAGAATCGAAAAGAAATTGGATAAGGAGAGTGACTCAAGCAAAACAGGGAGTCGCAGGATCCCTGAGAAGAAAAGAAGACCGAGAAGTGTTTGCATGCATCGTTGTCACTCCCTGAAACACTCCAATAAGGAGGCACATAGTAGTTCATTCTCGTCTCCTACCAAAAAGCACAAAATATCTGGAGTGGATGAACTGAAGGGAGAAATGAACAAAATTAAGCCTCCTACATTTGATGGAGAACACAAGAAGGAGGAATATGCTGAAACTTGGTTGCTTGGAATGAGGAAATATTTCCAACTACAGAATTATTCCTCTCATGCAGAAGGAAGAATTACAATGTATCAACTGAAAGGAAAATCATCCATGTGGTGGGATCATCTTGTGCATGTACAACACATTAGAGAGAAATATATCACTTGGAAATAATTCAAGAGGTATTTCGAGAAGAAATATTTGACTAAAAGATAATATGAAAGAAAGATGAAAGAATTATTTGAAATCAAGCTGGGCAGCATGACCATTGATGAGTATGAACGAAGATTTTGGAATTACTAAAGTATGTTTTTTTCATCAAGGATGAGACTGTCAAGATTCAGAGGTATCTAAGTGGATTTCCACCTTCCATTGGTGACAATATTTAGTATGATTATTCTAAGACTGTGGAACAAATGATAAGGAGGGTGAAATGCTTGTATGAGAAGCAAAGAGAGAAGCTTACTTTCCGGAAGGCTTGGGAAAACAAGAAGAAATTCCAGATGGATCAGAGGAAGAAGGGAACTAAGCCACCCTTTTTCATAAATATTTCTCAAGGAAAACCATCGTTTAGAGAGTCGAGGATGGCTAATGTAGGAGAAAAAAGGCCAAGACAAACACCCATTCAGTGTTGGGGTTGTCAAGGGAACCACAAGTACAAAGATTGTCCCCATAAAAATGGCAAAGTGAGACTTGTTCATAATGTTCAACAAACTAAAATAGTGGAGGACATGGGCAGTAGAATGCCAAGGATCTACGCAGCCTTGGGCAACAATCAAGTTGAATATCAGTCGCACATGATTGAAGTGGAAGGTATGATTAACAACCAACCATTTACTATTTTAAATGATTCAGGGGCTAGGCACAGTTATATAGATCCTAGAGTGGTGGAAAGTTTCAATTTGTCGAGAAGCAAACATGAGAAGTATTGGTTAGTGTAGTTGGCTACAAGAACCAAGAGGAAAGTCACTGAGTTAGTTAAGTCTTGTCCAATGGACATGAATGGACTGAGCACAAAGGTTGAATTGAATAATCTGCCTTTAGGTTCTTATGTCTGTCTAATTGGGATGGACTGGTTGGACCAGCACCATGCCATCTTGGACTATCATAGAAAGGAATTCACTTGCCTAGATGAGGAAGGAAATCAGAAAACATTCCAAGGAATTCCCAGAGATTTTGCTATCAGAGAAATCTCAGCAATGCAGCTGAATAAGTGCTACAAAAAGGATATCAATTATTTACATCCCATGTGGAGGAAGCATCTAAGGATGAAGTCTCAAATATTGGAGATCATACGGTACTAAAGAAGTTTGAAGATGTATTTTAGGAGGTACCCAGACTACCTCCAAAGAGAGATATTGATTTCTCTGTAAACTTTATGCCTGGAGCAGCTCCAATGTCGAAAGCTCCTTACATAATGAGTACGCCAGAGATGAAAGAGTTGCAATTGCATATTGAAGAGATTTTGAAGAAGGGGTATGTATGCCCAAGTGTGTCACCTGTGGGAGCCCCAGTCCTATTAGTGAAGAAGAAGGACAGAATGTTGAGGTTGTTTATTGATTTGAGACAGTTAAACAGAGTAACCGTGAAGAACAAGTATCCTCTGTTGAGGATTGATGACCTCTTTGATCAGTTGAAGGATGCGAAGATATTTTCAAAGATAGACCTTAGGTCAGGATATCACCAGGTAAGGATAAAGGATGAAGACATCAACAAGACCACCTTTAGAACAAGGTACGGTCATTACAAGTTCACAGTGGTTCCGTTTGGACTATCAAATTCACCCGCTGATTTTATGTGCCTGATGAATGGTGTATTCAGGGACTATCTAGACAAGTTTGTCATAGTCTTCCTGGATGATATCCTGGTGTATTCCAAGTCGGAGGAAAATCATGAACAACATTTGAGGATGGTGTTGCAGGTGATAAGAGAGCACCAATTGTATGCCAAGTTGAGCGAATGCTCGTTTTATCAAGAGCAGATCCATTACTTGGGGCATGTTATTTCAAAGGATGGGATATTTGTAGATCCTGAGAAAATTGAGGCCATTAGAGAATGGTCAACACCAAAGAATGTGACATAATTCAGATCCTTTATGGGTCTAGCTAGTTTTACAGAAGTTTTATCATAGGGTTCTCGAGAATAGCTCACCCTATCACTTCCTTGCAAAGGAAAGAGAAGAAATTTCAGTGGACAGAGGATTGTGAGAAAAGATTCCAACAATTGAAGCAATTGTTAATCAGTGCTCCAATCCTGAGGATGACAGATCCAAATGAATATTTCATGGTATGCACAGATGCATGGAAAGAAAAAATGGGAGGATAACTCATTCATAATGGACTCGTAATATGTTATGAATCTAGAAAGTTGAAAGAGAATGAAAGGAACTATGCAACTCATAATTTGGAGTTGGAAACCATAGTACACACTCTAAAGAAATGGAGAAATTACCTCATGGGAAGGAGGTTCAAGCTGAGAATAGACCAAATGTTCTGAATTATTTGTTTGATCAACCAACCTTGAACGCTAGACATAGTAGGTGGCTAGAGTTTCTCTGTGAGTGCGATTTTGATATCAAGCATATCAAAGGGAAGGAAAACAAAGTGGTTGATGCACTCAGTAGGAGAGTGCATGAATTACATGCTACAACCATTAGCATGTACCAAACTGATATTAAAAGAAGAATTTTGGAGGCTGCAAATACATATTTGCAGTATAGGGATTTGGTAGCAAAACTATAGCAAGGTAAGATGCCACAGAAAGTGGAGATTTATAAATTAGGGGTTGATGGAATAATTCTGTACAAGAACAAAATTTATGTACCTAATGTCCAAGATTTGAAACTTGCGATTTTGTATGAGATGCATAATGTGCCTTATGTTGGACACCCTGGATATTAGAAAACTGTGGCAGTAGTCAAAAGCCATTACTTTTGGCCATGTATGAAGAAAGAGATTGTTGAATACATCGCCAGAACATTAATAAAAATATAAACATCACTGCGTGCAAACCAACCATGAAGAAAGAGTGATGGGGGAATAATATTCCACAAATTTGGTAAGGAAAAGGGGGTTGAAAGGTTGGGAGAGGGGTTAAGCTTAGGGGCTTAATTCCTTTCGAACAATAATTTATTATTATTCCAAAAGCTATGTGAAATGTATGTTTTTATCCTAAGTTCCTGGAAGGGGGAACACATGCTGATGGAGCGCATACAACTTCATGGGCGACATATGTCGGCCTAGGCACATGCAATTTAACATAATAATTGAGCCGTGATGGGGGATCGTCCTCAATTCTGCCGTGGGCGGTGTGAAACCAGGAATCCCGTCTGATCTCTGTATGCCTCACACAACTCTAATACCCGAAGCCGATGATGTTTTCTTGAGAATCCAATACACCCTTTGTCTGAACTGTTGATTCTGTGTTTGAGCTCTGCGTTGATTCATGGTCACGCAACTTTGAAACTAGTGTTACCTAAACCATGCATTGTCTTAGTGGCCTGTTGTCGTTTTCTACCTTCTGAACCATTTGAGTCTATGTTCGACCTCTGCATTGATTGAGTCATGTCACAAACCCATGGATTGAGCCGTGTCACCTGTGTATCCTGTGAGTCGAGCCTATCCACTCTTACAGTGTCAAGTCCATACCCGAACTGTCTTTGGGTTTCTTCCTTCCGTTTCCCAACTGGTGTTGATCAGTTGATGTTGTTGTTATCCTCACTATGTTGGACTTGAGTCGAAACTGGATGAAGAACTGAGTTGTCAGGCCCGTGGTTGAAGAGGCATGTTGTCAGGCTTGTGAGAAGCTCTCTCTAGGTGAGAGAGTCTACTGGGAAGTTTTTTTCTCCCAACGAGAGTCCAACACCAGCTATGAAGATCTGAGAATTCCTGATTCGGCTTATTGTCGAGACCCAGAGAGGGAGGTGAAGCATCGATGGAATGTGCTTGTGAAGGTGTATACTTTCGGGTGGAACAAGCATGTGGTGAATGAGAGTCCATGAGTAATGGGCATAAGAAGGCCCTCGGAGAGAATCCTTCTGGTTGCTCTGTGCAGTTTTTCTATAACCTCAACCTATTCTAGGATTTCCTTGCCCTAGGTTGAGCTTGGTCCCACCTCGGGGGTGACCCATTGCTGAGCGTGATGAGCAGTGTGGTCTAAGGCTAGGAGGTTCGTGGAAGGTCTGCACGCAGTTGGTGGTGTATTACAGTTTCAAAGATAAGTATCATTATGTGTTTTAACTCTGTACTTAATTAAAATGCATGTCTGTGATGATTTTAATATTATCATGTATTCCGTTGCAATGATATTTGTTGTTAATTCTGTTTAATTCTGTACGTTAACAGTAACCGTGATTACTCTGTATTGTTGGTTAAATTTCCATAAATTTGTTAATTAGATTTAATATGCATGTTATATATAAATTTATGAGAATGTTCCGCATAGTATCATTGCCTGACCGTGGGTTTGATGGTCGGGGATGTTACACCCAACTTGTGGGCTTTCATCCCATATGTGTGGCATAATGACCATAATTTTTGAAACTAAGCCCATCTGTCCATCGTCCAATATTTTATTAATGTGAGAGCCATTGTTCGAGGATGGTGAGTCACTAGATGACCCACTTCTCTCTATCATACATGCCAAAGTCCTGCAATAAAGGAACACCATCCTGGGTACAAGCCCAGGGCATCCCTCACGAACCATGCCAGGGCCATCCAAAACAAGATAAAGTATAAAACAAGGTTAACCAACGTTCATAAGAAACATCAGTCCTTAAAACATGAAAGTAATCTATAACTTAAGACATAAGCCACATAAGATAATTCACCTAAGTATCCCCTTCAAGCGTCACACTAGTCCAAGACATCATGCAAGTTACCGAGTTTAAGTATGGGAGGGCCTTCATCAAACTGTATTAGATGTGCCACATAGATAATAAATAAAATAACCTAGGTAGAGGGATAGGTCCAGAGAGTGACAAGGGAAAGTAAAAACCCACCAAGAGTAAGAATGAAAGTGACATGGTTTCATGTCTTATTTCATGGCTTATGGTGTTAATCCATCTCTATGAGTGCCTTTGTGGAGGGTACCGTTTCTCTTGATTTTCCCCATATTTTTGTGCCACCTTTTTCCAAACCCCTTTTTTCCTTTTTCCAGTCCAAGCTTTCATTTATATTCTTAAATTTGTGGGTCCTCTTTTATATAGGGTTTCAAGATATAACATTCCTTTTTTGGGATTGGGGCAAGCACTGAAAGAGTAGAGCTCAAGTTGGACCGATATTTGGTGGTCCTACTTTTCCATGCTGACTTTATTTTCTAGTATCATTTCCTTATTCTTTTATAACAACTATGAACAACCTCTGTGCCTTTATCCCCTCTTCTCATGAGAGAATGGACCATAAACGAAGTTTATGATATGTGAAAGGATTTAATATGAAATGTGTCAAGTATGGTTGGGAGTGGGATGTTACCCTTGGGAAGACCCCCAGTATTACCCCTTTTCCATAGGTGTTGACAACATAAGACTAGGGCACAAAAGATGACCACCAAGGTGAAACAACGCAACTGAAACAATTTCCCAAACCAATGATTCATTATCTGAATTCAACCAAATATCCAAATACCCATGCTCGATAAGTTAAGCATAACACATTGCATGAAAAAGGACTAACATACCTCATGGTGACAATGAATTACCATCTCCCATACTCTGAGTTGCTTGAATGTGACGAGCCTTGGTTGACCTGTACTGGTGGAAAATGAGGGGAGGCTTCTAGGCTTCCATCTATGGAAATGTTGATCATAATCATCATGGTTTGTATCATTTTCTCTATTACATGCATCGAGACATGATCTCCTCCTGTTACCCCTAGGCATGGGGGGTAACATTTGGCTCCAACATGGGGACATGTGATCATCGTAGAGTCCATGAGAGCCTAAACATATCTGGTTGTCCAATACCTGCAATATTGCACCCACTTCAAACAATAAATCACTTTAGAAGTATCTGCCAGTGGGTGTGATCCATTAGATATCAATGATAAACCAAAACCACACGGAAAATAATTTTTTTTCTTAACTTTAAAATGATAAAGAAAAATATTCAATGATCAAATGAAATTTCCTAACATGTATTCATTATGTACAAATGAGAATGCAACATGTATATAAGAGGATGCAAACTATACTATCATGAATGCATGATGCATGGTATATACAAATGGAATGCATGATGCATGGTATATACAAATGAAATGCAAGATGCAGATTCCCTAACCTACCTTCACTAATCCATGTTAGTTCAATAAGGCTAGGTATAATCAGTATAATCATGTGACCGGTGTAACCATCCCAACATTTTATTAGAATATCTACCCCTGTGCTTCATCACAAACCAAAATAAGGACACGTCAAGCACAAAAGGATCATGAGTTGGGGCATACATCATACCATAACTAGTCATAAAATCCAACTCATGGAGGTGGAGGGAGGGACAAAATTGCAATAAGGCATTATCATAACCCTTCCCTATCCATCCTAGGACAAGGCCAAAATAATCAGACGAAGGAAAATACTCATCCTTAGGCACCAATCCAACACTCGATGACCAATAAGGAATGAGAAGGAAACTAAGGACAACTATAAGATTTCCCATGGAAGAAGAAATAGCTAAGTAGGGGATCAAACCAAGCCTAGATAAAAAAAAAATCTCCTAACCCAAGGCTTGTTGGTCATGTGTGTGAAACCGAAAACCCTCACAACAAACCATAGGCTGAAAATAAATATATCCTATAGGAAAGTGAATGTCATGAGAAGCATTCCCAACCATATCTATAGTGGGATAACAAGGTGAAAGAAGAGGAGGCTAGAAATTCATGTCATAAAATTCCTGCTCCGGGAAAACCATGTCCTTACCCTCATCAAAATTAGAGCATGACAATGGTTGCAAATTTTATTCATAGACTAAATTCAAGTGCTCAAAGGAATAAGTATCAAACACCCCAGGATACGATTGGAAATCATCATGAGAATGTTGCAAAAAGTCATCCCTGGGTTGTTGGAACAAATATGTGATCATTTCATATTCTTGTTTCCAAGAATATGAATAAGTAGAAATCACATATGGTCGTTCTAAAAACAACAATTGAAAATGGAAATCAATATCATAAATGGGATCTCCATTAAAGTCATAACGAGTGACATCCTATTTACGTCTCCCAACATGTATAAACTCATCAATATTATCAATCAGATCATCACTTTCATTATAGCATGAAGGGACTAGTGTATCCAAAGGTTCCTCTAGAACTTCTTCACTTTCCAAATAATGAAATAGAGGATCATCAAAATCTTGGAAAGGAGTATAACTTATGATGTTATTTTCTTCATGTACAGGAGGAATGGAAAATTAGATGACTTCATCAAAAGGAGGAGAAAACACCAACACTTCATCTTCATGAGGATCCTCTTCATGGATTAGGTATTCGACAAGGTGTGTTTCTTTGACATATTCACAAAGCAACTCATGTTTGTGTATTTGGTGATCTTCCTCATGATTCACCTTTTCAGGCTCTCGTTCTTTAGTCAAGTCTTTGTTTTATTTAATAGAATCATGAGGTAATTCTTGCTCCTCTTCAAGGCGTTGATAACCTTATTCATAAGATTCTTCCTTGGTTTATTTCCTTGGAGATGTACAACCTTCTTCATCCATGGCATGGTCAATACATGGAGGTTGTTTGCTAATAAATTCTTCATCACTCTCTTTTTTTTCCAGAGGGGGAACTTCGTCAAGGTTTGCATATTCTAAATCATCCCTTTCTTCTCCCTCCACATTGAATTCCAATATCTTCGATAAAACCCAAGGTTGGTCATACTTCTCTCGAATGCTGGCACACAATTGTTTTACTTGGAAGTATGCCTTAGCAAGATCTTCCTCTACTGAGACGTTGAAACATTTCACATACCTCTCCACAGTGAGGTCACACTCTTCTCATCTCTATGCACAAATTTTAATCAATAGATGTACATATTTGCATTGATCAACTATTTCCTTGCAAAACTTCTTATCTTCTCTAACACTTTATTTCAACCTTTGGGAGAAGTATTCACATTGTTCTTCACATATTTATTCTTCTTCAAAGGTTTCTTATTGAAGGGACACCTCAAGCTCTTGAATGGTGTCTTCATGTGATTGACCACTTGGACCCCAATATTCAAGAAATATTATAATGATATGTCTGAGGGAGGATACACTTTTTGGTTTAATATTTTTTGCAAGCCACACTGATATCTTGATCTGTAATTTAACAAAAAAAAAGATTATCCGCACATATTCATGTATTAGGTTTAATCTTTTCGTGTATCTTATACTTTTTTCAATATAGGTAAAAACCGAGGACCTATCACCATAATGATTTGGACAACCATCAACCCACTCTAGGAGTTTATGATTTGGGTATCCATGAATGTTATTGACATCAATGAATGGATACCTATCGTGAAAATCCCATGGTGTCATGACTCCATCAGTTGAAAATGATCAATATCACAAAGTTGAGAGTATGATTACACCTTGGAATATGTTAGTGGAGTCACCAGGTGATGCCCCTTGAATCATCAAAGGAAGGTGATGGGACTACCCTCTGTGGAGTCGCCAGGTAAACTTGTAAGATAAGGGTTTCGGGAGAAGTTTAACAAAGATATGTTGTTTGAGAAGAATGACTCAATCATCCTTGACAATGACACCAAAATGTTATTGCAGGATTTGTACCTATTAAAATCCCAACACAAGACCCCAAATATTGCATAACTATGGAATATCCTACCATTGTCACCTTAGTAAGAAATTCCCTCATTTTAGTGATGGAAGAGGTCCACCAAAAAGGAGGCTTCCCTGGTGACCTGAAGGGATCAAAGTAGCAGGTATAGTATCCAAGCCTATCACCCCCTCTCTTGACCACCGAGAGAGTGGTCTAGGTCAAGGTAGTAGAAGAGGTATGAACTTGTTTCATTACCTTCTCGGAAAAAGAACAATTTACAAAAAATTACAATTTACAACAATTTATCATTGTTTGATTATTTCCAAGTCCAAACATGCAATTAGTACCTATTAAATACACTATAGAAGATAAGTTGCATTAGTTGTTATAAAGTTTCAACAGTAAACAATGATATGACAACAATAAATGATTTATAACATCGACAACAATTGGTTCTTAGAAATGAAACAATTGACCATGTAAAGCTTAGCATACATCCACTAGAACATTATCCAATTGTTAAATGCAATTTCTGGATATGTTAGGCCACCTTTACAAGAGTGTATGCAACAAATTAGAGTGTTCTTGGTTGGATGTAGAAAAATTTTATAACAACAAAAAAATGTCCAATGAGTTTTCCAATATTAGTGTTAATTAGGTTAGTAGAATGATTAAGAGAGTTGAGAGAATGAGTTTTTCAAACAATTCACCATGATAATGCTTTCAAACTAGTGCCTTTTAATGGTTATGGATTCTTATAACAACAAATGCTGCTAAACTTGAAACTTGATATAATTCCAACCAAGAGGTCGGATTCAAACCCTAAGGTGTAAGCACATTTGAGCAGTAGGATTTTAATATTGAGTAGAAGAATTTATAGGGTGCAAGCACATTTGGACCCTATAAATCGTTCCTCCCTTCTTGTAGCTTCAACTAGGTCAAAAATAAAAAGTCCATGGATAAAATCCTAAAGTGCTAACACTTTAGGGATTTAGAGTTCTAACCCTAGCAAGGACTCTTTCACAAATTTTGGACAAAAATCACCTTGTGAGAGGAAGGAGCACTTATATTCCTTTCTTAGGGTTTCACCAAGCAAGACGTCTAGCATAAAATGACAAATTTATCATGAAACATTGATAGCATAAGAATAAATTATAGAAAATTCACTTACTTCATCCAAGAAACCATGAGATAAAACCCTAATTGCAGAGATTCCCATCCAAAATTAGAAAAAAAAGCCATCCACAAGTGACCTTCCAAGCATATCACATGAGAGAGAGAGACATCCAATGACCCTTAAAGGGAGAAAATTTCAAAAGTACTCTCACAAATGGTGAGAAAAGATGATGCCAAAATCAAATGTGAGGTTAACCTTTCTATATGAGGCTACCCAAATACAATTTGTCCACATAATTTGTCAAGAACATAATATGAGTGGGTCCAACCCATTAATTTACCTCTAACATAATTCCAAAATACAAATATAGATCATAAAACCCTAAAATGTTGGTGTCATGCTCCAACAAGGTGACGTCAAGCTAGGAGAATGTGACATCATGCCTTTAAGGAAAATGTTGGGCCTCCAAAGGCCATGTGACATCCTCTGAATGGTGGAAGAGTGTGAAGTGAGGTGTTTCCTCACCCCAACCAATAACAATCATCTCTAGAAACAAACCATCCACCAAACCCTAGCCAAAAATATGACGTCAAAGGCTAGATGTCAAAGGCCTCCAAAGGACACATCCAAGGCTAAGAGAGGTGCAATGATATCTTTGAGTGATGTACAAAGGCCTGCTACTCAAACATACTCCATCCTCTGTGCACCAAATCTCTAGGGTGTTTTTCCCAGTCTATGGGTGTTACACATTATTTTTTTCACCCCAGTGATGAACTGATGATATGTGCATGAATCACTTCCATGTTCCCTGAAGAAACTAAAAGAGACTTTCTCCATGTGAAAAGTGGATTATCTTTTTTTCCTTAAAAACCATATCAAAGGAGATCGTTGCAATATGCTCAATGATTGGGGTGCGACGATGCTTGATCGTTGCATGATACACCAAAACTGAACAACGATGTTGCCACATGATCCCTGTGCATAGGGTGCGACGATCCTCAAACAAGGGAAAAAGTGAAATTCATGAAGGTTCTAGAAGGGAATCTTCTAGAAGATGAGGTTCCCTCCAATCAGTTTGGATCTTACTCACTTCTATGATTTAGTGGGATCATCCTAATCTCTTCATCCATCTCTCTTTCACCCTATATAAAGAGTGATCTCTCATGGGAAAGGCTAGGATTACTTATGCATGAAGAATTCTTTTGTAGATTATACTTGAGATAACTTTGATTTAGCTCTCCAATTCAAGTTGTGAATGCTCTTCATCAAAAGCATTGGAGAAAAGGTGTGTGTTGAAGCAAAGGGCCACTGTAAGGAACCTTGCAACATGTAGGCATGAATTGTATTCTCACTTTCATTTAATGTAATGCAGTAATACATTTCTTCCCTATAAAGGTGTCTCTACTTTTATTGTATAACTCCTTGATCTTATACATAGAATTCATTGGAATACATATATCGTTGTTCTCTCTCTTCATTGGTTTGTGCTTCTTAACATGTTCACCATCCCAAAAATCCAAAGATGGAGCGGCAAGGATGACACTAGTGAGGATCAGATGTCGTTTAAATGGTATGTCATTTGTCCCTCTCTAAACTAGTTTATATTACAACGAAATCTAAGGAGAAGCTTGTATTCTGCCTTGTTTTGTTCTAGCTTCCTGTTGAAACTAGGTAGATTAGTTTGTGTTCTCACTTACCGATTTGTATGATAACAAAATTGGAAACCATATTGGGGAATGCCCTCTTTTGTTTTTTTTCTTCTTATTTGCTTCTAGCTGGCCTGCTTTTGGTCAATTTCATTCTCTGAGTCTTTGGGTGATCCATCTTGACTCCCTGGTTATGAAATCTCATTGAGAAACTTTGTCCTCTTTTCAATTTCTCCTTATGTTCAGTCATCATCGCACCTTGCTTCTGTGAACCAGAGTGACGACGTCACACTGTGTTTTTCCTTTAGCCTGCGGCGATCCTTCATTGTCGCACTGCTTCTTCAGCCTGCGATGATTCCTATAGAAATTTTTGGAGTGAAAATCAACTTTTTTCTCCTTGCCCAGATTTGTCATTACTTCTTGGGGTGAACTTTTAGTCTCGGTGAATGATTATTTTGCATCATTTAGCCTGAATTTGATTGTTTCTCAAGTATTGAGAGTCTTTTTCATAAGCTTTATAAGTTTTATCTTTTACTTCTTATTGCAAGGGTATAATCTCAAGGATTTGTCCCTGAGTGCTTACTAGATAAGTTGGATTGATATTTTTGAGTTTTGGATTGATTTTCTATGTTTTGGATTGTTGTTGATTGGAATTTTTTTTTTGTTTGCATACGACAAATAAATTTTCTTATCTTTTCATTTTTTGCTTGCATTATGAGTTTAGTTTGGGAAATAGTGTTGTGAGTGCATTGATATTCTTGGACAACTTTTTATTTTTTGGATTACATCTCTGTTTTGATTTGAAAAGGAAAGGATTGAAGTTTTTTTTTTTCTATTAGTAATATTTACAAGAAATTTTTTGCATTCAAATATTTGTTGAAAAAAGAGAGAATTGGAAAATTTAGTAGCTTCGATTGTTTGGAATCAATATCATTCAAAGATTGAAGAAATTGTGCTTTGTAATTTTTGTATTCTGGAAAGAGAAACCTTCTCCCTTGTGTAATTAGAGTTCATCGAACGAAAATATTGCATATCATCTATTTTTTCATTTTATTCGGTCAAGGTCAAATACTTCATTAGTTTCATTTCCATTTCCATTTTTGAGTAAGCTACAACCATTAAAATTTAGCGTAATTTTAAAATCTATCTAACAACTTTTATTTTCTAGAACTTTTATACACCAACATTAGCTAGGATAACACTTTGGAATAGGTTGTGAGGCACACTCTCCAAAGCATCAAAACTCCCAATAATATCTTGTGATAGGGAGAGTTTAAATCCACTTGCTACATTTTGTCCTGGGAATCCCTTCTAACACAAGGGTCAATCATGAGGTCGCATTAGGGACGACAAAGTTACTCACTCTAGTTTGTTGGTCTTAGTGTAGATATTGCATGTATTATTGGGGGTCACTTGAGAAAAAAATCTCGTGTGGACCTTGTCGAGGATATTTTGGGCTTCAATACCCTGCCCTTACGCATTGATCAGACTATCGACTGCTTCCCCAGGCATCATTGTTTTAATTGATAACCTTAGTGGCCTATCTCTTTAGAGTCTTTACATGAGGTGATTGTGGAGGGGAAAGTCTTCACAGTACCTGGAATCGACATTGGCCAAACTCACTCGGGATCCTTGGAGGGTATACCCACGATTATGTGTGGGAGCTTGCACCAGGGATTAAGTCCATTAAGCAGGTCATCAATGTAACTTTTCAACCCAATTTATCCCAGACCCTTCTTGTATTGATTTCACAACGTTGGATTTCATCAACAACTAGTGACTTTGAAATAAGAAGGTTTGTTTGCGTGTTTGATATCTAGATTTTATTAGTGAGTGTTGTTTGTTTCTCTAGTTGGCCATAGATTTATTTCATTATTTTTTTGGTGCGGCCAACATCGGGCCTCACCGTTCACGTAGGATGCAAGGGTTACCTCCTCTGATGTTTTCTTGAGAAGCCAATACACCCTCTATTTGATCTGTTGAGTCCGTGTTCGACCTCTGTGTTGAGTCCTGGTCATGCAGCTATGAAACTAGTGTTACCTGAACCGTGCATTGTCTTAGTGGCCTGTTTCCATTTTCTGTCGTTTGAACCACTTGAGTCTGTGTTTGACCTCCACATTGATTGAGTTGTGTCACAAATCTGTAGATTGAGCTGTGTCACCTGTGTATCCTATGAGTCGAGCCTATCCTCTCTTGCAGAGTCGAGTCCATACCCAAACTGTCTTTGGGTTTCTTCCTTTTGTTTCCTGAGTGGTGTTGACCAGTTGATGTTGCTGCTATCCTCACTGTGTTGGAATTGAGTCGAAAATGGCTAAAGAATTGGGTTTTAGGCTCATGGTTAAAGAGGCAGGTTTTTAGGCCTGTGAGAATCTCTCTCCAGGTGAGAGAGTCTGCTGGGAAGTGGTTTTCACCTAGAGAGAGTCCAGCATTAGCTACGGAGCTTTGAGAATTCTTGATCCGACCTGTTGCCGAGACCCAGAGAGGGAGGTGAAGAACCGATGGATTGTGCTTGTGAAGATGTATACTCCTGGGTGGAACATGAATGTGGGGAATGAAAGTCCGTGAGTAGTGGGCATAAGAAGGCTCCTAGAGAGAATCCTTTTGGTTGCTTTGTGCAGTTTTCCTGTAACCTCAGCCTAGTCTAGGATTTGCTTTCCCTGGGTGGAGCTTGTTCCTAGCTCGGGGGTGACCCACTGCTGAGAGTGATAAGCAACGTTGTCTAAGGCTGGGAGGTTCGTGGAAGGTCTCCATGCAGTTGGTGGTGTATTATAGTTTCAAAGATAAGTATCATTATGTGTTTTAATTCTGTACTTAATTAAAATGCATGTTTGTGATGATTGTAATATTATCATGTATTTCGTTGCAATGATATTTTCTATTAATTCTGTTTAATTATGTATGTTAACAATAATACCGTGATTACTCTGTATTGTTGGTTAAATTTCCATAAATCTGTTAATTAGATTTAATATGCATGTTATATATACATTTATGAGAATTTTCTGTATAGTAGCATTGCCCGGCCTGGGGTTGATGGCCGGGGACGTTACAAATTGGTATCAAAGCCATAGTTTCAAAGTTGAGCTTGGATGGGCCAGATAAGTTGTCTTTGGACCCAAGGTTTTGAGTGGAAATGGTGTTTGGATGGAACTGATTTCGAACCTTAGAATGTTTCTGAGTGCCAACGGGTCACTTGGCCATGTTACGAAGCTCAGGAGGAGTAGCGGTAGGATAAAACCACTAGGGGTAATTTTAAGGATAGAAATTTATCTCAAAATGTAGAAACCTTGGCGAATATTACTAGTCTTTAATATGCAAACTATAAAATGTTAGCGATATTTTTGTAAAAATATTCAAATTTATAAGGATTTTATATAGATTCTATAAAATTTGGACTATTTTAGAGGTAGGATAATTTTATTCTATAGAATTTGGGCTAATAAATTTTAGAAAAGTGAATAATTGTTTTGGAAAAAGCATGAAAAATTAGCCCATGAGCGAAATTTAGCCCCTAAAATCATCCCTAAAAACCACAATCGACGTGGTATTTGACCACAGAGAGAGAGAGAGAGAGAGAGTGCTCAACACTGGGGGTGTTGGGGCCGTAGGATTTGTTCATAAGGAAAGGAGAAACCTTTACGACTGTTAGATCCAGAGAAGGTGCATGAAGTTTTCCTGGAAGCCTTTTTGAGTTTGTAATTCAGGAGAAGTGGAATGTTGCGAGGCACGAACTCCTGATGAAGATCTACACCGTAGATCTAGATAAAATAGCTTGACCGTTGGATCAAGCAGAAGGGAATATTGTAAATTTCGGGAGTTCGGCTGTCAGGAGAATGGGATGTGCTATTGCACAAACTCTCGAATCCCAATGTTCCGAAACAAAATAGTAGAAGTGGTGAGTCATGATGACATCACCTGAAGGTGATGTGAACACACGGGATGTATGCCATGTGTCAGTGGGTCTAGAACCATGGAAGATTGAAATGACATTTGGAACATGACGAGTGTCACCCATATGAATGGCCCACGTATCAGTCACAAGTATGTCATCATGTGGCATGCTGTGTGAGCAGGGTTAGTGGGGCCCGAGTTTATGTAATGTAGTTAAGGGTCAGAGGACCCACAATGGTGTTGATCATGATAAATCAAGATCGATGGTCAGGAGGAATTGTAGAGACCCAATTTGCATGGGAGATAATTCTCCAAGGTGGTCCTACAATCCAAATTGTGGTTTCACGGAGGGGTTATGTGTTAGCGTAAGGAGAATTGCAGGATGAAAGGCAGGTTACTCCAAACCACTGTTGCATGCCCCCATAATTGGGAAAATGTTAAGTGACGTAACGTAATAACGTCACCTAAGGTGATGTGGAAGTGTTCAAATATTATTGGTTTGGGGTGTGCGGATGTGGAATCTTTCGAAGTTCCAAGGTCCCGGAACTCAGACACCTGAGGTTCCACAATGAGTGTCATCCATTGGATGCTAGGTAGACGTGGACGGTTGATCCACTCTACTTCACGAAGTTCGTTAATTTGGAACTCCGAGAGTCTGTTGTGAGGTATTATGAAGAATACAGAACCCAAAGTCCTGGTTAAGAGCCTATCGATCTAGCGTATGGTCACAGCTCATGGTCGCAGGGGTTTGGGCTAAGAGAAAAGGGATAAGGCCTGAAATTGTTACAGAGCCGAGCAGAGATCAGAAAATTCATGAAATCTGAACGGTTGCTGTAATCGGATTTGTTTTTGAATGTTTTGGATTTGTTAAGGAATAATGGCCTGACAAATTCCAGTTGTCTGCATATTGTGTTTGCAGAAGTTTAACGAGTGTCAGAACCATTTAGAGTTGCCATCGAGTGAAAATAAATGGAAGAGACATAGAAAGATTCTAGTTCATAGAACGAAGCAAAAGGAATGGATGTTCATTTGGGAGTTGAAGGGTCAAACTCCAATGGACATGGAGAAGAGATAGATAAGGAAGGGCATATGATAAAAATCATTGATCAATTGTGGAAAGATGCCCAAACTCATCGAGAAGATAGCAGAAAGCTCAGGAAAGGTCGGGATAAACAAGGTGAATTCAACTTAATGTTGATGAAGAGCCTAGAAAGAATCGAAAATAAATTGGATAAGGAGAGTGACTCAAGCAAAATAGGGAGTTGCAGGATCCCTGAGAAGAAAAGAAGATCGAGAAGTGTTAGCATGCATCGTCGTCACTCCCTAAAACACTCCAATAAGGAGGCACATAGTAGTTCAAGCCCGTCTCCTACCAGAAAGCACAAAAGATTTGGAGTGGATGAACTAAAGGGAGAAATGAACAAGATTAAGCCTCCTACATTTGATGGAGAACACAAGAAGGAGGAATATGATGAAAATTGGTTTCTTGGCATGAGGAAATATTTCCAACTGCAGAATTATTCCTCTCATGCAGAAGGAAGAATTGTAATGTATCAACTGAAAGGAAAATCATCCATGTGGTGGGATCAACTTGTGCAGGTACAACACATTAGAGAGAAATATATCACTTGGAAATAATTCAAGAGGTATTTCGAGAAGAAATACTTGACTAAAAGATACTATGACAGAAAGATGAAAGAGTTATTTAAACTCAAGCTGGGCAGCATGACCATTGATGAGTATGAACGAAGATTTTGGAATTACTAAAGTATGTTTCGTTCATCAAGGATGAGACTGTCAAGATTCAAAGGTATCTAAGTGGATTTCCACCTTCCATTGATGACAAGATTCAATATGATGATCCTAAAACTATGGAACAAATGATAAGGAGGGCGAAATGCTTGTATGAGTAGCAAAGAGAGAAGCCTACTTTATGGAAGGCTTGGGAAAACAAGAAGAAATTCTAGACGGATCAGAGGAAGAAGGGAACTAAGCCACCCTTTTTCAGAAATAGTTCTCAAGGAAAACCATCGTTTAGAGAGTCGAGGATGACTGATGTGGGAGAACAAAGGCCAAGACAAATGCCCATTCAATGTTGGGGTTGTCAAGGAAACCACAAGTACATATATTGTCCCCATAAAAATGGAAAAGTGAGAGCTCTTCATAATGTTCAGCAAGCTAAAATAGTGGAGGACATGGGAAGTAGAATGCCAAGGATCTACGTAGCCCTGGACAACAAGCAAGTTGAATATCAGACACACATGATTGAAGTGGAAGGTATGATTAACAACCAATCATTTACTATTTTAAATGATTCAGGGGCTAGCCACAGTTATATATATCCTAGAGTGGTGGAAAGTTTTCATTTGTCGAGAAGAAAACATGAGAAGTCTTGGTTAGTGCAGCTGGATACAAGAACCAAGAGGAAAGTCACTGAGTTAGTTAAGTCTTATCCAATGGACATGAATGGACTGAGCACAAAGGATGAATTGAACAATCTGCCTTTAGGTTCTTATGACTGTCTAATTGGGATGGACTGGTTGGACTAAAACCATGCCATCTTGGACTGTCATAGCAAGGCATTCACTTGCTTGGATGAGGAAGGAAATCGGAAAATAGTCCAAGGAATTCCCAGATATTTTTCTATCAGAGAAATCTCAGCAATGCAGTTGAATAAGTGCTACAGAAAATGCTATCAATTATTTGCAGCCCATGTGGAGGAAGCATCTAAGGATGAAGTCTCAAATATTGGAGATCATACAGTACTAAAGGAGTTTGATGATGTATTTCAAGAGGTACCCAAACTACCTCCGAAGAGAGATATTGATTTCTCTGTAAACTTGATGCCTAGAGCAACTCCAATGTCAAAAGATCCTTACAGAATGAGTACGCCAAAGATGAAAGAGTTGCAATTGCATCTTGAAGAGATTCCAAAGAAGGGGTACGTATGCCCAAGTGTGTCAACTTGGGGAGTCTCGGTCCTGTTCGTGAAGAAGAAGGACATAATGTTGAGGTTGTGTATTGATTTCAGACAGTTAAACAAAGTAACCGTTAAGAACAAGTATCCTCTGTCGAGGATTGATGACCTCTTTGATCAGTTGAAGGATGCGAAAATATTTTTGAAGATAGACCTCAGATCGGGATATCACCAGGTAAGGATAAAGGATGAATACATCAACAAGACCACCTTTAGAACAAGGTACGATCATTACGAGTTCACAGTGGTGCCGTTTGGACTATAAAATGCACCCGCTGTTTTTATGTGCCTGATGAATGGTGTATTCAGGGACTATCTAGACAAGTTTGTCATAGTCTTCCTGGATGACATCCTGGTGTATTCCAAGTCAGAGGAAAATCATGAACAACATTTGAGGATGGTGTTGCAGGTGATAAGAGAGCACCAATTGTATGCCAAGTTGAGCAAATCCTCACTTTATCAGGAGAAGATCCATTACTTGGGGCATGTTATTTCAAAGGATGGGATAGTTGTAGATCCTGAGAAGATTGAGGCCATTAGAGAATGGTCAGCACCAAAGAATGTGACAAAATTCAGATCCTTTATGGGTCTAGCTAGTTTTACAGAAATTTTATCACAGGGTTCTCGAGAATAGCTCATCTTATCACTTCCTTGCAAAGGAAAGAGAAGAAATTTCAGTGGATAGAGGACTGTGAGAAAAGATTCCAACAATTGAAGCAATTGTTAACCAGTGCTCCAATCCTGAGGATCGCAGATCCAAATGAATATTTCATGGTATGCACAGATGCATGCAAAGAAATACTGGGAGGAGAACTCATTCAGAATGGATTTGTAATCTATTATGAATCCATAAAGTTGAAAGAGAAAGAAAGGAACTATGCAACTCATGATTTGGAGTTGGCAGCCATAGTACACACTCTAAAGAAATGGAGAAATTACCTCATGGGAAGGAGGTTTGAACTAAGAACAGACCATAACGGTCTGAATTATTTGTTTGATCAACCAACCTTGAACGCTAGACATAGTAGGTGGCTAGAGTTTCTCTGTGAGTGCGATTTTGATATCAATCATATCAAAGGGAAGGAAAACAAAGTGGTTGATGCACTCAGTTGGAGAGTGCATTAATTACATGCTACAACCATTAGCATGTACCAAACTGATATTAAAAGAAGAATTTTGGAGGCTGCAAATACAGATTTGCAGTACAGGGATTTGGTAGCAAAACTACAGCAAGGTAAGATGCCATAGAAAGTGGAGATTTATAAACTAGGGGCTGATGGAATAATTATGTACAAGAACAACATTTATGTACCTAATGTCCAAGATTTTAAACTTGTGATTTTGCATGAGATGCATAATGTGTCGTATGTTGGACACCCTGGATATCAGAAAACTGTGGCAGCAGTCAAAAGCCATTACTTTTGGCCAGGTATGAAGAAAGAGATTGTTGAATACATCGCCAGATGTATGGAGTGCCAGAAGGTTAAAGCCGAGCATAGACACCCAGCAGGGATGTTGCTGCAACCTTTACCCATTCCTGAGTGGAAGTGGGAAGTGGTGACAATGGATTTCATCACAGGATTGCCTAGAACCGACAAGCAACATGATTCAATCATGGTGGTGGTGGACAAGCTTATGAAATATGCCCATTTTATTTCGTTAAAGACTACTCACAAGGAAGAAGGTGTTGCTGCTATTTTTATGAAGGAAGTGACATGATTGCAGAGAATTCCCAAGACAATTGTGTTTGACAGAGACCCAAAATTTACCTCAAATTTTTGGAAGGGGTTGTTCAAGGGGTTCAGAATGAATCTGAACTTTAGCACAACCTATCATCCCGAGTTTGATGGGAAGATAGAGTGGGTGAATCAAGTGATAAAATACATACTAAGGATGTATGTGATGGACAACCCATCAAAATGGGAAGACTACCTACACTTGGTAGAATTCACCTACAATAATGGGTATCAAGCATCATTGAAGATGAGCCCATTTGAAGCAATTTATGGCAGAAAGTGAAATAATCCAGTGAGCTGGGATAATCCAGTTGATAGGGAAGTAGTTGGACCAGATTTTCTCAAGGAAATGGAAGAGCAGATGCTAAAAATTAAGCAGAATTTGAAAGTTTCCCAAGACAAGCAGAAAATTTATGTTGATAAGAACAAAACCCATAGAGAATTTAAAGTGGTTGACCATGTTTTTCTAAAAGTGAAAGCTAACAGAAGTTCCCTGAAGTTGGGAAGCTTCTCCAAGTTGGCAGCCAAATTTTGTGGGCCATTTGAAATCCTAGAAAGGATTGGGCCAGTTGCATATATGCTTGCATTACTTGCATCAATGACTGTACATAATGTGTTTCATGTTTCTTTTCTTAAGAAATATATACATGATGCTAATCATGTAATTGATTGGAATGTGATTCAGGTGGAGCAAGAAGGTGTCCTGCAAGTGCATCATGTGTGCATATTGGACTGGAAAAGAAAACAACTCTGAAATCAAGCCATAAGGCTTGTAAAGGTCCATTGGACCTGGTACGGTCCCGAGGACACGACATGGGAGCATGAGGATGCTATGTGGGTAGAATACCCGCATCTTTTTGAAGATTTTGAAAATCTTGTTGATGTTGTGTGAAAGCTGCACTGAGGACAATGAAAAAACAAGGGGAGGGGATTGTAATATCCCCAAGGACGAGCCCTGTTGTAAACATGTTTATGAATTGTAAATCATGTTTTGTAGGCTAGTGAGCCAAGTATTGATAAGCTGGTGGACTTATGTTTTTATTAGGCCGGAGAGCCTAAGTGTTAAGGCCATGATCCTGTTTTTGTATATGTAATTATGCAGAACATTAATAAAAATATAAACATCACTGCATGCAGACCAACCATGAAGAAAGAGTGATGGGGGACTAATCTTCCACAGAGTGGGTAAGGAAAAGGGGGTTGAAAGGTTGGGAGAGGGGTTAATGTTAGGGGATTAATTCCGTGGGAATAATAATTTATTATTATTCCAAAAGCTATGTGAAATGTATGTTTTCATCCTAAGTTCCTGGAAGGGGGAACATGTGAAAAAGGGAACGCATGCTAATGGAGCACATTCAACGTCATGGGCGACATGTGTCAACCTAGGCACATGCAATTTAACATAATAATTGAGTCGTGATGGGGGTTCGTCCTCCATTCTACCGTGGGCTGTGTGAAACCAGGAATCCTGTCTGATCTCTGTATGCCTCACGCAGCTCTAAGACCTGAAGCCAGTGATGTTTTCTTGAGAATCCAATACACCCTCTGTCTTAACTGTTGAGTCTGTGTTCAACCTCTGTGTTGATTGAGTCATGTCACAAACCCATGGATTGAGTCATGTCACTTGTGTATCCTGTGAGCAGAGCCTATCCATTCTTGTAGAGTCGAGAGCATACCTGAACTGTCTTTGGGTTGCTGCCTTTTGTTTCCTGAGTGGTGTTGACCAATTAATGTTCCTATTATCCTCACTGTGTTGGAATTGAGTTGAAACTGGATGAAGAATCAAGTTTTCAGACTCGTGGTTGAAGAGGCATGTTGTCAGGCTTGTGAGCAGCTCTCTCCAGGTGAGAGAGTCTACTGGGAAGTTGTTTTCTCCCAGTGAGAGTCCAACACCAGCTACGAAGCTCTGAGAATTCCTGATCCGACCTGTTGTCGAGACCCAGAGAGGGAGGTGAAGCACCGATGGAATGTGCTTGTGAAGGTGTATACTTTTGGGTGGAACAAGCATGTGGGGAATGAGAGTTCATGAGTAGTGGGCGTAAGAAGGCTCCTGGAGAGAATCCTTCCGGTTGCTCTGTGCAGTTTTTCTATAACCTCAACCTAGTCTAAGATTTCCTTTCCCTGGGTGGAGCTTGGTCCCATCTCGGGGGTGACCCATTGTTGAGTGTGATGAGAAGTGTGGTCTAAGGCTGGGAGGTTCGTGGAAGGTCTGAACGCAGTTGGTGGTGTATTACAGTTTCAAAGATAAGTATCATTATGTGTTTTAATTATGTACTTAATTAAAATGCATGTCTGTGATGATTGTAATATTATCATGTATTCCGTTGCAATGATATTTTTTGTTAATTCTGTTTAATTATGTACATTAACAGTAACGGTGATTACTCTGTATTGTTGGTTAAATTTCCATAAATCTGTTAATTAGATTTAATATGCATGTTATATATAAATTTATGAGAATGTTCTTCATAGTAGCATTGCCTGACCGTGGGGTTGATGGTCGGGGACGTTACACCCAACTTGTGGGATTTCATCCCATATGTGTGGCATAATGACCATAATTGTTGAAACCAATCCCATCTGTCCATCATCCAAGATTTTAATAATGTGAGAGCCATTGTTCAAGGATGGTGAGTCACTAGATGACCCACTGCTCTCTATCGCACATGCCAAAGTCCTGCAACAAAGGAACAACATCTTGGGTACAATCCCAAGACATCCCTCACGAACCATGCCAGGGCCATCCAAAACAAGATAAAGTATAAAACAAGGTTAACCAATGTTCATAAGAAACATCAGTCCTTAAAACATGAAAGTAAGCTATAACTTAAGAAATAAGCCACATAATATAATTCACCTAAGTATACCCTTCAAGCATCACACTAGTCCAAGACCTCATGCAAGTTACCAAGTTTAAGTATGGGAGGGCCTTCATCCAACCGTATTAGGTGTGCCACCTAGATAAGAAATAAAATAACCTAGGTAGAGCGATAGGTCTAGAGAGTGACAAGGGAAAGTAAAAACCCACCAAGAGTAATCACGAAAGTGACATGGTTTCATGTCTTACTTCATGGCTTATGGTGTTAATCCATCTCTATGAGTGCCTCTGTGGAGGGTATGATTTCTCTTGATTTTCCCCATATTTTTGTGCCACCTTTTTCCAAACCCCTTTTTTCCTTTTTCTAGTACAAGCTTTCATTTATATTCTAAAATTTGTGGGTCCTCTTTTATATAGGGTTTCAAGATATAAAATTCATTTTTTGGGATCGGGGAAAGCACTGAAAGAGTAGAGCTCAGGTTGGACCAATTTTTGGTGGTCCTTCTTTGCTATGTTCACTTTCTTTTCTAGTATCATTTTCTTATTCTTTTATAACAACTGTGAACAACCTCTGTGCCTTTATCCCCTCTTCTCATGAGAGAATGGACCATAATTGAAGTTTAGGATATGTGAAAGGATTTAATATGAAATGTGTCAAGTATGGTTGGGAGAGAGATGTTACCCTTGGGACGACCCCCCAGTATTACCCCCTTTCCCTAGGTATTGACAACACAAGACTAGGGCACAAAATATGACCACCAAGGTGAAACAAGGCAACTGAAACAATTTCCCAAACCAATGATTCATTATCTAAATTCAACCAAATATCCAAATACCCATGCTCAATAAATTAAGCATAACACATTGCATGAAAAAAGACTAACATACCTCATGGTGAAAATGGATTACCATCTCCCATACTCTGAGTTGCTTGAATGTGATGAGCCTTGGTTGATCTGTACTAGAGGAAAATGAGGGGAGGCCTCTAGGCTTCCATCTATGGAAATGTTGATCATAATCATCATGGTTTAGATCATTTTCTCTATTACATGCATTGAGACATGATCTCCTCCAGTTACCCCTAGGCATGGGGGGTAACATTTGGCTCCAACATGGGGACATGTGATCATCGTAGAGTGCATGAGAACCTAAACATATCTGGTTGTTCAATACCTACAATCTTGCACCCACTTCAAACAATAAATCACTTTAGAAGTATCTGCTGGTGGGTGTGATCCACTAGATATCAATGATAAACCCAAACTACGCGGAAAATAGTTTTTTTTCTTAACTACAAAATGATAAAGAAAAATATTCAATGATCAAATGAAATTTCCTAACATGTATTCATTATGTACAAATGAGAATGTAACATGTATATAAGAGGATGAAAACTATACTATCATGAATGCATGATGCATGGTATATACAAATGGAATGCATGATGCATGGTATATACAAATGAAATGCAAGATGCAGATGCCCTAACCTACCTTCACTAATCCATGTTAGTTCAATAAGTCTAGGTATAATCGGTATAATCATATGACCGATGTAACCATCCCAACATTTTATTAGAATATCTACCCCCATGCTTCATCACAAACCAAAATAAGGACACGTCAAGCACAAAAGGATCATGAGTTGGGGCATACATCATACCATAAATAGTCATAAAATCCAACTCATGGAGGTGGAGGGAGGGACAAAATTGCAACAAGGCATTATCATAACCCTTCCCTATCCATCCTAGGACAAGGCCAAAATAATCAGATGAAGGAAAATCCTCATCCTTAGGCACCAAGACAACACTCGATGACCAAGAAGGAATGAGAAGGAACCTAAGGATAACTATAAGATTTCCCATGGAAGAAGAAATAGCTAAGTAGGGGATCAAACCAAGCCTAGAGAATTTTTTTTTCTCCTAACCCAAGGCTTGTTGGTCATGTGTGTGAAACCGAAAACCCTCACAACAAACCATAGGTTGAAAAAAAATCTATCCTATAGGAAAGTGAATGTCATGAGAAGCGTTCCCAACCATATCTATAGTGGAATAACAAGGTGAAAGAAGAGGTGGCTATAAATTATTGTCATAAAATTCCTGCTCCGGGAAAACCATGTCCTTACCCCTCATCAAAATTAGAGCATGACAGTGGTTGAAAATTTTCTTCTTAGAATAAATTCAAGTGCTCAAAGGAATAAGTATCAAACACCCCAGGATACGATTGGAAATCATCATGAGAATGTTGTAATAAGTCATCCCTGGTTTTTTGGAACAAATATGTGATCATTTCATATTCTTGTTTCCAAGCATATGAATAAGTAGAAATCACATATGGTTGTTCTAACAACAACAATTGAAAATGTCCCTCAATGTCATAAATGGGATCTCCATTAAAGTCGTAATGAGTCACATCCTATTTACATCTCCCAACATGTATAAACTCATCAATATTTTCAATTAGATCATCACTTTCATTATAGCATGAAGGGACTAGTGTATCCAAAGGTTCCTCTAGAACTTCTTCACTTTCCAAATAATGAAATAGAGGATCATCAAAATCTTGGAAAGGAGTATAACTTACCACGTTATTTTATTCATGTGCAGGAGGAATGGAAAATTGGATGACTTCATCAAATGGAGGAGAAAACACCAACACTTACTCTTCATGAGGATCCTCTTCATGGATTAGGTATTCAACAAGGTGTGTTTCTTTGACATATTCACAAAGCAACTCATGTTCGTGTATTTGGTGATCTTCCTCATGATTCACCTTTTCAGGCTCTCGTTCTTTAGTCAAGTCTTCGTTTTATTTAATAGAATCATGAGGTAATTCTTGCTCCTCCTCAAGGCGTTGATAACCCTATTCATAAGATTCTTACTTGGTTTATTTCCTTGGAGATGTACAACCTTGTTCATCCAAGGCATGGTCAATACATGGAGGTTGTTTGCTAATAAATTCTTCATTCCTCTCTTGTTTTTCCAGAGGGGGGACTTCGTCAAGGTTTGAATATTCTAAATCGTCCCTTTCTTCTCCCTCCACATTGAATTCCAATATCTTTGATAAAACCCAAGGTTGGTCATACTTCTCTCGAATGATGGCACACAGTTGTTTTACTTGGAAGTATGCCTTAGCAAGATCTTCCTCTACTGAGACCTTGAAACATAGCACATACCTCTCCACTCTGAGGTCACACTCTTCTCATCTCTATGCACAAAGTTTAATAAATAGATGTACATATTTGCATTGATCAACTATTTCCTTGCAAAACCTTTTATCTTCTCTAACACTTTATTTCAACCTTTGGGAGAAGTATTCACATTGTTCTTCACATATTTATTCTTCTTCAAAGGTTTCTTATTGAAGGGCCACCTCAAGCTCTTGAATGGTGTCTTCATGTGCTTGACCACTTGGACCCCAATATTCAAGAAATATTATAATGAGATGTCTGAGGGAAGATACACTTTTTGGTTTAATATTTTTTGCAAGCCACATTGATATCTTGATCGGTAATTTAACAAAAAAAAAGATTGTTCGCACATATTCATGTATCAGGTTTAATCTTTTCGTGTATCTTATAAATTTTTCAATATAGGTAAAAACGGAGGACCTATCACCATAATGCTTTGGACAACCATCAACCCACTCTAGGAGTCTGTGATTTGGGTATCCATGAATGTTATTGATATCAATGAATGGATACCTATCGTGAAAATCCCATGGTTTCATGACTCCATCACTTGAAAATGATCAATATCACAAAGTTGAGAGTATGATTACACCTTGGAATATGTTAGTGGAGTCACCAGGTGATCCCCCTTGAATCATCAAAGAAAGGTGACGGGACTACCCTCAGTGGAGTCGCCAGGTAAACTTGTAAGATAAGGGCTTCGGGAGAAGTTTACCAAAGATATGTTGTTTGAGGAGAATGACTCAATCCTTCTTGACAACGACGCCAAAATGTTATTGCAGGATTTGTACCTATTAAAATCCCAACACAAGACCCCAAATATTGCGTAACTATGGAATATCCTACCATTGTCACCTTAGTAAGAACTTCCCTCATTTTAGTGATGGAAGAGGTCTACCATAAAGGAGACTTCCCCGGTGACCTGAAGGGATCAAAGTGGAAACTATAGTATCCAAGCCTATCACCCCCTCTCTTGATCACCGAGAGAGTGGTCTAGGTCAAGGTAGTAGAAGCGGTATGAAATTTTTTGAGTACCTTCCCAGAAAAAGAACAATTTACAACATATATATGATTATTTCCAAGTCCAAACATGCAATTAGTACCTATTAAAGACACTATACAAGATAAGTTGCATTAGTTGTTATAAATTTTCAATAGTAAACAATGATATGACAACAGTAAATGATTTATAACATCAAAAACAATTGGTTCTTATAAATGCAACAATTGACCATGAAAAGCTTAGCATACATCTACTAGAACATTATCCAATTGTTAAATGCAATTTCTGGATATGTTAGGCCACCTTTACAAGAGTGTATACAACAAATTAGAGTGTTATTGGATGGATGTAGAAAACTTTTATAACAACAAAAAATTGTCCAATGAGTTTTCCAATGTTAGTGTTAGTTAGGTTAGTAGAATGCTTAAGAGAGTTGAGAGAATGAGTTTTTCAAACAATTCACCATGATAATTCTTTAAAAATAGTTCCTTTTAATGGTTATGGAGTCTTATAACAACAAATGCTGCTAAACTTGAACTTGATATAATTCCAACGAAGAGGTAGGATTCAAACCCTAAGGTGCAAGCACATTTGAGCAGTAGGATTTTAATATTGAGTAGAAGGATTTATAGGGTGCAAGCACATTTGGACAATATAAATCGTTCCTCCCTTCTTGTAGCTTCAACTAGGTCAAAAATAAAAAGTCTATGGATAAAATCCTAAAGTGGTAGCACTTTAGGGATTTAGGGTTCTAACCCTAGCAAGGATTCTTTCGCAAATTTTGGACAAAAATCACCTTGTGAGAGGAAGGAGCACTTATCTTCCTTTCTTAGGGTTTCACCGAGCAAGACGTCTAGCATAAAATGACAAATTTATCATGAAACATTGATAGCATAAGAATAAATCATAGAAAATTCACTTACTTCATCCAAGAAACCATGAGATAAAACCCTAATTGCAGAGATTCCCATCCAAAATTAGAAAAAAAACCATCCACAAGTGACCTTCCAAGTATATCACGTGAGAGAGAGAGATAGCCAATGACCCTTAGAGGGAGAAAATTTCAAAATTACTCTCACAAATGGTGAGAAAAGATGATGTCAAAATTAAATGTGAGGGTAGCCTTTTTATATGAGGCTACCCGAATACAATTTGTCCACACAATTTCTCAAGAACATAATATGAGTGGGTCCGACCCATTAATTTACCTCTAACATAATTCCAAAATACAAATATAGATCATAAAACCCTAAAATGTTGGCATCATGCTCCAACAAGGTGACGTCAAGCTAGGAGAATGTGACATCATCCCTCTAAGGAAAATGTTGGGCCTCCAAAGGCCATGCGACATCCTCTGAATGGTGGAAGAGTGTGAAGTGAGGTGTTTCCCCACCCCAAGCCATGCCAATCATCTCTAGAAACAAACCATCCACCAAACCCTAGCCAAAAATATGACATCAAAGGATAGAGTGTGATGTCAAAGGCCTCCAAAGGACACATCCAAGGCTAAGAGAGGTGCAATGATATCTTTGAGTGATGTACAAAGGCTTGCTACTCAAACATACTCCATCCTCTGTGCACCAAATCTCTAGGGTGTTTTTCCCAGTCTGTGGGTGTTACACATTATTTTGGTCACCCTAGTGATCAACTAACGATATGTGCATGAATCACTTCCATGTTCCCTGAAGAAACTAAAAGAGACTTTCTCCATGTGAAAAATGGATTATCTTTTTTTCCTTAAAAACCATATCAAAGGAGATCGTTGCAATATGCTCAATGCTTGGGATGCAACGATGCTTGATTGTTGCATGATACACCAAACTAGACTGCGGCGTCGCCACATAATCCCTGTGCATAGGGTGCGATGATCCTCAAATAAGAGAAAAAGTGAAATTCACGAAGGTTCTAGAAGGGAATATTCTAGAAGATGAGGTGGCCTCCAATTGGTTTGGATCTTACTCACTTCTTTGATTTAGTGGGATCATTCATCTCTCTTTCACCCTATATAAAGAGATATCTCTCATGGGAAAGGCTAGGATTGCTTATGCATGAAGAATTATGTTGTAGATTATACTTGAGATAGCTTTGATTTAGCTCTCCAATTCAGGTTGTGAATACTCTTCATAAAAAGAATTGGATAAAAGGTGTGTGTTGAAGAAAAGGGCCACTATAAGGAACCCTGCAACATGAAGGCATGAATTGTATTCTCCACTTTCATTTAATGTAATGCAGTAATACATTTCTTCCCTATAAAGGTGTCTCTACTTTTATTTTATAACTCCTTGATCTTATACATAGAATTCATTGGAATATATATCATTGTTCTCTGTCTTTGTTGGTTTGTGCTTCTTAACAGGTTCACCATCCTAAAAATCCAAAGATGGAGCGGTAAGGATGACACTAGCGAGGATCAAACACCGTTTAAATGGTATGTCATTTTTCCCTCTCTGAACTATTTTATATTTCAATGAAATCTAAGGAGAAGCTTGTATTCTGCCTTGTTTTTTTCTAGCTTCCTGTTGAAACTAGGTATATTAGTTTGTGTTCTCACTTACCGATTTGTCCGATAACAAAATTGGAAACCATACGGGGGAATGCCCTCTTTTGGTTTTTTGCTTCTTATTTGCTTTTAGCTGGCTTGCTTTTGGTCAATTTCATTCTCTGAGTCTTTGGGTGATCCATCTTGACTCCCTGGTTCTGAAAGCTCATTGAGAAACTTTGTCCTCTTTTCAATTTTTCCTTATGTTCAGTCATCGTCGCACCTTTATTGTGTGAACCAAAATGACGAAGTCGCACTGTGTTTTTCTTTCAGCCTGCGGCGATCCTTCATCGTCGCACTGCTTCTTCATCCTGCGATGATTCCTATAGAAATTTTTGGAGTGACAATCAACTTTTTTCTCCTTGCCCAGATTTGTCATTACTTCTTGGGGTGAACTTTTAGTCTTAGTGAATGATTATTTTTCATCTTTTAGCCTGAATTTGATTGTTTCTCAAGTATTGAGAGTCTTTTTCATAATCTTTATAAGTTTTATCATTTACTTCTTATTGCAAGGGTATAATCTCAAGGATTTGTCCCTGAGTGCTTGCTAGATAAGTTGGATTGATATTTTTGAGTTTTGGATTGATTTTTTAGGTTTTGGATTGTTGTTGATTGGATTTTTTTTTTTGTTTGCATACGACAAATAAATTTTCTTATCTTTTCATTTTTTGCTTGCATTATGAGTTTAGTTTGGGAAATAGTGTTGTGAGTGCATTGATATTCTTGGACAAATTTTTATTTTTTGGATTACATCTCTATTTTGACTTGAAAAGGAAAGGATCGAAGTTTATTTTTCTATTAGTAATATTTAGAAGAAATTTTTTGCATTCAAATATTTGTTGAAAAAAGAGAATTTGAAAATTTAGTAGCTTCGATTGTTTGAAATCAATATCATTCAAAGATTGAAGAAATTGTGCTTTGTAATTTTTGTATTCTGGAAAGAGAAACCTTCTCCCGTGTGTAATTAGAGTTCATCGAATGAAAATATTTCATATCATCTATTTTTGCATTTTATTGGGTCAAGGTCAAATACTTCATCAGTTTCATTTCCGTTTCCATTTTTGAGTAAGCAACAACCATTAAAATTCAGTGTAATTTTAAAATCTATCTAGCAACTTTTATTTTCTAGAACTTTTATACACCAACATTAGCTAGGATAGCACTTTGGAATAGGTTGTGAGGCACACTCTCCAAAGCATCAAAACTCCCAATAGTATCTTGTGATAGGGAGAGTTTAAATCCACTTGCTACATTTTGTCCTGGCAATCCCTTCTAACACAAGGGTCAATCACGAGGTCGCATTAGGGCCGACAGAGTTACTCACTCTGCTTTGTTGGTCTTAGTGTAGATATTGCATGTATTATTGTGGGTCACTTGAGAAGAAAATATCGTGTGGACCTTCTTGAGGAGATTTTGGGCATCGATACCCTGCCCTTGTGCATGGATCAGACTATCGACTGCTTCCCCAGGAATCATTGTTGTAATTGATAACCTTAGTGGCCTATATATTTAGAGTCTTTACACGAGGTGACTATGGAGGGGCAAGTCTTCACGGTACCTGGAATCGACATTGGCCAAACTCACTCGGGATCCTTGGAGGGTATACCCACGATTATGTGTGGGATCTTGCACCAGGGTGTAAGTCCGTTAAGCAGGTCATCAATGTAACTTTTCAACCCACTTTATCCTAGCCGCTTCTTGTATTGATTTCATGACATTGGATTTCATCACCAACTAGTGACTTCGAAATAAGAAGGTTTGTTTGCATGTTTGATATATAGATTTTATTAGTGAGTGTTGTTTGTTTCTCTAGTTGGGCATAGATTTCTTTCATTATTTTTTTGGTGCGGCCAACATCGGGCCTCGCCATTCACGTAGGATGCAAGGGTTCCTTCGGATGAGCCAGAAGAATAGACTCCTTTGCTTCCTAATTCACCAGAGGGTCCTTCTTTTGAAGGAGTAGTCAATAACGACGTGTCCTCTAAGATTGGAAGTTCTACTCCATTGGTAGAATCAACACTTCCTGTAAATCCGTTATTAAGTGTTATACAAGATCCACTTTTGCTCCGAATAAAATCATTGAGAGATGTTGTTGCTGAAGACTATACTAGAATACCTATTGGACCTTACACAGAGTCTGGTTTAAGCGATCCACCCTTTCAGAGTGAATTGTTTAGAACTCTGATTCATACTGCTGGAATTTTTAACCCTAGCTCAGTCCCCGTCTGTTCTTTTTGGAGGACCTCCTCGAGACACGATATTTTTGATAAACTAGGAATGATCCCAAATCAACCTATGTCATCACATACACATGTGACTTCCATTGCTTATACAGTACCTTTAGATCATTTTACTAGGACGACCAGTAATGTTGTCATAGTTTCAAACCAATTGTTGGTTGGTTCTCATACAATTCTTCCCCTCCAACTCACTAGCTCTACCACAGTCCCACAGGTTACACATTTTCTACCGGAAGTCCGGTCATACCTCAATATCCTATTGGAATTCCACTTCCATATAGATAAAGTCCATCACTTCCACCTGGGTACAATTCTCTTAATACTTCTATTGCTAATCCTGCCCATAGTCCATCTGAAGGGCCTAATATTTTTATTCCACCTGGGTATAATGATGCTAGCGGTTTTATTCCCACACCTACCCAGGTTCTATACAAAGGGCCTAACATTCCTCCTCCACCTCCACTTTGAGGATCTAATCGTCCTGGCCCAAGTAACTTCAATCAAGTTGGAGGCACAAGTCATTCTGTCACTTTTGGTTTTCAAATTCCTGTGGGAGGCCAACCTCAAGTTGGGGTCCAACCCCAAGTTGGGGGGAAACCTCAAGTTGGGGGCAACCCCAAGTTGGGGGTCATAACCTAGTGTACGAGCAATATGCACCTGGATTACAATCTCAACCTTGTAATTTTCCTTTCCAAGGAAATCAACAACCGCCTAGGGGGAAAACTCAAGTAAATTCTTTTGTACCCCCTAATCCCAAACAAGCATATCCAGGATCTGTAAATCCTACCTAGGGCCAAGTTTTTCAGTCTAATGCTCATTTCCAAGGTAGCATCCCAAATCAACAAACAAATGTTGGCTAGTTGACTCAAAACCCTTCATAACCGAATTTGATAGGACCCTCTAACTATATACATACTTCTTATGGTCCTACAGGTATACCTACGGGGTTACCTCCTCAAAATTACCAGTTTCCTCAAGTGAACACACAATTTCCATTTCTAGCTACTTTGGATTTACTGGATTTGTCTAGGATTTTGAATGATCCTATTTTGCATTCTCCTTATTGGTCGGTCATACCTGCCAAATTACCATCAAACATTCCTAATTTTGACGGTCTATCGGGAGAAGACCCAAACAATCACGTCATGACATTTCATCTCTGGTGTTCATCCAACTCCTTGATGGATGACTCCATTAGATTACGTCTTTTCCAATGAACTCTTAAAGGTTCAGAAGCCAAATGGTATATCGAATTTCCATGAGGATTCTTCAATGATTTCAACACCTTAGCTATGGCTTTATTAACGCATTACCAGTTATCGATACGATATGAGACATGAACCGAAATTTTGAGTTCATTTAAACAATCCTCTTCTACTCATATTTTAGATCATATTAATGAGTGGGGGAGGAAAAGGCGATTAATAAAAGTTCCCCTTCCTGATCAATTGTTGGTTGAGTGGTTTACCAAATCAATTATCGGTCCTATAGCCCGTGATGTTTCCATGGGCAGTGTCGTCACTGAAGAGAAGTTGATTAGTCATGCTCAATACTTAAATCTCATTTATTCACAAATGGGCACGCTATATGACTTGATCCCTGATGCTCCTTTCCCGTCTACAAATCCAACCCCAACACCTCCAGTAGCTTCTCATGCTACTGATGGTGTGATTGGAACTTTTCGTGATGAGACTTAGTCCAAACAAGCCAATCATTCCTATCCCAAATCTACTACTGCTAATATACAAAATAATACTCCTCCGACTCCTTCTCTCGGTAAAACTTATGAGGTTAATACAATTCAGTCTACACCTACCGGTAAAAATAAAAATAAAAAGAAAGAGAAGGGTAATAATAAAGAGGATACAAATAATAATAAAAAATTTGATAAACCCAAGACTCTTCTTGCTGATGATAAAGAAAAATTAAAACCTCGTTGTCCTTGTCTTATCTATGGTGAGGATCATTATACGAAATATTTTCCGAGACCTGCTGAGGTTAATAAGTTGTTGCAAGGGACTGAGACACCTCCTACACCCGCCATTTTGTCACAACCGTTTCCTTCTCAGCAGCAAGCCCAAGTGGTTATTCATGACCAAACTTCTCCCTCTACCACATCTTATGTACTTATGTGTACTGGTGACTCCAAGAAGAATTAAGTTGCAGTCGCTACTCGATCCAAAGATTATTCTACTTCTAAAGAGAAATTTGATGATTCACCACCTCCATTGGTTCAACCTCCTCCATCAACTTCACCTCCCAACAATCCTCTTTATCTCGAACGATAGAGTCTAGATACAATTCTTCGTTCACCTCCTAAGGGCGTTGTTCTTAATTCATCATTTAAACCCCACGCACGTGCTGCTCAAAACTACAATATTGTAGAATATCTTGCACAAACACCTTCTGCGATGTCGGCTCTCAAAGTCCTCCAAATTTGTCCTATGCAACATAAGGCACTATTAAAGGCTATTGGTGGAATTGATCCTACTGATACAAGATTGATAATATTTGAATTGGAAGATCACATTCCAAGACTACTTCATCAATTAGCGTTTCAAATACAAGTCATTGTGGAAAATAAGAACATTTGTCGAACTATTGTTGATGAAGGAGATTCGACTTGCATCATGTCCGTTACTTGTTGGAAAGCCATTGGCTCTCCTGCCCTTACCGAGTCACACAATACTCTAAAATCTTTTAATGGTACAATATTTAAACCTTATGGTGTTCTTCCTTCGTTATCTATTGCGTTAGAAGAAAAAGAAGTTATTGTTGAGGTTGAGGTGTTTTATGCGCCTCTCGATTACAACCTTCTACTTGGCCGTAGTTGGATTGATTCTACGTGCGCAGTTGTTTCTACTCTTTTCTGTGTGATACATTTCCCTCAACAAGGAAAATTTTCTATCGTATATCATCTCCCCTTCTTTAGTTCCGATTCACGTACTAGTAACATTCCTTTCATTGCAAAAACACCTCCTGGTTATGAGAATGTCGGTGTGGGTCTTTTAAAGGATTCATCATTAATGGGTACTTTCCCCATTCCACCACCCGATGTTCCTCCTCCTTTTGTAGCTTCAATTACCATGATTTGGCCACTGTTGGCAAAACCCCTAGTTCTTATGACCCTTGGATAGTACCTATCTTTGACGACTGTCTTAGTTATGGTGATCAAATGCCTTTAACTCTGGTAGAATTGGATTATCAAGTTATTCAATCGAAAACTCTTTCTCCTCGTTCTCTCTTAGATATGTCTCCTGATCCATTTCATGTGGTATTTCACATCGATGAGATGATCATGACATTTATGTCCATGGCATATACCCGATGGGATGATGGAAATCATCATTCTATCCTCTTCCTAGAACCCGAGACTATAGAGAGTTATCAACGGATTTTGAATTCGTATACTGTCGTTACTATTCCCCCTGCTCCTGAACCAACACATGATGTTTTGTACAAAGGGAAATTGGGAAATATTTCACCCACCATCCCTCTAGATATTTCGATTAATCCTAGAATCATGGAAAATGTTCATATCGGTGCCTCCTGTTATCCTGATGAGATCTGAATTTACAAGGCCCTTTTCCAAGAATTATGTGACATTTTCGCATGGAGTTACGAACAGATGCCTAGAATTGATCTATATATTGTTTTACATGAAATTAAGACATACCTAGACGCTAAACCCGTTCGACAGAGACTTCGCCCAGTTCATCCACGCAAAGATGCTTCTATTAAACTCGAAGTTGAAGAACTTTAATTAAAGTCATTTTTGTCTATCCTGTAGCATTAATTGATTGGGTATCCAATCTTGTTCCAGTTACAAAGAAACAAGGTACGATCCGTGCTTGTGTTGATTATAGGGATATCAACAAGGCTTGTCCCAAATATAATTATCCAACCCCTTTCGTTGACCAGATCATTGACGATTGTGCCAGGAGTGAAATCTTCTCTTTGATGGATGGAGTCTCCAACTATAATCAAATCAATAGTTTAGCTCTGGATCAACATAAGACTAATTTTATTTTTCCTTGGGGTACCTTCGCATACCAGGAACTCCCTTTTGGTCTCAAGAATGCTGGAGACAATTTTCAACATGCTATGTCTTATGATTTTCATGATATTAAGCACATTGTACAACCTTACCTAGATGATTTACCAGTGCATTCCATGCGTCGCCAAGATCACCCGTCACACTTAAGAGCCATTTTCCTACGCTGTCGATATTATCACATACGATTGAATCCACATAAATGTGTTTTTTGTGTGGATTCCAAAAAAATTCTTGGTTTTATTGTTTCCACACATGGGATTCGAGTGGATCCTTTGAAGGTTGAAGCTATTCTCAATTTTCCTCCTCCTTCTACCTTACGCCAACTTCAAAGTTTTCAAGGGAAGGAAAACTTTTTACATCAATTCATTCCCAATTATGATGAACTAATGAAAGTTTTCAATCAACTTCTTAAGAAGGGTCATGATTTTGTATGGGATGACACTGCTAACAAAGCCTTTGAAGCTTTGAAACTTGCCTTAACCCTTACACCACTTTTATTTCCCCCCGATTATAGTCAAGATTATTTCTTATACTTGGATGCTTTAGACTGTACCATAGTTATGGTTCTAGTCCAAGAGGATGATTCACATGATTCACATGTTATTTACTATTTGAGTCAGAGTCTCACGACCATTGAAACCAAATATATGCATGTGGAGAAACTGGCCTTGGCAACTGTTCAAGTTGTTCAACATTTTCGTCTTTATATCTTATTGCGCAAAACCACCATCATTTTTGATTGAAATCCTATGAAACATATCCTTACCCAACAATTGCTGGGGGGAAAATACTCCAAATGGATAGTGATTCTCCAGGAGTTTTATTTGGAGTTCGAGCGAGCCAAGTCAAAGAAATATTTTTTTTTTTTCCGAATTGATATGTGACCTTCCCTCCACTGAGACAAAAAATGTGGCAGGTGATTCTTTTCCTGATGAGTCTCTCTTTCTGATAAGTTCATATGACATATAGTATGGAGACATTATCATTTATCTCCAAACCCAAACTTTCTGTCCTGATATTTCTCGTGTAGATCGTCATCGTGTTCGGTATCAAGCCCATCAATACATTATCCTCGCTGATACACTTTACTGTCGTGGTATTCATTATGTATTTTGACGATGTCTAACCTATGATGAAGCTGAGAAATCTTTAAATGACTGTCATTCTAGAGCATGTGAAGGTCATATGTCTGGGTATGACACTGCCCAAAAGATATTACAAGTTGGTTACTTTTGGACTTCGTTGTTTAAGGATTGCATTATTGCCATTCAGAAATGCCACGCTTGTCAAACATATAACAATAAAATACGATCACATATTGATCCTCTTTACCTTGTAGTTTCCGTTGGTCCATTCGCTAAATGGGGCATTGACTTCATGACATGTAACTCTCACTCGGACGGGGGGCATGGATACATTATTGTAGCCGTGGATTATTTCACTAAATGGGCCAAGGCAATTCCTACATTTGATAATACTGGGAAAATTGCAACTTTGTTCATATTCAATCATATCATTACTAGGCTTGGTGTCCCTCAAGCCATCGCCACTTACCATGGTAGTCATTTTCGAAATTTCATGATGTTTGAACTTACTGATAAGTTGGGTATTCGACATGAAAACTCAACCCCTTACTATCCACAGGCCAATGGCTAGGTTGAAGCAATCAACAAAGTTCTAACTACTATGCTTCAACGGATGGTAGGAATTCACAAGTCAAGCTGGCACATAATTCTCTTTTTGGCATTATGGGCCTATCGGACATCCGTTAAATATGACTTAGGATTCACACCTTTCCAATTAGTATATGGTATCGAAGCTATTCTGCCAATTGAATGTGAAATCCCATCTTTGAAACTAGCTGTCAAACTTCTCCCTAACACCTCAGTCGAAGAGGAACATCACTTGTATTTTATGCAATTAGAAGAGACTCATCATGATGCTACTTTAGTCATATAAACTCAGAAGAAACGTGTCAAAGCTCAATACAACAAGCATGTCAAACCACATGTTTTTTCTCAAGGTGATTTACTTCTCCTTTATGAACATGATCGTGACTTATTGGGGGCAGATAAATTTGAGCCCATGTGGCATGACCCATATATAGTTAAACGAGTGTTGGAGAAAGGGGCTTATGACATGGTAGATTATGATGGAATTCCTTTGGGTAAACCCAAAAATGGGCTTTACTTGAAGAAGTACTATGCTTAAAACATTTTTTTCATGAGTGCTTTGTATTTTAGTGTATCATACTTTAGTGTGATTTTTTTGTTTCTTGTTCCGCCTTTAAGATGCTTACATTGCATTGTGCTTGGTTTCCAGATGTCGACGTCTTCGTTACCCTATATCAGATTTGTTGATGGGGCTAGTCGCAATACTCAAAACCTAGATTCTGCTGCATGGGAAATCTATGCACCTACAGACGATTTGATCAGTCTACACGATGTTTTCCTTAGCCTTGCAACTAATAATATCACAGAATACAGTGCAGTTATTGAGTTATTAAATGACGCCATTTCATTTGGAATCCTTCATATTATTGTATGACTTGATTCAAAACTAGTAGTACTGCAATTGAGTAACATTTATTCCATCTGAAGTCCTACATTGTTACAAGTATACTTAAGAATTCTCCTCTTGGAAATACATTTTGATTATATTGAGTATCAACATATTCTTAGATGTCTAAACACATTAACATATGAATTGGCTAATTATGTTTTAGACATACATTTATCCCATTTATAAATCCAAACAAACATTTAAAAGACAAGTAAGCCAGTAGGAACTTTATATTAATACGTCAAAAGTTACAAAAACGTGTTTGTCTTAAGACCAAAATGTCAAAATAGTGAAGCTCATAACTTCATATACATAATCATCAAGGATGTTTCTCACTATAAAAAACTATTTCCCGTGCCACTCGACGGAGCAGTCGAGCAATGGATGTTGATACGCCAATTGTATGGTGTTGGTAGCACCAAGGTAACTCATCCACTATGATGTCATGGATTTCCATGGTTAATCCCTCAAGGTTCTGTTCAATCTCCTTGAGATCCTCAACATCCACCCCTCGAACCACCACTGCTCCTATCCCTCCACGTATCTGAATAGGAGATGATCCTGGAGGTCGATAAGGTGCCACATCTACATTTTTGAGAGCACTTGATTAGTCTTGGATAAATGACAAAAAATGTTTATAATTAAAATACCAAAAACAACGTATAATGAAAAAATTATTCTTACCTATCTCTCCCCATTGAGAACCCTCAGGTAATTCCAAGTCGGAGTCTCCACGGAAGTCGGTCCCGACATAAGCATATTTCTCAACCATAATTAGCCGATCCCTCAGCCACTGGAAGAAATATTGGTCATATTTGATGATTGACACGCCACCATGATGGGCCATCAAATCCACCCATCTTTTCATACAAGGATCCTGTGGAGTGGGTATTCCCCATTCCACATGTTTTAGGCGTAAGATGAGGACCCTCTCTAGGAAGAAGGATACCAAAATAGATCCATAGATGAATTTTTTCAATCGACCATTCCTACTCTTTGTTAGTTGTTTCTTCATGTTTTTCAGAAGACCCTCGCACCAATTGAAAACCTGAGGCTCCATACACTCTATAGCATACTGAAAGTGGATTTGTAAATCCATGTGAGGAGCCACACTCCCTGCCATCTAAGTGATAGTGTAGAGGATAGTTCTCAAAGGTAAATTTTGAACATCCCTTATGGAAACCTTTACACTATGCTTTTCTGTACCTGGTACGCAATGATGTGCAACATAATAGTCCATGGGTTCTCCACCACCTCTATTTCCCGAGAGTGATACTCAAGATCCTCAACGAGATAACCTCGTCAAGAATTAAATTCCATCAATCTCCAAGGTAAGTGTATGCACACCCACATGAAAGGCTTGTTCATTGGCACCCCACATGTGGACTAGGTACTCCAATAGCCTTGGATGGGCTCTCATGCACTGAAATTTGAAAAATTTGAGTAAGACACACTCCTGGAGTGCCATGATAGTGCCCAGGTCATTCCCAACAAAGTAATCTTCTTCCTCGTGCTCACGTTCCCTCCAATCGATCATAATGAATGATGAAAACCTGCCAAACAACATTAAAGGATAATTAGATTCATCAAAATTCAAAAGTTGGAAGTTTTCCTAGCTCTTTTTCCCTTTTTAAAATTTGAGTTGCGGTTGTCGCAGGGGCTCTCTTTTCCACAGAGTGGTGTCATCGCACCCTGGTTGTGGAACCCCTGCAATGATTTGGGATCGTCACAGTTCATGATAGGGTGAGTCTGCGACGATCCCAAAGCGCAATAACCCCTAAAAAATCACCCTTAACTAAAATACGAACCATTAAAAATGAAAAATTGAACCACGAAAAGAGAAAGGGGAAGGAGAATACCTTTTTGATGAAAGCGGTTCGAGAAATGGTTCACCAGGCGCTCTAGAATCGTCGCTTGAAATTTGGAAGAAAAAGGAGGTTTTTGGAACTATTTGGGTGAAAATACAAATGAAATGGTAAATGAACTATTTTGACCTATTTTATTCACTTTTTACCATTTTAATTTCAAATTAAATTAATTTTTGAATATTTTTACCTATGCCCTAAGCCTAATGAACTTTACAAAGTGTCTATTACAGGTTGAGAGATCCGAGGACCAGACTTTTGATATGGATCCTCCAGTTTTGGTCGTTTTTGTGTGTTTTTCTTATGTACATATAATTTTAGGGCTTTTCAGGAAAAACTCCAAGCATGGTCTTAATTATTTCTCACACTCGTGAAACTATGAGAATGTAATCGAGTAACCTTTTATTGCTTTTTTGGAATCACATTGGTAATACGAAAAACGAACCCTATGGAGTATCCTTTAAACTCTTTTCAAGATCCTTAAAAATGAAAAGATAGCCGAGCAACCTTATTCTTTTCACACTCGCAAAAGTATTTGAAGAAAAGGTCTGATAAGCAGTAGAATATATCTTTTTCAGTCTCGTCAGACTAACTTACGAAAAAGGACATTTTGGAGTTTTCTTTAAGTGTTTTTCAGACTCTCTAAACATGAAAACCCCCAGAGTTTTCTTTCTTTAGACTCATAAAACAAGCATTGAAAGGCCCATATGGGATTGAACCACTTAGTCAATTGTAGTCTAAGTATGGGAATGCCTACCTCAGAAGATGGTATATTATTATGAAAATGCTTGATTGTTTGCAGGTTCCCAATCAACGTGCTCCTTGTTTTCAACACACACATTCTACAATGTATTTCAGTTATCATAGATTCCAACTTCATAATTTATGGGGCATTCTGTTACACATTATTTTGGTCACCCCAATGATCAATTGACAATATGTGCATGACTCATTTCCATGTTCCCTGAAGACACTAAAATAGACTTTCTCCATGTGAAAAGTGGATTATCTTTTTTTCCTTAAAAACCATATCAAAGGAGATCGTCGCACTCTGCTCAATGCTTGGGGTGCAACGATGCTTGATCTTCGCATGCTGCACCAAAATTGAACTTCGGCGTCGCCGCAAGCTGCCTGTGCATAGGCTACGATGATCCTCAAACAAGAGAAAAAGTGAAATTCACAAAGGTTCTAGAAGGGAATATTCTAGAAGATGAGCTGGGAATATTTAGTGGGATCATCCTAATCTCCTCATCCATCCCTCTTTCACCCTATATAAAGAGGGATCTCTCATGGGAAAGTCTAGGCTTTCTTATGCATGAATAATTCTGTTGTAGATTATACTTGAGATAGCTTTGCTTTAGCTCTCCAAGTCAGGTTGTGAATGCTCTTCATCAAAATCATTGGAGAAAATGTGTGTGTTGAAGCAAAGGGCCATTGGAAGGGACCTTGAAACATCAAGGCATGGGTTGTATTCTCCACTTTCATTTACTGTAATGCAATAATACATTTCTTCCCTATAAAGGTGTCTCTACTTTTATTGTATAACTCCTTTATCTTATACATAGAATTAATAGGAATATAGATATCGTTGTTCTCTCTCTTTGTTGGTTTGTGCTTTTTAACAGGTTCACCATCCCACAAATCCAAATATGGAGTGACAAGGATGACACTAGCGAGGATCAAACGTCGTTTAAATGGTATGTCATTTGTCCCTCTCTGAACTAGTTTATATTACAATGAAATATAAGGAGAAGCTTGTATTCTACCTTGTTTTGTTCTAGCTTCCTGTTGAAACTAGGGATATTAGTTTGTGTCCGCACTTACCAATTTGTCCGATAACAGTGGGATTTCATCCCATATGTGTGGCTTAATGACCAGAACTTCTCAAACCAAATCCCATATGTCCATATTCCAAGGTTATGAGAATGTGAGAGCCACTTTCTAAGGGTGGTGAGTCATTGGATGACCCATTTCTCTCCATCATACATGCCAGAGTCCTGTAATAAAGGCACAATGTATTGGGAAATTCCCACGATGTCCCTTAAGAACCATGTTAGGGTCATCCAAAACAAACCAAAATATAAAACAAGGTTAAATAAAGTTCATAAGAAACATCAATCCTTAGAACATGCAAAGTAAGTTGTAACTTAAGACATAAGCCATGTAAGATAATTCACCTCAGTATCCCCTTCAAGCATCACACCAGTCTAGGTCCCCACTTGAGTTACCAATTTTAAGTATGGGAGGGCCTTCATCCAACCCTATTATGTGTGCCACCTAGATAGGAAATAAAATAACCCAGGTAGAGGGATAGGTCCTGAGAGTGATAAGGGAAAGTAAAAACCCACCAAGAGTAAGTGTGAAAGTGATATTGTTTCATGGCTTAATTCATGGCTTATGGTGTTAATCCATATCTATGAGCGCCTTTGTGGAGGGTGCACTTGATCTTGAGTTACCCCATATTTGCGTGCCACCTTTTTCCAAACCCATTTTTGCCTTTTTCTAGTCCAAACTTTCATTTATATTTGCAAATTTGTGGTTCCCATTTTATATAGGGTTTTAGGCTATAACATTACTTTTTTGGGACCAAGGTGAGCACTTAAAGAGTAGAGCTCAAGTTGGACTGGATTTTGTTGGTCCTCCTTTGCTATGTTCACTTTCTTTTCTATCATAATTTTCTTATTCTTTTATAACATCCATGAGCAACCTCTGGGCCTTTATCCCCTCTTCTCATGAGAGAATGGACCATAGTTGAATTTTAGGATATTTGAAAGGATTTAAGATGGAAGGTGTCAAGTATGGTTGGGAGAATAATGTCACCCTTGGGATACCCCCCTAGTAATACCCCTTTTCCCTGGGTGGTGACAACATGGGACTAGGGCACAAAACCTGACCACCAAGGTGAAACAAGGTAACTGACACAATTTCCCAAACTAGTGATCCATTATCCGACTTCAACCAAAGATCCTCATCTCCATTTTCAAAAAATTAAGCACAACACTTTTCATGAAAGAAGGACTAACATACCTCATGGTGATAATGTCTTACCATCTCCCATACTCTAGGTTGCTTGAATGTGATGAGCCTTGGTTGACTTGTAATGGGAGGCAAATAAGGGGAGGTTGTTGGGATACCATCTATGGAAATGATGATGACCATCATCATGATGTATATCATTTTCTATATTGTGGGCCTCAAGACATGATCTCCTCCAACTACCCCTAGGTATGGGGGGTAACAATACTCATGTTACATCTCATCATACAACTCTTAGTCCATGTGTAATCTTATTTGGAAAATATTTCCCTGTATCTATACACATCTAAAGAAAACATATCAAATAACATTGTCCAATGATCATGAATAAACAATAAGGAATTCCATATACATGTCAATCATACATATCTTGACCCCATCCTGGGTCCACATATCTTGACTCAATATGGAGTCCATATGCACATGTGGTTCTTCTTATTGCACTTGAAAAACCATCAGTAGCATCATATAACATAATATATTTCATCATGTAACCACACGTTCATTTCAATATTCAATATAATTAAAAGAATATTTTTAAAGAATAAACCATAACAAATATATGTCCACATCAAGCAATAATCACATCAAATGTCTATATCACATCATCCATAAATGTATTTTTCAACCAATCAGGTCATTCTTGTAACTTGAATTCCCTTAAATAATAGCATCATATCAATCAAATGAAGTCAAATCAAAAGAGGGCACTACATATACCCCCTCTTCAGGAAACTTCATCCTGAAGTTCTAAAATAAATAAGGAAACTAATGATGCATATTAGTCACATCCTCCTAAGTAGATGAACTAGGACTATAACTATCCAACTAGACCTTTCCCTGGTCAACTAATTGACCTCGAAGCTATCAAGATTTCCAATCTAGCATGAGGATTGGTTCATCCTTCAAGGTCCCCTCAAGTGACATCTACAAATGAATCAAATCAATAACATAAGAATGATCTTAAATATAATGACGCAAAATAGACACATAAAAAATATCATGCATATGATCTAGAGATGATGGTAATGCAAGATGATAAGAAATCAATCCTAATATTTCAGTGATCTTAAATGGCCCCACATGTCGTGACGATAACTTGCCTACCTTGCCAATTTTAATCGAACTCTTTTGTAGTCTAACTTGCAAATACACTGTGTCTCCTTCTTTATAAGTTTTTACTATTTTGTGTGCATCTGCATAAATTTTTTGTCTGTTTTGAGCTTCTTTGAATATTTCCTTGATTGTTTTCATTTCCTCTTCCATTTTTTGAACAATTTCAGTCCAATTAGAACTCCCTCTTCAAGTTTGTCCCATCCAAGAGGAGTTCTACACGACCCACCATACAACAAATCTAAAGGTTCTATCTTTATTGAAATTTGATAGTTTTTATTATATGGAAATTTCAGAAGAGGTAAATACTCTTCCTAGGGATTATACTAGTCCATTACATGCATATGAAACATATCCTCTAGCATCTGATTTACTCTTTCTGTTTGTCCATCTTCTTTAGGATGATATGTTGTACTGAAATTAATTTGTATTCTCAATGTTTATTCAAAACTAGTCCAAATCCTTATCATAAATACTGAACCTCTATTTGAAATGATCTTTTCATAATTCCATGCAGTCTCCTTATCTCATTTATAAAAAATCTTTCTATTTCTGGTGCTTAGTAGGTAATCTTTATTGGAACATAATGTGCACTATTTTTCAAAGTATCCACTACTACTAAGATTGAGTCATGTCTTCTTGACTTCATAGGTAATCCTACTATGAAGTCTATTGAAATGACTTCCCATTTCAATTTTGGAATTGCATGCAGTTGTAAAAATCCTACTAGATGCCAATGTTTAGCCTTTACTTGTTGACATTCTGGACATCTAGCAAGTTCTAAGTCACGTGTTATGTAGTTCTCTTCAAGAGGTCTCAATTTTCTTGAAGTGTAGGCTATCACCCTACCTTCTTTCATTAGGAATGTGTCTAATCCTTCTATTAAAGAATATGTACAAACTAGAAATTATTGATCCATATTTGGTACCTTTAGTGTGGGAGTTGTTGTCAACAATTATTTAATCTTATTGAACACTTGTTCACACTACTCCATCCATATAAATTTCTTATTTTTCTTTTGAATTCTGTAACAAGATTTGCAATATTTAAAAAAAAATCTAAAATATCCCATAATAACCCACCAATCCCATAAAAGTACATACTTCATGTACATTTCGAGGTGTTGGTCATTCCATAATAGCTTATATATTTGTCTTTGTTGGATCCACAACAATTCCTTCTCCTAAAATGACGTGACCCAAATAACAAATCTCTGATTCAAAGAAAGAGCACTTAGAGAGTTTAGCATACATCTTATTTTTTCTAAGACACTATAATATGATCCTTAAATGCTCTTCATTCTCCTCTAGTGTCCTTGAATATATCAAAATATGATCCAAAAACACTTGCATGAACTTGTCAAGTTATTGTCGAAACACCCCATTCATCAAACTCATGAACACAACTGACACATTTATCAACTCAAATGGCACCACTACAAGCTCATAATAACCAAAACATGTCTTGAACACTGTATTAGTAATGCCCTCTTCCCTAATTCTTAACTGATGATATCCTGATCTCAAATCAATATTTGAATTTCCCCTTTTACTTGATCAAACATATCATCAATCCTGAGTGATGGATATTGATTCCTTATGATCATTTTGTTCGACTATTGATAATTGATATAAAACCTCCATGATCCATCTTTCTTCTTTACAAATATCACCAATGATCCCCATGGTGATATACTAGTATGAATAAATATAAAATCCAACAATTCTTAGAGTTGCATATGAAACTTTCACAATTCTGAGCTTGTCATGTGATAAGGAGTCTTCACAATAGGCTTAGTTCCTACTTTGAGTACAATTGTAAACTCCAAGTCTCACTTAGGTGGTAGTTGATGTAACTTTTCTAGAGACATGTCAGAAAAATTTGATAATATAGGATGTATAACTATGTTCACCATATCCTCTTTCTTGTTCATAGCTATCATAACATACAATTTGCAACTCTTCCTAATACTTTTCTTTAGTTGCATAATTGAAATAAATCTCAAAGACACTCCTCTATTATTCCTTGCTAAAATTCATTTGTGCCACAAGTCACCTATAAAGTAAATCATTTTACTCTTACAATCTAACACTGCCTCACGCTCTTCTAACTAGTCCATACCTATGATCATATCATAGGATCCCATGGTGGTAGTGTACAATGACACTTGGGTAACACATACACCAAGATTGAATTCACATTTCTAATTGATTTTCCTACCCCTTTTTTAACATCATAATCCATTTTTACCTATTAAAATCATCTTGACCAATTATGATCATTCCACATTTAGATAATGTGTTATATGAAATAACGTTTTTTTTTTCCTAAGTCTATCGATAATGAAATACATATACCATTAATCTTACCCATCATCTCGATTACTGTCGACTGATGATCAACTCAGTTGTTTTTCATTGTCGCACGAATCCTGTGGGATTTACCCAAATCACCAATAGTGTTCTAGCTCTGCCCTTAACTATCTCCTCTCACTACATGTGGTAAATCCCTCTATAAATGCATCTCTCCACATGTCCAACACCTCCTCTTAGGAGTTTCCCTCATACTTTGTAGACACACTACTTTGTTGATTTTGTTGTAGTCTAGCACCGCCCTCTTGCATCAATGGCCTGTATGGTGGCCTCTGACTTCTTGATTGACATCTGTGGCTCTCTATCACATGACCCCTTGGAGCATCCTTGAACTCTATCACTACATTATATGTGCTAAGTGAATTAGATCTTTGTCTATGTCCTCCTGAACTTGAAGGTTTAGATGGTGTTGATTGAGAACTTCCCATGAGTTCCTCCTTGTCTATGTAGCCCTATGAAATACCTCATGCAAATTAGGGGGCATAAATATAAGAAATTATGATTTTATGTTATATTTTATCCTGTAGAAGAATTTTTTGACCTACATATTCTATGTATTCATATGTAGTGCATACCTAAAATGTTCCATGAATTTTTTCTCATATTCTAGCATTGACATGTTGCACTATATTAGGGATTTGAACTCATTCAATTTCCTTTCAATGAACTCCTTAGAGATCTATCATTCTCTAAAATGATCCATAAAAGTTTTCCATGATATCTCAGATATATCCATACCCATCTAAGGCAATAAGGTTTTCCACCATAATAGTGCACTTTCCTTCAGCTGGAAGACAACCATATGCATGTTGAGATTATAAGTATAATCTATTAGTGTAAAACATATGGACTTATTCTCAAGCCATGCTTCAATTTCTTCTCCATCAGTGCAACCCAAAAATTATGGAAAATTAACTTTTTCTAGTTAAATATCTTTGACCATTAACATTATGGTGGTTTACTAGCTAATATCCAAGAATTGAAGCTCAAATTTCTTCCTAATTCAACCTGTTAATCAATGCATTAGACATTCTTTGAAATGACTACAACATTGAAACAACATCACATGCAAGTACATTTCCTTGAACATATGATCTTGGAGGAGATGGTAGAAGTGTAGGATGAAGTGGAGGTCATGCACCATGGTCTCCCACTGCCTTACTTCCACCTCTTCCTCTTCTTCTATCCATTGTTTCCCTTGCATCCCTGGGAATAAATTTCAAATTTCAATCAACTAAAAGGCGAACAATTATAATCAAGTGGAACTAATAATTGAACACATATATTTACTAAGCATGCAGGTCCACATGCCCTAGAATATGTAACCCCACTCTAATATCGTATGTAATTTTCTAGGCATGGGTTACAACTTTATTGAATTGGAAATGAAAGATTTCATGTTTATCCTCCCTTTATTTTTCCATAGTGTTCAAAGATGGAGCTTCCTCTTTGTCTTCAAATCCCAGCTAAAAACAATGATAGATGAAAATCTCTCCTGTAGTGTCCTCTCCTTCCTCAAGCATCTCAACAAATTCTTCAATGATTTGTTGTATGTCTACAAGATTTTCTTAAACATGTTGCTTTAGAAACTATTAAAATCTTCTTTATGTTGTACTTGACATCTAGTTCTTAGCTCAACTACAAAAATAACATTTTTTTTGGTATAAAACTTTCACTTTTGATCTATAGGTCGACGTATGCACTCTGAATATGTATGTTGTTTTTTTCTTCAAAAATTTCAAATTGCTCCTAATGCAATTTTTAGTAACCTCCCTGGTAGCGATGCCAAAAAGTGGTGGGAAAAATCATTATAGAAAGATATACTGAATCCACAATTTTCACTTTAACTATCAACCCAGGGATTGTGCAAAATTATGAGGTGGTGTGCACTATGTATGCAAATTGCAAAGGTAAAATATGAACTACTAATTCTAATATAAAACTATGACAAAGTAAACAATCAACTTTGATATCTCATTCTAAATCATTCCCCATGCACTTGGGTTCATGAATTTCACTCCTATCTCTTCTAACAATACACATAAGATATATGAAGGTATAGGTCACTTCCTCTTGGATGAGAAATCAATTAAATGAGAAGGTCTCCTTGAAATAATGACCATGTGTTTCTACGATATTAGTTAAGCCTTACAACACTATGTATCACATGCTAGATTCATAGGATCCACATCCAGGTATTGTATATTTTAATTTAAAGGCATTTAAATAAATACAAGGTTGAAATTTTTGCTCAAAGAAATATTAAAAATGAAAGTATTGTTGGAAAATAAAGTGAAATGAACTAATATTGTGTTTTGTACATAAGCCCGCCTACTTGTAAAACATAAATAAAATACAATAAATGAAATGATAATAGGGGTTCCTTGAGTGGGACTTACTCAAGGAAGTTCCTGGAACCCTCTAGACACTCAAGCACTCAAAACTTCAACAAAATATGTTTCTTTTATTCATAAATTTTCATGTAACATGTGGGTGGAAATCTTCCTCTTAATTGCAATTCCAACTATCTTAAAAAACAATAAGGAAAATGAAATAACAATACTAGCTATTATATTCTATCATTTATGCCTCTATTTGTATTGGAAGGGTCCTATATATCCCATCCAATCAATCCCTTGATTGGTGGGAGATGTCCCTTAATTTTCTAATATTTTGCACACTGCCCCATGGGACTATTTCCATCCTTTGTTAATTCAAATCCTCAATATCAATAGGAGATAGAATTTTCTAGGGTCTTTATTTCTACCTCAAAGTGCTAGTAGTCATGATAAGGTTTGTGAGAGGACAAGATCCCTTGAATCTCTTAACCATTCAACCGAGTGAACTCTATGGTAATGAATGAAGAAGATCAACTTGTTATGTGGGTTGAATCCCTTCACCAAGGCTACAATATTTTATGCTTGTGAACCACATTATCTCAATAATGAAAATCACACATTAACAATAAAAAAACACTTGAGATTAATCATATGTCACATTATAGTTGAGATTAAGTAAATCATAATTGATCAGATAAGCACGACTCAAAATATCTACATTGTTCATCAAAAGTACTAATGTTTATGAAGATCTTCTACCTAGGAGACAAAACATATCAAAGTTAAACACAAGATGGGTCATGAAAGTGACATATTGAAGGCCCATGGGTACCAAATCACTAAATTTTTATATATGGCTCTATTTTATTGGTGCAACTATGGAATAACGACTTTGGGTATCAATAACATTTTTTTCTATTTCTTCTTTAGGATTTTAGCTCAAATCATTTTAGGAATGATGGGCATGTTATATCCCCAACACAATTAATGACAAGAATACTTATGGATGTAATGCATATAATTATTGTATTCATTAGCCATCGGGGTCACATAGGTTAGTAATGACAACCCATTATTTTAATAAAGGCCATTTTTGTATAATTAGACTTATTTTTATTAAATAAGCATTGAATATGTGATTAGCAATAGGATTAGAGATAGCAATGGGGACAAATATTATTTAAAGGGGAGGGCATGTTGTGTACCAAGCAACATATTTTGTAAATGAACTATTTTGTTTGCAAGCTCAATAATTCCATATCACTAAGTTAGTTGAGATTACTCATTAACGAGTCATCATTAAGTTAGCATATACGTGTTAGTTATATGAATTTATGAGTCACTACTTTGTTACTAGAGACATATTATTATTAGATTTGTATTAAAAGGGGTCTCCCCCTTCACTTGTAATCATCCATTCTAGTATCGATACAAACATATCACTCTTTTAAGTAAAATTGAATGGACATGTCTTCCTCTATTATTTAGGAATTGCAAGTGCATTCTAACCTTGGGTGTGTAGGTGCCCCCAATTCTTTTCATTTTTCATTGTTTATTTTAACTTGATTTTGTTTATTGTTGGAACAATTCCATTTCGGGTATTATAATTCTTCAATGACCCAAACTTCACTTCTCAAAATGGTTAATGAGGACATGATTATATTGGGTCTTCCTCTAGTGTTGCAATCTTGTTTCAACATAATAATGAGAAATCAATTTTCAGATGTTACAATCACAATGAAGAAGTTGTTTCCAAGGTGTGATGACTATGTTTCAATCACCATCAAACGTATCACCATCATTGATCCAAACGAAGTAGAATCATTATGAGCAGTTCAAACAACCCATAATAACTATATGGTAAGATTTTATGGTGTGTACTATGCCCACAAATTTAATTTAGAGAAGCATCTTAGCACTTACTTGAGTATTGTGCACATAATGTGGACAAGGAAATAACTTCTATAACAAGTATGTGTAAGAAGGAAAAGGATATTAGTAGTGTCATGCTTCTCCCAATTTCTTTGACTAACATTCTTTCACATGGAGACAATGTATGGGGATTCAACTATTGTATCATTTCCTTTCTTGTGACAGGTTCAAACTTCATGGTGACTTCAATTACCTAAATGCCTCAAGGAGCTTGAAGAAGCAATTATGGATTGACATGGAGTTTTGTTGTACAAGAGGGAAACAACAAACCACCAATTGCATGATGATATATTACAAACTAAATCTAATGAAAATGTTTAGTCTATAATTAAGATGATGTAAAGAATTTCGATTTAAGTGTTGAATACCACTATTTTTGTTGTTGCAAAAGTAAGATTGTGTAGGTGATAACAAAAAATGTAACGTTTTGCATTTGGATCCCTTATATCAGGGAATATTTTCAATATTGTTGAAGTTGGTTTCCTCCTATTGGGATGCATACATGAAGACATAACTTATGGGGGGTTATCAACTCAAATTAAGATGAATGACATATTATTATTATTAGAGATGATAGAAAATTGTAGGAGATGCAAGGATGAAATTTCCTTAATCCCATATTTAATTGATGAATCCTTTGACTTCAAAATCTATGTGGATCCATATTGGTTAGATGGTAACTACAAGATAATTGGTATCAAATGATGCCAATACCTCAAATTCCAACTTGTTGATGGAACATTAACTATGCCATATAATGCCTTAGTGTGGGATGGAAAGTGGTCAACCATTTTTAGTATGTGGTGTTCATTCCCTACATGGAAATATGCATAATCAAACCTATAGGTAGTTTACACCTTTTGAGATGGAAGAAATAAAGAAAATAATAGAAACATACATTTCATTCTAGAGGAAATGGATTGACAAAGGAAGGGAACAAAATTATCCTTCGAAGATAACTTATTAAAATAATGTCTTAAAGGTTTTGGAAAATCCCCTTGTGAAGAATTGAGTACTTAAGAAATTATCCATCCACAATGTAGGACATATGAATCAACATTAATATACAAACCACACATGATATCATGGAAGCATATTTGAGGGATAATGCCCACAATATCGAGGATCACTAAATTGGACCTCTATTTAACAAGCCTAGAGATTAATTCTCTCCAAGGATTGATTATGTTATAGAGGGAAAAATGTTCATAGTACAATCATGAGATCTAGATTGTGCAATATGGATGGGTAGGGAAAAGAGAAATGTTCAAAGAGATTTATATGCTAGTATTGAGTCTTACAAGGTAGAAGTTTAATGGTAAAAGATCGGTGGAACATTAAATGATATCAAATACTGATGGAACATTAAATGATATCAAATATATGCATAGTACATATTTACAAAATGTTCAAAATTGGGTTTTTGAGAATGACACCCTTCCATTGATGTGAATAATATCTTATGGGCATGGTAAAGATATGATGGAATGTACATAGAGTAAAAATAACTTAAAAATGAGATTTGTAGTGATTAAGGAAAAACAATAATAGAGACTTTATTTGAAACAATAACTTAAATAAATGTCATTTTTTAATGAATTGTACCGTATAAGAATTATAAATTAGTATTCTATTTGAAAAATAATTTACATAATTGTCATTTTTTAATGAATTGAACCATGTTAGAATTATTTTTAATGAATTGAACCATGTTAGAATTATAAATTAGTAGTACATATTATTATGTGGTACTTCAAGTAAAATTATTGAAGGTTAGTTGGTTTCTTTAGCCTATTTGTTGTTTTCTCTCCTAGCCCATAATGTGGGTTTTGTAAATATTTCCATAAGTATCTAGTTATATAATGTTTGTAGATAAGATGAACAAATGATAGGAACGACTCTCATTTTGTATGTATATATCTCATATGTATTGTTGGTGATGGTGACCATTTTTATTGTACATTATTTTAAATATATATGAAAATATATACATTAATATTAGCCCACATTGTGGGTTTTGTAAATATTTGCACAGGTATCTAATTATATAGTATTTGAAGATAAGGTGAAAAAATGGTAGGAAAGACTTTCATACTCTCATTCTCATTTTG